>CM036778.1:10513500-10896000 GCA_020796225.1 Arion vulgaris
GTATTCTGATCTTTGTTTTCTTATCAGTTCCGTTCCATACTGTTTTTAGTTGTTTAGTCTTTTGTAAAGTCATGCTTGTTCTTCTTTCCATTTCCATCTATTGTTAGCAGAGATGAAGTGTCTACGCAGAATGATGGTGGTAACAAGAAGAGACCGGTTGAGAAATGAAGATAACAGGAAAAACGTGGGTACAACATCAGTACTGAACTTCATCAAGGACAGGTTAAACTGGTATATTGAATTTGACTATATATGATGGAAACAATGCTTTCAGTATATACATAATGGATATTGAATTTGACTATATATGATGGAAACAATGCTTTCAGTATATAATGGTTAAAGATTTCAGAAAAATTAAGTTTTAGAGGTAAATTTACAGTGGTTTTGATAAAATTTGCTGAAAACATGATATTTTGTGCGAAAAATGGTCAAATTAGCAATCATCATCATGTCAAGTTTTATCAAACACTATTATAGATATCTTAATGAAACTTGGTATATTAGTAGGACAGTGTGTTATACTTATTGTGAACTATCAACTTTTGGATTAGAGCTAACATTAAAAAGTTATGCTTATTTATGTGAAATATTTTTATTTTTTTTTAAAATTAGGGGTATGGGTTAACAAAAATGATCCAAAACAAAAGTATTGAAGCTACTTCATTTCTGGTAGTTCAATTGATGTCAATGAGAGTTACCTACTTGTGTGCCAATTTTGGAGATAAACTGTCCCTAACTTTTTGAGATAGTACGCCAAATGTAACCAAAAATGTTGAAATAAGTGATTTTGAGATAATTGCAAATATGTGACATACCTTGCTAGTTTTCAAAGTAAATGTTAACTTAATGAGCTCCTGCTGCATATGGGTCATCTTCAGGATATTTCCCAGCTGTCTGGATACTTATTTCTTGCTCAATGTATCTTATTATTTATTTTATTCTCTTCTTCAGCTGCTCTTACACACGCTTGATCAAAATGTTGAAATGCTGAAATACTGTAGTAGCCACCGCTTAATCCTAATTTGTTCATTTCTTGAATCCTGCCTAGTTCCCCTTCATTGTATACAAGAGTAGCATCATTTACAGCTATTTCTAGCCTGTCTCTTCCAACAAATGTAGCTTTAGGACATCTGTCCCAGATCAAATGATGGTATGCTTCATTAGCATTTTGTGATCCACAATGTAGACATTTTTTCAACAAATAATCGTTTGAATGATCCTCAAACACAGGTTTGATTATTTCCATGACAAAATCTGGCAACTTGTTTCTATTCTGACCATGGCACCAGTTTCCACGGATACATTTCATATGTTCCCAGATTGACCATATTGCCTTTTTCATCGCGTCTAAATTTCCCACGTTTGACCAAATTTCGCCTCCGTAGTGACCCTGAATTCTTTTGATAGCGACTTTTGTCAGTCTTCCAACTCCTCCAATCCCTTTATATTTTCTATCAATTTCTATAAATGAATTGCTTTTATTGGAAGCAACTTTATCTATGAGTCTTTTATCTATGAGTCTTTTACCCATCCTCTTCTGAAAGTGGCTGCAACATTCTAGTTTTCTCATTGCTTTACAGGAATAGATGTGTGGCACTGATTCAGCAATTTCTTTGTAGCTTTTTTGAACCTCCATCTCCTAGAAAACCAGTGTATGCTAGACAATGCTGACTGACAGATCTCTCAAAGATTCTCTTTAGACCTACAGGTTCCTATAGGAAAGTTCTGCTGGTTTGAATTTTTGCATATTTAATTAGGTAAACATACCGTTACTATGCCAATTTTAAAAATTAATTAAAATTACTTCCATATGTAATTTTACAACAAGCAATACATTATTGTATGTAAAAATGAAAATACTTTCATATTATGTAAAAAAAAAAAAAACACAAAATTTTGAAAAAAAAACAGTTTAACCTGTCCTCAAGAAACAACAAATTAAATGGTTCTACCACATAAGCAGATTACCAACAGACAGTGCGCATCAAAGAGCAATGCTGCTCCAATACAATGGGTACAAAGAAAAGGCAGACCTCGTAAAAGATGGACCTAGAGATAACAGAAGCAACGAAAGACACTATCTACGAAGCGCACACAAAGGCCCCTTTTAGAAAATCTATTCTTGACCTGACGATGCGAGGCAAAACATGATTGAATGAAAGAAAGTTAGCGATAGTGAATCAAGGTATTCAAAACTGTTCACATTTTCTACTTTCTCTCTGTTGATAAAAATATCCTTTGTCATGTTTGTTTTATCTGTTGTCATTATTTTTGTTTTTGCCACATTGAGATATAATGCTAATCAATAACGTTAATTAATTAATCATTTCACACACATGCACATATGCATACACATATATATACACACACATACATGCACCCATACACATCTGGAAGTCACATCTCAAGAAAATGATTTGGCTGTACACGCCTGGACATGCTGGAGTGCGGGTAACGAGCGTGCTGACTCTCTTGTAAACAGTGTCCCGACTCAAGTGGGCAGAAGCATGGACAGAGCCGATATCATCAATGCGGTACGCTCTCAATTGTGTGACATTGGCGGGTCTCAGACACTAGAACGAGTTCAAGAATTAGGTGTTAAGTTTGGACATGCCAGGCATTGTCGTCTTCGTGGTAGAGAGAGAAGATTTAGTAATCAACTTCTCATGGGTACTGTGAGCAAATGGACTTAGGGATGGCTGCTGCAACGGAGGACAGAGCACGAATGGGAATGCCCAATGTGCCATGACGTCGGTCGCATACATCATAACATCTGGAAGTCTGCACGTGGAATGGGTGGACAGCATTCGGAGATAATTTCTCCACCAAATGATTTGGCTGTACACACCTGGACATGCTGAAGTGCAGGGTAACGAGCGTGCTGACTTTCTTGCAAAACAATGCCCCGAATCAAACGGGCAGAAGTATGGACAGAACCGATGTCATCAATGCGGAAGGCTCTCAATTATGTGACATGGGCAAGTCTCCGACACTGGAACAATTTCAAGAATTAGGAGTTAAGTTTGGGTATACCAGACAGTGTCGTCTTTGTGGTAGAGAGAGAAGATATAGTAATCAACTTTTCATGAGTACTGTGAACAAATGGACTTTGGGATGGCTGCTGCAGCGGAGGACAGAGCACAAATGGGAATGTCCAATGGGCATGCCTCATGTCCAATGTGACATCGATCGCATAACATAACATAACATATACATCTGTATATACACACAAATTTGCACACATACACACATGCATGCAAAAACAACTCTGAGTTAAACACTTGTAAAATAGCGTCCTTCATTGTACATATTAAATGACGCATGTTGCCCGTCTGGTGCCTATGCCCGAAAGGGAAGCAAAGAATAGTACCACTGCGACATTCAAGGCATGGCGTAAGAGGCGACTGGATAGGACCTAGGAAGCTACCCAGAAAATAAAAAGAATCACAGAAATCGAATGTGCTGGACTACTTGTAGACGCATAATAGGCACAACGTAGAATTGCTCTTAGGCTCAGATCCCACACAAATCAAATAGAGTGGTTAAAAAGTTGTCGATATGGAGCGTTCGAAGAAGAAGATGAAGAAATGGTGCATGTGTAACTTTCAATAATTAGTCACAGAAATTCTTCCTTCCTTTCGTTCGCTTGAAATATTGTCTATATATTCAATGTTGTATCCTTCCTTTCATTCGCTTCAAATATTGTCTATATATTCAATGTTGTCTCTTGTATCCTTCCTTTCGTTCGCTTGAAATATTGTCTATATATTCAATGTTGTCTCTTGTATCCTTCCTTTCGTTCGCTTGAAATATTGTCTATATATTCAATGTTGTCTCTTGTATCCTTCCTTTCGTTCGCTTGAAATATTGTCTATATATTCAATGTTGTATCCTTCCTTTCATTCGCTTGAAATATTGTCTATATATTCAATGGTGTCTCTTGTATCCTTCCTTTCTTTCATTCACTTGAAATATTGTCTATATATTCAATGTTGTCTTTTGTATCCTTTCTTTCGTCCGCTTGAAATATTGTCTATATATTCAATGTTGTCTCTGTATCCTTCCTTCCTTTCGTTCGCTTGAAATATTGTTTATATATTCAATGCTGTCTCTTGTATTAACTTCACGGTCTTCTGTAGCTCACACAGAAGTCCGTGTAGTTTTCTGTCCAGTCTTGTTTCGTTAGGCCAGTGAGTTTGCCTTAGTGTATCATATTCGGGGCAGTCTTGAAGTATGTGCTCTGCAGTTTGATGTGCATGTACACATGGCTGAATTGCCACTCTTGAATTTTGTATACATGTGGCTGTGGAGTTGATATCCTTATCCTTCGTTATCCTTACCGTGGATCGAACCCAGGTTTCCCGAATGGCAGCCACTCTTACTCTTTCGACCAAATGCTTCTCAGTGACGATGATATTTGATTGAATTGAAAAGTGTACTCATAAAATTAACTACAAAACAAAACTATTGTTACTGCCCTCCTGTAATACTGCTTTTTGGGGGCGGTATAGGAGAGTAGGGACATGTAAGGTAAAAGAATCGCAAACTTTTTTCCAGCATGTTTTCTCAGTGACTCAATGAGTTTGCTCAGGAAGATTGAAACAAACTAGCCAAAGCAGCGGAAACTACCTCAGACTGATCTCGGATCAGTTATGAGGAAGCCAAAACAACCATCGGTTCGCACTATAAAAGCAAATGGACAAAGATCACCCTCAGTACACAGACAGTGACGGATACTATAGTCTCTCTCGAAATGAACAAGTTGCCATACTTCGCCTCCGTACGGACACAACAAGCTCGAGCCCACATGTTCCATAAATTTAAAATTGGCACAACTAGCCTGTGGCCCTGCAAAATGGCAGACATGACGGCAGAACATGTCCTGCAAGACTGTCAACGGTTAGCAGGTATAAGGAAAGAGTCATGGCCACAACACACAGAGCTTCGTGAAAAGCTGTACGGAGGAACGGAGTCCCTTAAAACCACAGTAAAATTCATGATAAAAATTGGTTCATCAGTCTAGGCCGGGAACGCAAAGGAAGGAAACAGGATGAGCTAGGAGACATTGGATGGAGTCACTGGGGAGGTCTAAGCTGACAATGATCAGTTTTATTTTTGTGCCGGGGCATGCAGGTGTAAGGGGGAATGAACGTACGGATAGGCTTGCGGGTATGGCTGCTGTACAAAGCGGGCGAGCAATGGACCAGGCTGATATTATAAATTATAGGAAGGGGAGAGGACGGGTACATGATTCACGTAATAGCGGTGAATCTACAACTCAAACCAGACTGCAAGAACTCAAAGTTAGGTGTGGTGTGGTGTAGCTCGACAAGAACGCTATGCTGGCAGACAAAGAAGAATTGTAAACCAACAAAGAACTGGTGTCGTTAGTCGCCACACGCTGAGAGACATACTGAGGGAGAGATCGGAGCACTTATGGACTAATTTGTTCGAAGTGCAGTGATGGTGATCCGACGACTAAACTAAAACTAAAGGTAAAAAAGTAAAGGAACCCTTTACTCTCGTGGATACCTCGTGGTATATAGGTCAATACAGTGTTAGGCCTGTATTTTTGATTGACCTTCGGCACACGATGGGTTATGTGGTCAGCATCACGCCGGCCGCCTTTTACTTTCCCAGAACATGTCTGGTACCCAGTTGAGGCTGGGTCGACCTGAGAGCCGTCGTGGTCGGGAAAATTCCACGCACATTGCGGGAGCTGAACCCAGCCTTGCGAAGCGAGTTCACTAACAACTACGCTACATCGGCTCTAGTAAGGACATGTGACTATGTAATTTAATGACCGCATAGCTAGTACAGTTGTAGCAAAACTGTTCAGATTAGGAAGTTTATATGCCCTTGACATTTAAAAAATCCTTGAACTTACCGTGGATTGCACCCGGGTCTATGCTCCTAATTCGGAACCACTTCACAGTCAGAAATGGCGCACAATGTAGATACACTCTTTGGTTATCAGTTATCAGTTATATGAGGACTATCATCATAGCACTCCGGACACGTCCATAGGTGCTCCGATCTCCGCCTCAGCAAATCCAGCAGCGTCCAGCGACCCAACACTCCAGTTCGATGTTGATTAATCAATCTCTTTGCATATTTAGTATGTCGTTCTTTTCGGGCTGCACCAATATTGACACCCATCTCTTTCAATCGGAGTGGGATTCACAGCCCTGAAACTCCTCTGTTCGGAAAGACTCTCTCAATGCGTGAAGAATGTCACTTCGATCCATGACACTCTTTGGTGTAGATCACAAAGCCCACATACACGTTCACAGATGATCGTAAAAGAGCAATGAATACACAAAGCAGCCGATAGGTGACCGTTCCAATGACCAGTCCCAGAAGGGTTGTACATGTTCCTGTACCGGAACTACCTCACCCAGTCATCTGCAAAGTAGGAAATGCTCTTCGACGCAGATCCAAGCCAAAATATACGGCATTAAAAGATCATTAAAGAGTGTCTATCATACGATACAGAAGGAACGCCACACTCAGTCAGAAAGGTTGCAGTACAAAAGACTCTTTGGCGTAGATCCAAGCCAAAATATACCGCACAACAGATCGTTGGAGAGAACTTGTATCAGTCAGAAAGGTTGCAGTACAAAAGACTCTTTGGCGTAGATCCAAGCCAAAATATACCGCACAACAGATCGTTGGAGAGAGCTTGTATCAGTCAGAAAGGTTGCAGTACAAAAGACTTTGGCGTAGATCCAAGCCAAAATATACCGCACAACAGATCGTTGGAGAGAGCTTGTATCAGTCAGAAAGGTTGCAGTACAAAAGACTTTGGCGTAGATCCAAGCCAAAATATACCGCACAACAGATCGTTGGAGAGAACTTGTATCAGTCAGAAAGGTTGCAGTACAAAAGACTCTTTGGCGTAGATCCAAGCCAAAATATACCGCACAACAGATCGTTGGAGAGAGCTTGTATCAGTCAGAAAGGTTGCAGTACAAAAGACTTTGGCGTAGATCCAAGCCAAAATATACCGCACAACAGATCGTTGGAGAGAACTTGTATCAGTCAGAAAGGTTGCAGTACAAAAGACTCTTTGGCGTAGATCCAAGCCAAAATATACCGCACAACAGATCGTTGGAGAGAGCTTGTATCAGTCAGAAAGGTTGCAGTACAAAAGACTTTGGCGTAGATCCAAGCCAAAATATACCGCACAACAGATCGTTGGAGAGAACTTGTATCAGTCAGAAAGGTTGCAGTACAAAAGACTCTTTGGCGTAGATCCAAGCCAAAATATACCGCACAACGGATCGTTGGAGAGAACTTGTATCAGTCAGAAAGGTTGCAGTACAAAAGACTCTTTGGCGTAGATCCAAGCCAAAATATACCGCACAACGGATCGTTGGAGAGAACTTGTATAACCTAGGGCAAGCTACCCTAGTAAATAAAATCTTATCTTATCTTATCTTATCTTAACCACATTTGCCGTGAAGCGTCGTGGGAGAGTTAGTTTCCTATCTTGTGCCAGGTGTGTTGCGCTTGACGTTGTCAGTCCATGCTTTCGCAGGGACTCTGAGATGTTATCTATCCATCTTGTTCTTGGCCTGCCTCGTGCTCTGCGCCCTGAGTGTCGATTATTATAGGCACGTGATGGTAGTAAATGTGGTTCCATTCTCATTAAATGGCCGAACCACTTGAATCTTTGCTTCTCGATGTACTGTATGCATGGTATAGTACCAACGATGCTTCTGATATTCTCGTTTCTCACTCTATCTCGCCTTGTAACGTTGACAGCTTTTCGTAGACATCTCATTTCACATGTTGTAATCTTTCTTTCTTGTGTCTTAGTCAGGGCCATGTTTGGCACTGATAGCAGAGAGTTGGAATAAATATGCAGTTTATCAGTTGTCGTTTGACTGCCATGTTAATGCTTGGATGTTTTAATAGTGGTGACAGTTGGTATGTCACTGCATTTGCCTTCTGGCATCTAGTCTCGATTTCTCTGTCCATCTTTCCATCTGCTGTGAATATACTCCCGAGATATTTGAATTCTGGAGTCTGTTGTATTTTGACATTATTCACGTGTATATTTAGTTGACCTGTTGACCTGCTTATTGTCATGACTTCTGTTTTGGAGGTGTTAATTTTCATGTCATATTTTTCGCATGTGGTTTGCAGGGCATTTATGTGTTGTTGAAGTTTGTGTTCGTTGTTGTAAATTATACTCTGATCATCTGCAAAGAGTAGTTCGTTTATTAAATTGTAGTTGTTATCGAGGTTGTTATCTGTCTTGGTTTCTTGCGTTATCCTGTCTATGTAAATATTGAAAAGTATAGGCGAAAGCACACATCCCTGCCTTACTCCTGATGATAATTCAAATTCGTCTGTCAGGCCGTCGCTTGTTCGTACTACGCTTGAGCATTTTGGTATAGCGCTCTAATATTGTCTAATAGTTGTCCTTGAATTCCGTATTCACTTAGTATGGTCCATAGTTTGTTTCTGTTTATTCTATCAAAGGCTTTTTCTTGGTCTATGAATGCTAAGTTGAGCTGTTTGTCATATTCTATGGTGTTTTCGCTGAGTTGCCTTAGTGTGAACAGGGCATCGATGCAACTCTTTCCCTTTCTGAACCCAAATTGAGCGATGTTCAGCTGTGGTTCTATTATAGGTTTGATTCTAGATTCCAAAATTTTAGCATATAGTTTCCCAACATGACTTAATAATGATATGCCTCTGTATGTATTGCATTCTCTTTTGTTGCCCTTTTTCCATATTGGTATTATGATGGCTTTCTGCCAATCTTTGGGGACTTCTCTTTCTGTCCAGGCTGACTTGAAGATTCTATGAATCCATTGTATTCCTGTTTCTCCGCATGCCTTGATTGCTTCATTGGTTATACCGTCTATGCCTGCTGTCTTGTGACGTGGACTCTTCTTCACAACTTCTTCTATTTCTTGGATGAGTATATTTGGTTCTTCTATACTTGTGTTATTTTTAAATCTATTCGCAGTTGGTGTTGGTGGTTGGTTAAGTAGTTCTTGGAAGTATTCTTTCCATCTGTTCTTCCTTCCGTTTGTATTAAATATCGGTGTACCGTTTTTATCATTAATAATGTCAGTGGGGTTGAAACTTTCGTCTCTTATCCTCATGGAATTGACACTTTTGAAAAAATTTCGTGGCTGTTCTTTGCATAGTAATGACAGTTGTTCTCCGTATTTTTCCCACGATTCTGTCTTTGATTTTTTGATTACTTGTTTACTTTGTCTTCTCGCTGTTCTGTATGCTGTGTAATCCTCTTGGCTTTTGGATTTTATCCATGTTTTGAAACATTTCTTCTTGGCTTTTATTGATTCCTTGACCTCGTTGTTCCACCATGCAGTTTTTTGTTTGAATTTCTGTCTTAACTGTTTTTGCCACATAGTGTGTTTAATGTTTTCATCATTGCTGTTTTAAATGTTTCCCATTCTTGATGTACATTGCTTATACTTGATGGTAGCGCTGTAAAAATATTTGTCATCTTGTTGTTCATATCGTTTTGTATGTCCTCTTCCTCTAATTTTTTTCAATACTAAATAAAATACTGCCACTAAATCTGATGTGCTGGCCTAGTCACCATCGGCGCATAATTGGCACAAAGTAAAAATCGTTCTTGGCAAAGGCTGTTTATATATCACAACAAGAATGATCAAAATGGCCAAAAAAAACGATCGAAGAAGAAAAACCAGGATCTCCCACATGGAAGTCCACCTTGTTATAGATTCGGCCTGTCGCTTCTCAGTGACGATAATCCCGCCTTGTTTATAGATTCGGCCTGTCGCTTCTCAGTGACGATAATATTTGATTGAATTGAAATGTGTACTCATAAAATTAACTGAAGTTCATATTCCCACATATTATATTTTCTGCTACGTGTTTTTTGTGTGTATCTTAGTCACTTTTTGATACAATCTTTTAGAATGTCGTGGCTGAGTATGGTGGTCATTACTGTTTATCGCGAGAAATTATTCCTGTATTAATAATTATTCCCAGCACCTATGATGAGAAATAGGCAAAAAATAATGTAGCATTCATGAATGTAAATCATCAAAGGAAGTTAATGATCATACACATATATGTTGCTAGGGTGTGGACTTATGCATTGTGAGTCATAGTTGACGTGTATACTCGCAATAGAATGTAGATGGTATACATCAGTGGTAACGTCGAAACACGTTGTGATTACTAGTATCAGTAGCAATACCAAAGAAACGAATACCTGCAAGGTTATTGCACAACTGTTTGGGTTATTGCACAACTGTTTGGGTTATTGCACAACTGTTTGATAGTGTGGGCGCTCATTCATAATAATAATAATAATTCCTCTCATACCGTTCTACGTTACATAGGACCTGCAAGTAATTTCTCCATACCGCTCTATCCCGGACAACACGCTCAATTTCCTCAATGGAACTTAGACCGACATTTCTTGCCTCTCTCAGCAAAGTTCACTTCAGGGTCTCCTTAGGTCGTCCTCTCTTTCTTGAACCCTTTACATCCCACTTCAATGCCTGCTTTGATATTCGTTGATCATTTCTTCTCAAGGTGTGTCCAACATATCTCCTTCTCTTTCTTATAACAGTATTCACTAGTGGTTGACCAGACATTTCTCTGATTTCATCACTTCTGAATTCGTTCCATTTTATATTCATTATTTTTCGCAGACATCTATTTTCAAATGCATTCAACTTGCTTTCTATATCTTTAGTCATTTTCCAACTCTGCTAGCATATGTTAGGATTGATACAACATTTGAATTGAAAATTCGTAATTTAGTGTTAATACTATATAACTTGCAGTTCCATATTTTATTTAGACTTTGTGTATGCTCGCAACAGAAAAGTAGATAGTATACATCAGTGGCACATAGTATACATCAGTGGCACATAGTATACATCAGTGGCACATAGTATACGACAGTTGGTAGTGTCGAGCACTTATTCATAGCGATAATTGAAAAGAAAACTGTAACAGTATGTGTGGACCACAGCCAACTGTAATATTGGGCCGTATAACTCACGGGGGAACCCTGCCCTAGTTTGATTTGTGGGGCTTGGTTTTATATATGTTTGATAGAACACTGCAAGCTTTTTGCAATTTTACTCAATTCTATGAGTCAATGGTTATTTATTGATGAAAAATATTAATAAAACTGATATTCCTTATTGTTAAACTTAACTTGTTACCAGGATATAACCTTGACTTAACATTTTGTGTTGATTTGAAAATGAATTCGTCTATATACAACAATAATGGAATGCGAGGTCATGTGACGGTTGGGGTCTTATTTCCTCCGGCCGCGGGCCGTGTTAGTTTGTTTAAAGGGTTTAAAAGCCGAAGGATTGACTTCATTGCACCGGGTTTTACCCCATACGGCTCGGTTCCTCTCCACAGAAATGGCCCCTTTACCTGCCGAGAGTATTCCACAAAGCACGAACTCCGTAGCTCCAGCAATAATCCTAGGTGTCTCTGGTAAAAAAATGCATTCGTGAACAGAATGGCGCGGTCCTGTCTCGAATCCACGACCTTCGACTCACAAGGCAAAGGGTTTAATCACTTAGCCACAGAGACCCCACATAGTTGGATGTGGTGTGGATTTGGTGTGATGTGGTGTGATTTGGTGTGATGTGGTGTGGATTTGGTGTGATGTGGTGTGGATTTGGTGTGGATGTGGTGGATTTGTGTGGATGTGTGGATTTGTGTGATGTGGTTGGATTTGGTGTGATGTGTGTGGATTTGGTGTGGATGTGGTGTGGATGTGAACTTTTCATATTGAAACCGCTCTTCAATCTGATAATCGATAACAACGTTTTCATTTGCAAATTTCATTTGCAACAACTTTCATTTGCAACAACTTTCATTTGCAACTTTAATTTGCAACTTTAATTTGCAACTTTCATTTGCAACTTTCATTTGCAACTTTCATTTGCAACTTTCATTTGCAACTTTCATTTGCAACTTTCATTTGCAACTTTCATTTGCAACTTTCATTTGCAACTTTCATTTGCAACTTTCATTTGCAACTTTCATTTGCAACTTTCATTTGCAACTTTCATTTGCAACTTTCATTTGCAACTTTCATTTGCAACTTTATTTGCAACTTTCATTTGCAACTTCTTCAACTTTCATTCACTTTCACTTGCAACTTTCATTTGCAACTTTCACTTGCAACTTTCATTTGCAACTTTTATTTGCAACTTTCATTTGCAACTTTCATGTGACAGGAACGGTCCATGTGGTGCTGAGGCTCGCAAGGAGAGCAAAGAATAGTAGCACTGTGACCTACACAAGGCATGTCGTAAGAGGCAACTGAGGTAGAACCTAGGAAGTTACCTAGTAAATAAAAACATCGCAGAAAATGTATGTGCTAGCCTACTTGTAGACGAATAACTGGCGTAACGCACACTCGATCTTAGGTTCAGATCACATACAAATCACACAGAGTTGTTAACAAGTGGTCGATATGGAGCGTTTGAAGAAGAAGATTTGACAGGAACAAAAACCGGGACAAACGTGCGTTTAATTTTCGTTAAAAAACCGGAACTGATCTGGAAAATCGGGACATCTGACAACCCTAATTGAGTATGATCCGTAAGGTGGAGGCTGGTTCGTTGCTTAGGCAATGGACTGGATCACTGCAAGCATCAACAATTTGCAGCCCATAGATGTTGTTGGCAATGAGAGAGCAGACAAGCTAACTGACTCTGCCACTCTATCAGAAGGCCAACCAATAAATAGAGCTGACATTCTAAACTCCCTCATAGAGTGTGGCCGCAAAGAAGATTTTCATTTAAACCAATCCACGTCAATTGTGATTGCAAGATTGCAAGAGATCTGATTGAAGATTAGTGGGACCAGAAAATAACAGCACAATACGTATATGGGTAGTCTCATCAATCAACATCAAACTGGTACGCCGATGAAATCCAGATGTATGCAGACATACATGATTCTAGACCTTCTTTGATGCCCTGAAAACTGTTCATGGCCTCAACACCCTCACCCCCATCCCTGTACTGATGCATGGAGGCCCTGTACTGATGCAGATGGAGCAAGGCTACTAACTGACAAGCCTCAGATACTAAACCGCTGGGCAGAAAACTTCCTTTCTGTCCTTAACCATCCACCCACCATATGAGCTGAAGCCATAGAGCGCATGCCCCAGGTCCCGATCAATGCCAAACTTGATGTTTGACCTTCCTTAGAAGAGGTCAAGAAGGCAACACGTCAGATGTCCAGAGGGAAGACACCGGGGCGGACTCAATACCAACGAACTGTAAAAGAAGGAGGACCCATGCTGATGTTGAAGTTGACAGATCTCTTTACATCCATGTGGAGCAACGAACGTGTACCACGAAAACTAAAGGATGCCACAATTATCCACCTGTACAAGCGCAAAGGAAACCGCTAGGCATGTGATAATCACAGGAGGATCTCCCTCCTGTCAATTTCTGGCAAGAAAATGGCCAGAGTCCTCCTCAATCGCTTAATTGATCACCTGGAACAGGACGTACTCCCTGAGACCCAATGTGGCTTCACAGCGGGTCGTGAAACAACAGACATGATATTTGCTACTCGCCAACTACAGGAGAAATGTCTAAAGTAGCACCGTAACCTCTACATGATCTTTGTCGATCTGACGAAGGCTTTCGAAACGGTCAACAGAAATGGTCTATGGAAGGTCATGGAGATATGTTGGTGCTCAAGGAAATTCAGTGAGATCGTCTAACAGTTTCACGAGGGCATGTACTTGATGAAGAGGAGCTATCTGAGCCCTTCCATGTCACCCACGGCGTTAAACAGGACAAGATGTTTGCTGCCATGCTCATGGATGTCTTTTGAGAACGTGACAAACATGGGGTAAAGATTAGATACAGGACAGACGGTAATCTATTCAATCTTCGGAGGTTAAAATCCTCTACCAAGGTAAAAGAATCAACTATCTCAAATCTGTTGTTTGTTGATACCTGCGACCTAGCTACCAACTCTGAGGAAGAAATGCAGACTTACATGGACAAGGTCTCAATCGTCTGTGATAAGTTTGGCTTCACCATTAACAACAACAAAAACAGAGGTTATGTTCCAGGCCGCCCCTAGAGAGCAGTACAACGATCCAGCCATCAATATTAAACACCAGCATCTCCTGCCAGTTGACAACTTTGTCTATCTTGATAGCATCATATCCAGATCGGCAAACATAGACCCTGAGGTCAACGACACAGAGAAAACGAGCTGCGCGAAAAGACAGAGCACAACACCTACATATCTAACCTTCATCATGTATGCCCCACCTGCGGTAGCGGATTGTGTTCTAGGATTGGACTCTACAGTCACCTCCGCACACACTATTTTTAGTGAGCTGGCACTAATCAAGACCCTACCCCACCTCCACGTGGCGACCATGGAGACATACGCAGGATCCTGTCTGGCTAAGCGGATAGTGACCGAGGGAGAGCTACTGTGGTATAAGTAGCGTGTCAGACGAAGTTACGTTTTTATTGAAGTCACCCTATGTATCTTCTTCTTCTTCTCTTCCACCATTTACTTCTTTATAAAAGTGTTGAGAGGGGGGCGTAGTGATCTTGTGTGTGCTTGGTTTAAGGCACTTTGTAAGCTGATATTCATTTTCGAAGCTTTCTTGATTCTTAAGCTCCATCCTTTGTGTGGTTTTCTCCTCTTCCTTACTATTTCTTTATGTGTGGCTCTCTGTGGTAGACGATACCAGGGCATTCTTGTCAGTGTCCAAACCATTTAATCTGTTGTTCTTTTATGAATTGCATGACTGGTTTCACATCCAGTCTCCTCTGATTTCTTCATTTCTAATTTTGTCTCTTATTGTCACACCTGCAGCTCTTCTAAGACACCTCATCTCTGTCGTTATGATTTTCCGCTCATTAGCTGCTGTTATTGGCCATGTTTGATACTGGTAACATAGTGTTGGTCAGAAAATCGTTCTTATGAGATGTGCTTTAGTTTTAGCTGTATCTCTTTATGTGACAACAGGGGTGTTAACTGTCCCAGTACCTGGTTAGCTTTTGTGCAACGATTGCTGATCTCGCTATTGATACTTCCATCTGCTGTGAAAATTGCTCCTAAGTATTTGGCCTCATTGGTTTGTTTTATGTCTACGTTCTGGAGTTTTATTGTAAGGCTTTCTGATTGTCTACTTATTTCCATTGTCTCTGTCTTTATTATATTTATTTTCATGTGATACTGACCAGAGTCCATGTATAAGTTAATTGTCCTTTACAGGACTTTGCAAATCAACCCCAGCTTTTAATGCTGTTTGTGATTTTTCTAGGCATTATTACGTTCAGTAGTTTGCCATTGCTTTCTGAACGGTGGTGCCATCGCCCTTTTGTAAAAATCCACGCGAAACAATTTAAAACCAAACTGTCGCAGCGTGATTCGAACAACTCAGAACTTGAGGTTAATAGACGAGTCACTATCCTAGCACAGACGTCACCATGTATAAATCTTTGGGTCTCTGTGGCTAAATGGTTAAGCCTTTGCCTGTGAGTCGAAGGTCGTGGGTTGAATCCGACCGCGCCGTTCAGTTCACGAGCAGTTTCAGAGACCCTAGTTGTTGCTGGAACTACGAGTTCGTGCTTGTCAATACTTCGGCAGGTGGCTTGCCATTTCTGCTGAGAGGACGACCATGGGTAACCGGTGCAATGAAGTCAACCTCGGCTTAAAACCTTATGTATAATCTTGAAGTACAAACACAATGCTATATTTGCCAAATATTTTATTAGATTGAGTACATTTGAGATATAAAAAAGCAGAGAATCAATAGTCAATAAATACAAGTTCGATAAAGTACAATATTTTGAAAGACAGAATCATGATCACATCAACATGCTTGTCCTGAGCAGAACTTTGCTACCAACGTTCCCGAGATTCTATCTTCAGATGCCAGATGTCCCTCTGTAGCCTCATGTTCAAACCATCAGTTACATTCTGAACCATCTTCGTGTCTTCTATTATTCTTTGCCGGCCTCTTCCAAGATGGTCTTCAGCTCATGTCTTTTATATGTCCAGAATATGTCAACTCTTTCTTATTTGTAGCATCGCATTTTTTGATCTTGAGTTCTTTCTGGATAGATCGTTGTTCCTTCTCTGTCAAGTAGAGTTCTTCTGTCATTATATTCTAGCACATATATTTTCCACTGCCTTATTAATGTCCATGTTCCACTGAAGACAGAAGCCATGAATTGTCTAACAATGTAGGTTTGATAAGAACGGCATTTTTCTTGTATCAATGGAGAGATGCAAATCAAGATTTATTATTTTATTTTGTTAGAACCCCTGACAAGTATGAAACTCAGAAACAAGATATGAACCCACAAGAATATGAGAAAGAAATAAGCCAGTGACAAAGATATAACTAGTAAGAAGAATTGAAGCCCCAAGAAGCAAATTAAGCCCAGAACAAGATAGCCCAGGGAAGCAAATATAAGCCCAGGGCAAGAATGAAGCCAAGAACAAATATAGCCCAGTGAGCAGATAAGCCAGGAGAAGCAAATATGAACATGGAAACAAGAATGTGAACCCCAGAGAGCAAAGAATATGAAAGCCCCAGGAAGCAAGAATTGAAAGCCGGAACAAATAACCCCAGGAAGCAAGAATTCCCTCAAGAACAAAGAATATAGAAGCAGGAAAGCAAGAATCTGAGCCAGGAAGCAAAGATATGAAGTTAAATATCATTATCTTAGTTTTATTCCTGATCATTCTTGAACTTCATATGTTCTTCAGAATGGCAAATGCTGATCTTGTCTTGTATATTCTAATCCTAACATCTTCATCTGTGCCACCTTGAATGTTGATAACACTTCCCAGATATGTAACGTGTCATGTATTTGAACGAGTATGGACAAAAGATACTTAAATTACAGCCTACATAAGCTAGGAAAAATCAATTAAATTTGAAAATAAACATTGAGAGTGTTGTTCATTTTCATCAAATGGGCGTCTGTAGCTTAAACGTTAGTGAGTTCGATCACGAGAAAACCGTACCTAGCTCAAACTCAGCGGCAGGCAGTTTCGAAGCGAATTCGTGTCCGAGGATTTCTACGAACTGTAAAAATAGTCCCCACCGTTCAAAAATAAAGGACAAACTACTGAACGTATAAGTGGTGCCTAGAAAATCGACGTTTACTGTGGTTGATGACTAAGTCATGTATAGGATATGCCACGATTATTTTTTATTTTCATATTTAATCATTTATTTCAGGCATCTAACTTCGTACGGCATAGACAAAGACAATTAGGAGAGATTGGTCAAAGACAGGCAAGGATGGCGAGCGGCAGTGAGGGTTGACTAAAAAATAAAAGAAGAAAAACACCATCATATATAGAGGCAAAAGAGAGCCCATAGGGTAGAGATATCATCCTATGTATCATCTCCAGTCTCACTTTTACCTGCAGCAACTGTGGCAAGGATTGCCACTCCAGAATAGGTCATTACAGCCACAACAGAAGCTGTGATTTAGCGCAGAACAAACTAAGTGACGCAAAACCTATTGTCTCCTGAGACAAATAGGCTAATGATGATGATGTCCCTAACGCCTATTTACTCAGTATTATCGAAACCTCCACATGGTTTTCTCCAGATCTGATCTGTTTCAGTCTGACCAACTCAGATATATAGGTTTCTGTCATCATCATCATCAAGGTGCGTATCCTTTATAGGACGTTGCTCTCTTTGCAGCGCATCTGAAGTTCATTGTCTCTAGCCAGTTCACCCACTTCGTCGATGGTCATATTCATGGTTTCTTTAATATCTTGTAGCCATCTTCTTCTTGGTCTGCCTCTGCGTCCTGGGACCCTTCCTTCTAATATTGTTCTCTCCAGGCTTCATGTGACTAAAGTATCTAATTATTTTGTATTGCATATTGTTTATCATCCAATTCTCTTTAACATTTAGTTCTTTGAAGACACCAGTGTTCTTCCTTTTTTCTGTCCATGGTATTCGTTGGATCTTTCTGAAGCATTTAGTTTCGATGGACTGAATTTTCGTTATTGTATTTTTGTGTAATGGTCCATGATTTACAACCATAAGTAGCCACTGGATAAATGCATGTTCTCAATATTTTTAATGTTTATATTTTCAGTACATCGTCCATATTTCTAAATTTACCTAATTTTATACAGCGTCCATATTTATAACTAATTTACAGCGTCCATATTTATAACTAATTTACAGCGCCAAAACAATGCTATAATTGACTAATTTACAGCGCGCATATTTATAACTAATTTACAACGTCCAAATATTTGACTAATTTACAGCGCCCATATAATTGACTAATTTACAATGCCCATGTATATAACTACAGACCTTCGTGAATGGATGTTTACGTAGAATAGAGGGACTGAGATGGTATGATAAGATTACGAACGAGGAACTCAGAGAAAGAACTAACAGAGTACCAGTGGAGAAAGAGCTACATAAGAAGAAGGCTGGCAATGGATAGGACATACATTTAGAAGACCAACGGGAAGCATTGCAAGACAGGTACTGTTTTGGAACCCGCAGCGAAAGAGGAGTAGGGAAGGCCTAGACAGACCTGGAGAAGAGAGTTAGAGGCTGATATTAAAAGATAGGTAAAACATGGAAAGAATTGGAAGGGATGGCAAGAGAGAGGAAGAACTGGAAGAAGTTTGTTGAAGACCTGTGCTTCGTTGGAAATTTAAATGGTGAAGAAGAAGAAGTAGAATATATTTGACCAACTCATAAGTTATGATAAAATATATATTATTTCCAAAATAATTGACAAGATAACAAGTTTAGAGAGATTTATCTTTGATCCTAGAGACGAAGCTGACGTTATATCGTCTTCACCAAATAGAGAATCAAGATTTGTAAAATAGTCCACACATAATCTGGCATTTGCTTGAGGGATAACAATAAAACCAAATGAGTGTGCTCCAACAGTGACTTCGCCTCTGTGAGGTTTGGGGGACATTACAGGTAATGTGGCTCCTGTCATGGACAAGAGTTTCCCGTTTAGTCTCACATATCTGAAACAGAACAGAAGAAAACAATTTTAGAAACATGGTCAAACAAATCAAACGTCATAGTCCATTTTTTGTCTTTATTCTTTTTGTTTTGTCCGTCTCTGCTTTTCTTGTCGTTAGGAGTAGCAGGTTTAACTGATTGTCTGTTTCCGAGATAGTGCACGTTCGATCGCTTGATACGATGTGTCCTTCTCTGCTTTTTTGCCGTTAGGAGTAGCAGGTTTAACTGACCGCTAAAACATGTCTAACGGAAAACAGAACTATGAATCAGCACCGTACGAGCGTCCGCAAACAAAACAGTGGTGCAATTGCAAACACGGAAAAGCAATGCATTAGGGACCGAAAATTCCTGAAAAACTCACACATTTCCAGGCCGAAGTCTGCTAAAATAAGCCAAAAAGAAGCATGAAACAATATAGTACAAACGTCCGTGAACAAAAAATAGTGGTGGAAGTGCAAACACCGAAAACCAATGGGCCGGAAATCCCTGAACAACACACACATTTTCTGGTCGAAGACCGCTAAAACATGCCGACGGTAAAGAATAAACTATGAAACAGCAGAGTAGTCCTGTTCGTTGGCACTGAAAGTTGTGACGTAGCTACCGATGCTAAGGCTGCATGGACCAAATTTTTTCATGAACATGTATAATTTAGAATATCCATATGGTGCTACGCCTGTGGAGATCCGTCGGGCAGGACCAGTGCCGGGCCCCATGACTCGAAGGGGTTCGTTTTTTGCTACAGACGGTCCCCGTCCTCCAACTCGGCAAAGCAGCGAGCGAGGCCCACGGGAAAAAGCTACTGGTTCAATTCGGCAAAGTACTGGCCAGAGACGATTAAACATTGTGCAATGGAATGCCGAAGGTATTCATCACAAAAAGCAAGCACTCGCAATAAGACTTGTTGAAGACGATATTGATGTTGCGTGCATACAAGAGACCCATCTAAATGCCCAACATAGATTCGGGATCAGGGGTTACCAAACCTTCAGACTAGACCGAGTAGGGCACAAGTGTGGAGTCCTCACCCTAGTAAGAAACGGCATTCCAGCAAAGCAAGTGGATGTAACCACAGGAAGCGCCGGCGCAACAGAGATCGTAGGCGTCCAAATTACATGTGAAGAAATACAGATTCTTCTGTATAACTTATACTGCCCAAGTGACATCTCGCTGTCACTCGATGCAATGCGTATCAACGATACAGTATGCATGGTGGTTGGTGATTTCAACAGCCACTCAGAAAGATGGAGATACCTCGAAACGAACAGCAGAGGCGTAGAGGTGGAGGAATGGGAGATAGAGAACAACCTGTTCCTCATCAATGCCCCAGATGATCCACCAACATTCTACTCGAGAAGGTGGCATACGACTAGCACCCCTGATTTGGCCTTCGCAACAAGTGACCTATCCACAAAAACAGTACGTACGGTCACAAAGAAACTCGGAGATAGTGACCACAGGCCCGTCAAACTCCAAGTATACCTAAAATTTGTACTTGAGCCCAAAATGTGCTTGCCATAGTGGAACTACAAAAAAGCAAATTGGAAACAGTACGGGACACTGACAGATGCCAATGTCGAGCGCATCAGCATGCATGAAAAGAAAAATATGCGAGACGTGGCAAGGGAACTGTCACAAGCAATACTGAAAGCGGCACTGGAGACCATTCCTAGAGGCGCACGGAAGGATTACAAGCCATACTGGACAGCAGAGTTTCAGAAGCTTGAAAACGATCTTGAATTGGCAAGGAGTGAAGCTGAGAAGGCACAGTCAGCAACGACCAATACTGCTTACAAGGCGGCAGCAGCTAAGTACAAACGGGAGGTCAAACGATCAGCACGACAGAGTTCTGTTAATAAGACAGAATCCCTGAACCTCGATAGGAACAGCCATAAATTGTGGAAGTTAGCAAAAGCGCTGAGTGATGAAAATACCAGCCGACCCCAATAGTTCTTGAACAAAATAAAAGATGTCCTCGGGAAAGGAAGCCGCAAACATTCTAATGCAAAAATATGCCGAAGTCAGCAGAGTAAGCATAGCAAAAGAAAATGTCGATGACACTAAGAGAAAACTAGAGCCCTCCAAGGCGAGCCAAGAAAAGCTGATAGTTACCTAACGGATACCTTCACCAGTAATGAGTTGGAAGAGACTTTAAGAGAGCTGAAGCTCAGAAAGTCGCCCGGAAAGGACGGGATCACAAATGACATGCTTAAGAACTTGGGTACTAGAGCAAAGGCAGCTCTACTGGCCGTCCTAAATATGTCCTGGAAAACAGGCATAGTACCACTAGAATGGAAGGAAGCGATCATGGTACCCATCCCTAAACCAGGCAAAAATAAACTCGACCCGGCGAGTTACAAACCAATAAGCCTCCTAAGCTGCATGGGCAAACTCATAGAACGCATGGTAAACAAATGGCTATCTTGACACTTATAAATCAAAGGGCTTCTCATGACACAACAGGGAGTCTTTCGGAAGAACCGATCTACAGATGATCAAGTAACCTACATCGCCCAGGAAATCGAGGATGGTTTCCAAGAAAAAAAACCAGACACTGGCAGTTTTGGTAGATATGGAGATGGCGGTTGATACAGTCTGGAAGGAAGGGCTAAGACTGAAACTCCTCACCCTCGGTATTAAGAGAAGAATGTACAAATGGCTTGATAGATACCTAGAGAACAGAACAGCAAGGATTCAAGCTCAGGGGTACACTAGGAAGAAGGCCACTTTAGAGCAAGGAGTCCTCCAAGGAGGAGTGCTCTCACCAACTCTCTTTCTAATCTTCGTAATGACATTGCAACAACTCCCACACGTACTCTTGAGTAGTCAACATTACATCGACTTTGAAAATCTGACTCTGTGTGCCCTCACATTGAAAATCAGCTCAGGCAAAAAGCTGGGGACATGAGCTGACTTTCCTATGATGTCGCAAAAACCAGCAAAAGGGTTCCACGTGGGGAGCAAACACCAGAGTCCTTAAAACACTCTACTCTGGAAGAGTGCGACCTGTCTGGAGTACGGCATTGCAGCGTGGAGCAATGCACCCAACAAGCAATTCGCCAAAGTGAGCAATAGTCAGAACCGTGCAAAGAGCATTATCACAGGAGCCATGAAGTCCACGCCAATCAAGGCGATGGAAACAATCACAGGCATCCAACCAATGGCAGATCGAAGGGACAGAAAAGTCTTGGTGATGGCGGAAAAGCTTAAACGGCTCGATTTCCACCCCATATACGAAAGAATGAACGGATTCGGAAGGGGCAGGATACAGAGGACCAGCTTCGCAAGAAACGCAAAAGCACTGACCGCAGACCCTCAGGTCCTAGCAAACTCAGCAAAATCCGACAACCGATAAGTGTTCGCCGTGGAAAACCAAAATGCCGGAACTAAGAGAATTAATCCCAGGCATACTGAAAAAAGGCAGCAAGAAAACTTCGAAAGAAGAGCTGCCACAGAAATATACATAGAAACCGAGTACCCTGAAAATAAGTGAACTCACGGGTACACTGATGAGTCGGCAAAGAACGCAATCAGCGATGGTGGAGGAGAAATATTGCTTAAACTCCCAAAGAAAGTGACGGTCACAAAGCGATTGCCACAGGCAAATACTCAAATAACTATCGGGCAGAAGCAATAAGAACAGCAACCGAAATGATCCTAGAGAGAAGAGGCACCTCTAGCAACAAAGTCGTGATATTCACCGATGCTCTATCGGTAATCATGGTATCAAAGGCGTAGGCAAAACAGAGCTGAAATGAGCTGAAAGCGACCTCGATGACTAGTGTATACACTCAAACGCACCGTCATTCAGTGGATCTTATCACACTGCAACATAAAGGAAACGAACATGCCGAACAAACTAGCTAAAGAGGTGGCGACTACCTCAGACTGATCTCGAGACTGATAAGCCAGAAAAACCATCGAGACAAATGGACAAAAGATCATCCAACAACAGCGACGGGCATTATGGTCTGTCTCGTAGTGAACAAGTTGTCATACTTCGCCTCCGTACCGGCCACAACAACTCCGCGCCCACATAAATTTAAAATTGGCACAACTAGCCTGTGCCCCTGCAAAAGGCGGACATGACGGCATAACACGTTCTGCAAGACTGTCAACTGATAGCAGGCATAAGAAAAGAAACTTGACCTCAAAACACAGAGCTTCGCGAGAAGCTGTACGGAGGAACGGAGTCACATAAAAACAAGGTAAAATTCAAGATAAAAGTTGGTTCATCAGTCTAAGCCGGGATCGCGATAGAAAAGAGAATCAATAGTTGTAAAATAGTCCACACATAATCTGGCATTTGCTTGAGGGATAACAATAAAACCAAATGAGTTTGCATCAACAGTGACTTTCCTCTGTGAGGTTTGGGGGACATTAAGGTAATGTGGATCCTGTCATGAACAACAGTCTCACATATCTGAAACAGAACAGAAACATGATCAAACAATCAAATCAATGAAGTGCCATTTTTTTCTTTTTCTTTTGTTTTGTCCATCTTTGCTTTTTTGCCGTTAGGCGTAGCAGGTTTAACTGATGATCGTTTCCGAGATAGTGCACGCTCGTTCGCTTGATATGCTGTGGTATTGTTTAGTTTTAAGATGTTGTAACTCCATCAATCCATCTTTTCTTCCATCAATCCATCTTCTGTTCTGTCCTTTCCTCTTGATTCCATTTTCAGGTTGTACGCTCTTGCAACTGGTGTATTCGGTTCATTCTGACCAAGTGGCAAACCATTTGAGTCTCTGTTTTTCAATAAATCTAATAGCAGGTGTTGTTCCGACTGTTCTTCTAATTTCCTCATTTCTTATATGGTCTCTTCTTGTTTTATTTACTGCTTTCCTCAGGCATGTGGTAATTTTGCATGTGGTAATTTTCCTTTCTTGTTCTTTAGTCAGTGTCTATGTTTGGCTCTGGTAGCACAGTGTTGGTATAAAGATTTAATTTATAATCTGTCTTTTAGTCTCAACAGACACGCCCTTTGCTGTGAGTGTTGCACAGAGCACAAACTCGTAGCTCTACAACAATCTTACGGATTCGAACCCACAACCTTCAGAACAACAGCTTAACCATTTCGCCCTAGATACCACCTAGATACCACCTAGATACCACCTAGATACCACCTAGATACCACCTAGATACCACCTAGATACCACCTAGATACCACCTAGATACCACCTAGATACCACCATATCCACCAGATACCACCTAGATACCACCTAGATACCACCTAGATACCACCTAGATACCACCTAGATACCACCTAGATACCACCTAGATACCACCTAGATACCCTAGATTCCCTAGATACCTAGATCCTAGATACCCCCAGATACCACCTAGATACCACCTAGTACCACTAGATACCACCTGATACCACCACTGATACCCCTGGATCACTAGATACCACCTAGATACCACCTAGATACCACTAGATACCACCGGTCCGGATACCCACAACCTAGATACACCAGATACCACTGTCCCTAGATACCACCTAGATACCACCTAGATACCACCTAGATACCACCTAGATACCACCTAGATACCACCTAGATACCACCTAGATACCACCTAGATACCACCTAGATACCACCTAGATACCACCTAGATACCACCTAGATACCACCTAGATACCACCTAGATACCACCTAGATACCACCTAGATACCACCTAGATACCACCTAGATACCACCTAGATACCACCTAGATACCACCTAGATACCACCTAGATACCACCTAGATACCACCAATCCCTAGATACAATACCACCTAGATACCACCTAGATCCCACCTAGATACCACCTAGATACCACCTAGATACCACCTAGATACCCTAGAACCATAGATACCACCTAGATACCACCTAGATACCACCTAGATACCACCTAGATACCACCTAGATACCACCTAGATACACCTAGATACCACCTAGATACCACCTAGATACCACCTAGATACCACCTAGATACCACCTAGATACCACCTAGATACCACCTAGATACCACCTAGATACCACCTAGATACCACCTAGATACCACCTAGATACCACCTAGATACCACCTAGATACCACCTAGATACCACCTAGATACCCCTAGATCCTAGATACCACCTGATACCACCCTAGATACCACCTAGATACCACCTAGATACCACCTAGATACCTACCCGATACCGATACCACCTAGATACCACCTAGATACCACCTAGATACCACCTAGATACCACCTTCCAGATACACTGAGATACACCTGAGATACCACCTAGATACCACCTAGATACCACCTAGATACCACCTAGATACCCCTAGATACCACCTAGATACCCCTAGATACCCCTAGATACCACCTAGATACCCCTAGATACCCCTAGATACCCCTAGATACCCCTAGATACCCCTAGATACCACCTAGATACCCTAGATACCCTAGATACCTAGATACCCTAGATAACCCTAGATACCCCTAGATACCCCTAGATACCCTGATACCCAGATACCGATACCCCAGATACCCTAGATACCCTAGATCCTAGATACCGATCCTAGACCTAGATACCCTAGATACCCAGATACCCCAGATACCCTAGATACCCTAGTACCCTAGATACCCTAGACCGTACATGCAAAAGAACAACATAACATCTTGTGGACGAATGATAAAATGATAATCAAAAATAATTCTAAGCAGTGTTCATAAAGAAATATAGATTACTCTTTTCTTCTTTCTTCAAACACTCCATATCAACCACTTGTTTAACCACTCTTTGTTATGTGTGTGTGATCTGAGTCTAAGAGCGATTACACGTTATGCGCCTACAAGTAAGTCAGCACATCCGATTTCTGCAACTCTTAGAATTTTTAGGTAGCTACTACCTCCTACCTCAGTTCCCTCTTACGACTTGTATTGTCACTGTTCTTTGCTCCCCTAGCGAACTCCGGCACCATACGGTCGGTAGATTAACCCTTTGAGTCCGTCATTTGTTTCTGCGGATGCATTGACACTGCAATGTTTAGTTTAGGCGTCGGATCATCAACACTACACGTCGAACCAAGTAGCCCATAAGTGATCCGATCTCCTCCTCAGTATGTCTCTCAGTTTAGTCGTCAGATCATCATCATTGCACATTGAAACCAATTAGTCCATAAATGCTCCGATCTCCTCCTCAGTATGTCTCTCAGTTTAGTTTAGTCATCGGATCATCCTCACTGTACATCGAACCAATTAGTCCATAAGTGATCCGATCTCTTCCTCAGTATGTCTTTAAGCGTGAATGAGCCAGTTTACTAGTTTTGCGTATTCTTCAAAACTCTTGTGAGCCAGTATTGGGACACAGAAGAGTGAATTGGTTTTAAAAATGCGAAAAACAGAAGGAATTATAAAAATAAATAGAATGGTGAATTAGTTAATAAAATGCGAAAAACAGAAAGAATTATTAGAATGGTAAATTGGTTAATAAAATGCGAAAAACAGAAAGAATTATTAGAATAATTAGAATGGTGAATTGGTTAATAAAATGCGAAAAACAGAAAGAATTATTAGAATGGTGAATTGGTTAATAAAATGCGAAAAACAGAAAGAATTATTAGAATGGTGAATTGGTTAATAAAATGCGAAAAACAGAAAGAATTATTAGAATAATTAGAATGGTGAATTGGTTAATAAAATGCGAAAAACAGAAAGAATTATTAGAATGGTGAATTAGTTAATAAAATGCGAAAAACAGACAGAATTATTAGAATGGTAAATTGGTTAATAAAATGCGAAAAACAGAAAGAATTATTATAATAATTAGAATGGTGAATTGGTTAATAAAATGTGAAAAACAGAAAGAATTATTAGAATGGTGAATTGGTTAATAAAATGCGAAAAACAGAAAGAATTATTAGAATGGTGAATTGGTTAATAAAATGCGAAAAACAGAAAGAATTATTAGAATGGTGAATTGGTTAATAAAATGCGAAAAACAGAGAAGTGTAAGAACAATGTAAGAAATATATTATTTTACCAACGATCCATCTGACAAGTGTCACCTGTAGCAAAAGAAAAGTTGAAAGAGCAGCAAATAAATAAAATACCGGTGCTCACTTGGACTGGAGTGATCCGGCATCTCCAGAAGTCAGCAGATATAGGTCAAGATTGACGTCGCTATACTGATGTAATGACAAGATAATCTCTTCTCGATCCAGGTTCAAGTAGTAGATAACCAAAGCTCCAGGTGAATAACTGAAAATATAATAAGACATGCAAAGACAAACAGACAACTTGTCATCTACTGCATCAAAAGTTGGACTGCATATAAGTAATGGAAAAAATATATATATACAGGGTGTTCAACTTAAAAGCAGCCCCAGTGATAAATAGAAATTTGCCAGGTACGCATTGCATCTCCGTCTATTTACTATTTAAACCAGTTACGACTAGTTTGTCCTACGTCACATTTGTTCATCGCCCCTTCCTGCACTACAATTTCACACCATCACACAACCTTGACCTATACTACATCATAACTTAACCTCATTTTCATACATATATGCCAGATTAGCTCCATTCATGGGCTGCTTTTAAGTTGAACACCCTGTATAATGAAGACACCGGGTGATGGCTCGTGATCATTTTTGTTGGTGGGGGAGACAGAAATTTTCGGAAAAATCATGGTTTCGGTTAGGATAGATTTTAATGTATATAATAATAAATACACGTTGCACATTATTTTTTGCGGGCCCGGCCCACTGGCCCTTACTGACGAGCCGCCACTGAAGACACCTATGACAAGTAATGCAGATATCACCCTGGAATCTAAAATGATAACAATGACAGAGCAGTGCATCTATTTGGGTAGCAATTTTGATTACACTGGAAATATTACAAAAGAAATTATGATACCAATTGTCAAAGCAACATCAGCTTTTAAAAGTCTAAATAAAATATAGAACTGCAAGTTATGTAGTATTAGGAATATATTTGGAGACTGCAGTAAAAGTCCATATGTAGTGGGCTATGAAATTCGTCACTCCTGTTGCTTGATAAAGGCCTTTTGATAGAAACGTTCCTGTGTATTGTCATTGTTTTTGTATTTTGTAAAACTACAGTACTTTGTTATTACGTGTTTCGCAAGTTATATAGTATTAAAACTAAATTACGAATTTTCAATTCAAATGTTGTATCAACCCTAACATATGCCAGCGAGAGTTGGAAAATGACACTAAAGATGTAGAAAATAAGTTGAATGCATTTGAAAATAGATGTCTGCGAAAAATAAGGAATATAAAATGGAACGAATTCAGATGAAGTGATGAAATCAGAGACATGTCTGGTCAACCACTAGTGACAACTGTTATAAGAAAGAGAAGATGGAGATATGTTGGGACACCTTGAGGAGAAATGATCAAAGAATATCAAAGCAGGCATTGAAGTGGGATGCAAATGGTTCAAGAAAGAGAGGACGACCTAAGGAGACCCTGAAACGAGCTTTGCTGAGAGAAGCAATAACTAGCGGTCTCAGTTCCATGGAGGAGAGTGAGCGAGTTGTCCAGGATAGAGCGGTATGGAGAAATTGCTTGCAGGTCCTATGTAACGTATAACGGTACGGTAGGAATTATTATTTTATAACAAGTAAAGATCTATGTGAATAACTGAAAACTATAACGAGTAACGATATGATGATTTTCCATTCCCATGCAGCCGGGATGTTTCAGGGGCTTTTGAAGAAGAAAATTTCCATGGGGGTGTCGACATGCTCTCCAGAATCTTGACTGTCGTATTTTGCATTGAAAGTAGGTGATGTAGCCAGTCAGCTATCTGTGAGCGATGTAGCCAGTCAGCTATCTGTGAGCGATGTAGCCAGTCAGCTATCTGTGAGCGATGTAGCCGGTCAGCTATCTGTGAGCGATGTAGCCAGTCAGCTATCTGTGAGCGATGTAGCCAGTCAGCTATCTGTGAGCGATGTAGCCAGTCAGCTATCTGTGAGCGATGTAGCCAGTCAGCTATCTGTGAGCGATGTAGCCAGTCAGCTATCTGTGAGCGATGTAGCCAGTCAGCTATCTGTGAGCGATGTAGCCAGTCAGCTATCTGTGAGCGATGTAGCCAGTCAGCTATCTGTGAGCGATGTAGCCAGTCAGCTATCTGTGAGCGATGTAGCCAGTCAGCTATCTGTGAGCGAGCCAGTCAGCTATTGAGCATGTAGCCAGATCAGCTATCTGTGAGCGATGTAGCCAGTCAGCTATCTGTGAGCGATGTAGCCAGTCAGCTATCTGTGAGCGATGTAGCCAGTCAGCTATCTGTGAGCGATGTAGCCAGTCAGCTATCTGTGAGCGATGTAGCCAGTCAGCTATCTGTGAGCGATGTAGCCAGTCAGCTATCTGAGCATGTGTCAGCTTCGGGATGTAGCCAGTCAGCTATCTGTGAGCGATGTAGCCAGTCAGCTATCTGTGAGCGATGTAGCCAGTCAGCTATCTGTGAGCGATGTAGCCAGTCAGCTATCTGTGAGCGATGTAGCCAGTCAGCTATCTGTGAGCGATGTAGCCAGTCAGCTATCTGTGAGCGATGTAGCCAGTCAGCTATCTGTGAGCGATGTAGCCAGTCAGCTATCTGTGAGCGATGTAGCCAGTCAGCTATCTGTGAGCGATGTAGCCAGTCAGCTATCTGTGAGCGATGTAGCCAGTCAGCTATCTGCATTGCGTCGTATCTGAGCGATGTAGCCAGTCAGCTATCTGTGAGCGATGTAGCCAGTCAGCTATCTGTGAGCGATGTAGCCAGTCAGCTATCTGTGAGCGATGTAGCCAGTCAGCTATCTGTGAGCGATGTAGCCAGTCAGCTATCTGTGAGCGATGTAGCCAGTCAGCTATCTGTGAGCGATGTAGCCAGTCAGCTATCTGTGAGCGATGTAGCCAGTCAGCTATCTGTGAGCGATGTAGCCAGTCAGCTATCTGTGAGCGATGTAGCCAGTCAGCTATCTGTGAGCGATGTAGCCAGTCAGCTATCTGTGAGCGATGTAGCCAGTCAGCTATCTGTGAGCGATGTAGCCAGTCAGCTATCTGTGAGCGATGTAGCCAGTCAGCTATCTGTGAGCGATGTAGCCAGTCAGCTATCTGTGAGCGATGTAGCCAGTCAGCTATCTGTGAGCGATGTAGCCAGTCAGCTATCTGTGAGCGATGTAGCCAGTCAGCTATCTGTGAGCGATGTAGCCAGTCAGCTATCTGTGAGCGATGTAGCCAGTCAGCTATCTGTGAGCGATGTAGCCAGTCAGCTATCTGTGAGCGATGTAGCCAGTCAGCTATCTGTGAGCGATGTAGCCAGTCAGCTATCTGTGAGCTGTTGTCATAGCTCAGTAGCGTGCTAGCCAGCTATCTTGTGAGCGTGTCCATCGCTACGTTGTGTCGAATGTCGTCACACTGCTATCGTGTGTTGTCAATGTCGTCACACTGACTACCGGGTTGTTGCCAATGTCGTCACACTGCTACGGGTTGTTGCTCAGTGTCGTCACACTGCTACCGTGTATGTTGCTCGCAGTGTCGTCACACTGCTCGTAGCCTAGGTTGTTGCCCAGTGTCGTCACATTGCACGGTTCCATGAAATACAAACAAGACTGAGACCATGAAAATCAGCAGAAACCAACCAAGCAAACATACAAATAGATAACACCAGAGTAAAGCAAGTTTCTGAATTCAAATATTTAGGCAGCATTTTCACAGAGAACGGAAAACTCGATAGAGAAATAGAGACAAGGTGTCAAAAGCAAATGCAGTGACCTACCAGTTGGCACCATTACTACAACACCCAAAGATCAAGATGGAAGTGAAAAGACAGATGATAGAAGTATGTTTCAACCAACACTTTGTTACCAGTGCCAAACTTGATCTCTTACAGCAACATATCACAGAAAGCTCACCACGGTGAAATGAAATGCTTCAGGAGGCAGTGGGGTGCCCAGGAAAGATAGACTACGAAATAAGGACATCAGAAGCAGAGTTGGCATAACTTCACGCACCGAATACATCGAAAGACAACAAATGCAGTGGTTTGACATTTAATGAGAATGAAATACAACCAACCACCAATAACAGCATACGATAAAAAGAGATCAGGTAATAGAGTCAAGGAAGACCCAGTGTTACTACCAGAAATCAAGACACATATCCAGCGAATGTACAAAGAGTGTGGAGGCAACAAACCCACAGCATACACTCACAAGATCCCATCAGCAGACTAAATAGAAAACAGCACACAACAATCTTTCACCTAAGAACAGGTCACTGCAGGTTCAACCATCACATGCACAGAATAAAGCCTGCTCAGACTGCACAGTGTGCATGCCAGACAGAAACACAAGACTCTAGAGCACATTCTGCAGTCACGTCCATCATACATACACCAACGAAAAGAAACATGACCTCATGAACAAAGCTGACATACCAAGATATGGGGAACACTCGAAGAACTCCAACTGACATGCAGCTTCATAGAGGCAACCCATCTCATGGTTTAGACCAGTGTTTCAGTACCCCCAGTGGGTGCTGAAGCGTGATAGTGGATTCAGAAGAATTGGGGAAGGGGGTTGTTCAGGCGATTAGAGTCGTGGTTCCTAAACAAGAAATTAATCATAAATATTTTTAAATAAATTATTTTCGTGATTTTGCAATTGAATAATCGTTTAAAATTTGAATTCTGCATTTTAATTCATCTTATGCTCGTCGATCCATTACACGATCCATTTATTCATAAATTTTCTATTTCATGAATATAATCATTTGAAAATTGACCATGTTTTACAGAAATATATTTCAATTTTCTATGTCAAAGAGAAAACATAGCAGGTATATATATGTGGGATGGGGCGTTGGACAACTGTTATAATGTGGAGGGGCTACAAAATGTATGTTGTGAAAAGTGGACTGTGGAGGGAGACGTTACAAAATGTATGTTGTGAAAAGTGGACTGTGGAGGGAGACGTTACAAAATGTATGTTGAAAAGTGGACTGTGGAGGAGAGTTCAAAATGTATGTTGGAAAAGTGGACTGTGGAGGGAGACTGTACAAAATGTATGTGTGAAAAGTGGACTGTGAGGGACGTTGACAAATGTATGTGTGAAAAGTGGACTGTGGAGGAGACGTTACAAAATGTATGTGTGAAAAGTGGACTGTGGAGGGAGACGTTAAAATGTGGTATGTGAAAAGTGGACTGTGAAAAGTGGACTGTGAAAAGTGGACTGTGAAAAGTGGACTGTGAAAAGTGGACTGTGAAAAGTGGACTGTAAAGGACTAAAGTGGACTGTGAAAAGTGGACTGTGAAAAGTGGACTGTGAAAGTGGACTGTGAAAAGTGGACTGTGAAAAGTGGACTGTGAAAAGTGGACTGTGAAAAGTGGACTGAAAGTGGATAAAGTGGACTGTGAAAGTGGACTGAAAAGTGGACTGTGAAAAGTGGACTGTGAAAAGTGGACTGTGAAAAGTGGACTGTGAAAAGTGGACTGTGAAAAGTGGACTGTGAAAAGTGGACTGTGAAAAGTGGACTGTGAAAAGTGGACTGTAAAAGTGGACTGTGAAAAGTGGACTGTGAAAAGTGGACTGTGAAAAGTGGACTGTGAAAAGTGGACTGTGAAAAGTGGACTGTGAAAAGTGGACTGTGAAAAGTGGACTGTGAAAAGTGGACTGTGAAAAGTGGACTGTGAAAAGTGGACTGTGAAAAGTGGACTGTGAAAAGTGGACTGTGAAAAGTGGACTGTGAAAAGTGGACTGTGAAAAGTGGACTGTGAAAAGTGGACTGTGAAAAGTGGACTGTGAAAAGTGGACTGTGAAAAGTGGACTGTGAAAAGTGGACTGTGAAAAGTGGACTGTGAAAAGTGGACTGTGAAAAGTGGACTGGGAAAAGTGGACTGTGAAAAGTGGACTGTGAAAAGTGGACTGTGAAAAGTGGACTGTGAAAAGTGGACTGTGAAAAGTGGACTGTGAAAAGTGGACTGTGAAAGTGGATAAGACTGTGAAAAGTGGACTGTGAAAAGTGGACTGTGAAAAGTGGACTGTGAAAAGTGACTGAGTGGACTGTGAAAAGTGGACTGTGAAAAGTGGACTGTGAAAAGTGGACTGTGAAAAGTGGACTTTGAAAAGTGGACTGTGAAAAGTGGACTGTGAAAAGTGGACTGTGAAAAGTGGATGAAAAGTGGACTGTGAAAAGTGGACTGTGAAAAGTGGACTGTGAAAAGTGGACTGAAAAGTGGACTGTGAAAAGTGGACTGTGAAAAGTGGACTGTGAAAAGTGGACTGTGAAAAGTGGACAGTGAAAAGTGGACTGTGAAAAGTGGACTGTGAAAAGTGGACTGAAAAGTGGACTGTGAAAAGTGGACTGTGAAAAGTGGACTGTGAAAAGTGGACTGTGAAAAGTGGACTGTGAAAAGTGGACTGTGAAAAGTGGACTGTGAAAAGTGGACTGAAAAGTGGACTGAAAAGTGGACTGTGAAAAGTGGACTGTGAAAAGTGGACTGTGAAAAGTGGACTGTGAAAAGTGGACTGTGAAAAGTGGACTGTGAAAAGTGGACTGTGAAAAAGTGGACTGTGAAAAGTGGACTGTAAAGTGGACTGTGCCGAAAAAGTTTGGGAATCTATGGTTTACACAAGCATACGAAACCAGACGCAAAGAAGAAGAAGAAGAATACTGACTTTGAATTTGTTGGTTAGGCTCTCCATATCCTCAATCAATAACTTGCTATTATCTGGATATCACGTGGAACCAGGATTTGGAGAAATGTTGGCGACAGTTTCAAATACTCTCATGATATTATCACTAAATGGGCACACATTCTGTATTGTTAACACTCATATCGACATCTCTATTACAACATACTGTGTCGATCAGTCTTAAGTCTCTTCATTTTCTGGTATGTTCCTGGATATGTATGTCTGAGGAGAGCTTCTTCTTCTGTCATCACTGCTAACCGGTGTTGCCAGATGTCGATCGATTTCTCTGTTCTTGTTCGCTACCAGTTTAGGGTTGGAGTATTGTCTATTTTTGCGTTCTATGACAGGATTTGTTGTAACATCTCATCTAACCATCTTTTCTGTAACTCTTCACCTTCTCGTCTATTCCTTTCTGATGTCTCTGCTTGTAGAAGACTCTGTATACTGTGGAGTTGTGATGCTATTTCTGTTATGTGGCCAAACAACTTCATTCTTTTTTCTCAATGTAATTCAAGCTGTCTAGCCAACTTTCTTTCCATCTGATTTGTGATTCTTTCCTGATGTTCTGTTGTAGAAGACTGTATATGTGGAGTTTGATGCATTCTTATTATGTGGCCAAACCACTTCATTCTTTGTTTCTCAATGTAATTCAAGCAATGTTCTGTGCCAACTTTGTTTCTTATGCTGATGTTGGTGACTGTCTTTTCTTGTGTTGTTGGTAACTTTTCGCAGTCAACGCATTTCACATGTAGGTATTATTTGTGACTGCGCTTTGTTCATTGCTCAATGGAGAGCGTTTTCATTATTATCGTCCGACTACTGCTAGGGGGCCTTCTCTTTCTTGAACCCTTTGCCCCTCACTTCAATGCCCGCTTTGTTATTCTTTGATCATTTCTTCTCAATGTGGCAGAACATATCTCCATCTTCTCTTTATAACAGTTGTTACTAGTGGTTGACCAGACATATCTTCTCAATGTGGGCCCAACATGTCTCCATCTTCTCCCTCTTATAACAGTTGTTACTAGTGGTTGACTCGACATTCATCTCAAGGTGTGTTCAACATATCTCCATCTTCCTCTTATAACAGTTGTTACTAGTGGTTGAGCAGATTTCTTCTCAATGTGGCCCAACATGTCTCCATCTTCTCCTCTTATAACAGTTGTTACTAGCGGTTGACCAGGATCATTTCTTCAAGGTGTGTCCAACATATCTCCATCTTCTCCCTCTTATAACAGTTGTTACTAGTAGTTGACCAGACATTTCTTCTCAATGTGGGCCCAACATATCTCCATCTTCTCCCTCTTATAACAGTTGTTACTAGTGGTTGACCAGACATTTCTTCTCAAGGTGTGTCCAACATATCTCCATCTTTTCCCTCTTATAACAGTTGTTACTAGTGGTTGACCAGACATTTCTTCTCAATGTGGGCATACATATCTCCATCTTCTCCCTCTTATAACAGTTGTTACTAGTGGTTGAGCAGACATTTCTTCTCAGGTGTGTCCAACATATCTCCATCTTCTCCTTCTTAAACAGTTGTTACTAGTGGTTGACCAGACATTTCTTCTCAAGGTGTGTCCAACATGTCTCCATCTTCTCCCTCTTATAACAGTTGTTACTAGTGGTTGACCAGACATTTCTTCTCAATGTGTCCAACATATCTCCATCTTCCCTTCTTATAACAGTTGTTACTAGTGGTTGACCAGCACATTTATTCTCAATGTGGACCAACATATCTCCATCTTCTCCTTCTTATAACAGTTGTTACTAGTAGTTGACCAGACATTTCTTCTCAAGGTGTGCCAACATATCTCCATCTTCTCCTTCTTATAACAGTTGTTACTAGTGGTTGACCAGTCATTTCTTCTCAAGTGTGTCCAACATATCTCCATCTTCTCCTTCTTATAACAGTGGTTACTAGTGGTTGACCAGACATTTCTTCTCAATGTGGGCCTAACATATCTCCATCTTCTCCCTCTTATAACAGTTGTTACTAGTAGTTGACAGACATTCTTCTCAATGTGGGCCCAACATATTTCCATCTTCTCTCTCTTATAACAGTTGTTACTAGTGTTGACCAGACATTTATTCTCAATGTGGGCCCAACATGTCTCCATCTTCTCCCTCTTATAACAGTTGTTACTAGTGTTTGACCAGACATTTCTTCTCAAGGTGTGTCCAACATATCTCCATCTTTTCCCTCTTATAACAGTTGTTACTAGTGGTTGACCAGACATTTCTTCTCAATGTGGGCCCAACATATCTCCATCTTCTCCCTCTTATAACAGTGGTTACTAGTCTTTGAGCAGACATTTCTTCTCAATGTGGGACCAACATTCTCCATCTTCTCCCTCTTATAACAGTTGTTACTAGTGGTTGACCAGACATATCTTCTCAATGTGGGCCCAACATATCTCCATCTTCTCCCTCTTATAACAGTGGTTATAGTCTTAACATTTTTAGTGGACCAACATGTCCATCTTCTCCCTCTATAACAGTTACTAGGTACAGACATTTTCTCAATGTGGGACCAACATGTCTCCATCTTCTCCTCTTATAACAGTTGTTACTAGTGGTTGACCAGACATTTCCCTGCTTTCATTCATCACTTCTCAATTCGTCCTATTTTATGTTCATTATTTTTCGCAGACATCTATTTTTAAATGCGTTCAATTTGCTTTCTAAATCTCTAGCTCTATTTTTTCCAATCCTGTCTTTCCTCACAGCCTCACAGCGTCACAGCGTCACAGCGTCAAGATAAGAAGAGATTTCTAGAACGAGCCCTTGTGTGCGCAGTGTTTTCACGGACTAGGTTATTTCTGTGGTCTATCCTTTCTTTAGACAACATTTCGTTTCATATCGGGTCAAAATTTGCTCTTTGAGGTGCACTGTCTGTAGGTAATTTAATCATGTGACCGAACCATTTAATTTGTTGCTTCTTGATGAAGTATAGTACTGATGTTGTACCCACTTTTTCCTGATATCTTCATTTCTAAACGGGTTTCTTCTTGTTACCCCCAGCAGGGTCGTGCGGTATATTTTCTCAGTAGGTTGCAAGTCTTCGAAAGCAGCCCTTTAAATTATTTTTTTCTTTAAAATAATCTTCAGTTATGATTTTGACCTCGCTGCTTATGCCCCCTCCTTACGGTTCCGCCTGATACGGCTGCATCTCTGTATCATAGCACGTCACATCCCTGACCCCCAGCGGAGACACCTCTGTCGTGACTAGAAATATCTCATGTAACTATGGAAACTATATTTAACTATTTCAAAATATGTGTTATTTATTCATACTTACATTCCGCGTCTAGCACATTGGGCGTATACTCTTAAGTTCGGATTGAACACGCCAAGTGTAACGTTAAACACTGGCCCTTGAATAAGTTTCTTGAACAACAAGGAGAGGAAGTAATCCTGTTATAGAAGGAGTTAAACATTGTCAAACCCTCTACAAGAATTGACATGCAGGCTCTAGGTAACGAATAACGTTCTAAAGAGATGCTCTCCGCATCATCTAGACCAGCGTTTCACAAAGTGGGCGGTACCGCTCAAATTGGCGCTAAAGCGTTGTAGGAGAGGGCGATAGTGGGTTCAAAAAAATTTGGGGGTGTTCAGACGATTAGGGGTCGGTGCTCCTTAAAGAAGAAATTAATGATAACTATTTTAAAATAAATTATTTTCGTTATTTTGCGATTGAGTAATCATTTAAAATTTGAATTCTGAATTTTAATTCATCTATACTCATCTTATACAATCCATTTTTCCATCAATTTTCTATTTCATAATAATTTGAAAACTGACCATGTATGACAGAACTATATATACATTTTCTTCGTCAAAGAGAACATAAGAGCATGTATGTAGATATGGTGGGGAGGGAAGCCATTGGCAAACTGTTCTAATGTAGAGGGAGGGAGGGAGGGGGGATATTACAAAGTTTATGTTGTGCAAAGTGGGCGATGGGCTGAAAAAGTTTTGGAATCTATGATCTAGACCAATCCTTCTCAACCTGTGGGTCGCGACCCTTTGTGGGTTGAGCGACCATTTCACAGGGTCGCCTAAGACCATCGGAAAACACATATTTATCATAATTAGAAATAAATATTTCACAATATATTTAAAATATATAAACAATTATATTGTTTTTGATTAATCTTATCTTATCTTATCTTATCGTATCTAATCACTATGCTTTAATTATGTTCAATTTGTAACAATGAAAATATATCCTGCATATCAGATATTTACATTACGATTCATAACAGTAGCAAAATTACAGTTATGAAGTAGCAACGAAAATAATTTTATGTTTGGGGGTCACCACAAGATGAGGAACTGTATTAAACGGTTGTGGCATTAGGAAGGTTGAGCTCTAGACCATATATTCCCAAACATTTCGGCCCACCGCCCACTTTGCACGACACAAACTTTGTAACGCCCCACTCCACATTATAAGTTTCAACGCCCCCACACATATATATATATATAAGCTGTATTTTCACTTTGACATAGAAAATTGATATATATTTCTGTCATACATGGTCAATTTTCAAATAATTATAAGCAGGAAATAGAAAATTGATGAAAAAATGGATCGTGTAAGACGGGCATAAGATGAATTAAAATACGGAATTCAAATTTTAAATGATTATTCATTAGCAAAATCACGGAGGAAACCTCCCTCAAATGCTTCTGAACCAACTATCGCCCCCATAGAAGGCTTCAGCGCCCACTGGGGGCGATACCGCCCACTTTGGGAACCCATGATCTATACAATCTTGATGCAGTCCCAGACACGATGGGCAGGACATGTGGCTCGAATGCCGGATTGCAGAATACCCAAACGACTCTTTTATAGTGAGCTGCATAGCGGTAAATGCTCACATGGTGTTCAGAAAAAGTGTTTTCAGAGACACACTCAAGAACTCAATGAAATCCTTTAGTATAGATGTCAACAACTGGGAGAATGTTGCTTAAGACAGATCAACCTGGCGTACACTTCTTCGACACGGTTCTTCAGCCTGCGAGGCGGATGGAACAAAAACTACAAAATAGAAAGGCAGTAAAACTCCCCATAAGTGCAAGTATACCTTGCCCACACTGTACAAAAACATGTCAAGCCCGCATTGGGCTCTCTAGTCATCTACGCCTGAGCCAACTCTAAACTTACAAGCCCTCACTCTCGGGTAAGAAATATGGGAAATCAGACCACAACTACACCACGTGACCTCGCATTCCACATGGTGTACATAGACGAATTCATTTTAAAATCAACACAAAATGCTAAATCGAAGTTATATTATCCAACAAGTTAAGTTTAACAATAAGGAATATCAATATTATTAATATTTTCATCAATAAACAACCGTAGACTCACAGAATTGAGTAAAATTGCAAACAATCTTGCAATGTTCTATCAAACATATATACATTCCAGTCCCCTTCTCTGATCTAGGTCAAGGATTCCCCGGTCAGTTGTCTGGCCTATATGTCTAGAGGTGGCTTTGTCTATGCACGCACAGACAAAAATAACGCAATTACATTCCCTTGGATTAAAATTTGTATGGTCATCATCACCCGAGATGGACGAGCATCAGCACCATCATCACAGCAGTTCGACAGGAAAATATAGAAAACTCTTAAACATAAATAGACACATTGATTCAACATCGCCCGAGTGGTTACAGGGCCCAAATTGGGGTGTAAAAAATAGAACCACTTTTACCTGCCACGCATGTCGTAAGAGATGACTATGGAGGTTGGGGTGGGGCTAGCTACCCCACACCGTAAAAAACACTAAATGACTACAGGACGGAGAATGAACCGAGTAAACGCTGGCTGAAACCGGACACATCGCCGAAGGATAAGCATCAAAGCTCCAAATGGTGCTGAAGATGTAACTGAACACACACCAATGCTAAGGCTGCATGAATCAGATGTCCACATGAATAGAATTTATGGGGAGGTCTGGTACATCGGTCTGGGCGGTGATCGCGAGATAGAGAATCAACATAAAGCGATCTGCAACAACTAATTAAACTGAATTGGTTAATTAACTGAACTGATGTCCTGAAAGAACTAAATGTTAAAGAGAATTGGCTGATAAACAACATACCATACCGAAAAATTAGATACTTTGGTCACATCAAGTGTCATGATGGCCTAGAGATAACAATACTAGAGGGCAGAGTCCCAGGACGCAGAGGCAAACCAAGAAGACGATGGCTACAAGATATTTAAGAAACCATGAATAAGATCATCCACGAAGTGGGTGAACTGGGTAGACACAGAGTGAATTTCAGATGCGCTGCAAAGAAAGCAGCGTCCTATAAAGGATACGCACCTTGATGATGATGAGAGAGGTCTGGAAGTAAACTGCTATCAAAGAGGATGTAAGATGTACTAATTTCTCATCTAGTCTAGCGCTATCCTTGAACGAAGTGGTATATCTAATAAAATAGGTATATACGTGTAAGTGGGAGCTACGGAGGAAGCAGGTGGTTGAATGATTTTGGGAGCGACGGACACATTTATATCAATGTGGATTAAAAAATACGACGGTAGACACAAGATCCTTATAATAGAAACATTGGCTACAGTTGGGCTACGGTTGGGCTACGGTTGCTAAATGAAACGATAGATACACGATCCTTATAATAGAGACATTGGCTACGGTAGGGCTACGGTTGCTAATTATGCGACGGTAGAGACAAGATCCCTGTAATAGAGACATTGGCTACGGTTGGGCTACGGTTACTAAACATGACAGTGCTTCTATGAGGAAACATAAATGACTACGTTGCTATGGGAAACATATTTGACTACGTTGCTATGGGAAACATATGACTACGTTGCTATGGGAAACAAAAATGACTACGTTGCTATGAGGAAACAAAAATGGTCATGTCGCTATGAGGAAACAGAAATGACTACATTGCTATGAGGAAACAATGACTACGTTGCTATGAGAATGACATTAAAAACATGTTAACCCTTTCGTTACGTAATTTTGTTCACCTTCGGACGCGATTCTACTGCAATGTAGACTGGGTTCACATTATCTTTAAGTACACTGCTAGCCGTTATATCGGCACAGAGGAGCGGATGGGTTAGTATAATGTAAAGTGTTTCTATTATGTATATAATAGCCGTCCATCGCAAGCGATGATGACAACAGTCTCAGGCGTGTGCTGCTGCACCTCTCTTTTGTGTGTGCGGAGGTGACTGTAGAGTCCAATCCTAGAACACAATCCCCTACCACAGGTGGGGCGTACAGGATTAAAGTTAGACATGTGGGTGTTGTGTGTTCTGTCTTTCGCGCAGCTCGTTTTCTCTGTGCCTCAACGACACGATGATTCTCAGTTATGCGGGTTTCTCCTCTACTGCTACAGCGCCACATTTGGCAATCTTGCGCAAAGGGATTCCCAGCACGTGCTGTCTATATAGAAACATTTCAGGGACACTTTAAGAGCGTCTTTAAAGAGATTTTTCTGTCCATTAGCAGAACGTCTGCTCCCTTCAAGTTCAGGGTTTTAAAGGGGTTTTAAAGCCGAAGGATTGACTTCATTGCACCAGGTTTACCCCATATGGCTCGGTTCCTCTCCGCAGAAATGGCACGCCATCTGCCGAGAGTATTGCATAAAGCACGAACTCCGTAGCTCCAGCAACAATCCTAGGGATCTCTGGAAAAACTGCACTCGTGAACAGAAGGCGCGGTCCGGATTCGAACCACGACCTTCGACTCACAAGGCAAAGGGTTTAACCACTTAGCCACATTCAAGTTCGCCATACATCAACTGTTTTGGGATGCGTATATCAGGCATTCGAGCAACGTGACCGGTACATCTCACTTGGGCCTTCTGTAACAGTGTGTTGACGCTTGGGATCTTTGCTCTTGTGAGGATTTCGATTGGGATCTGGAATTTTGTCCTGCCAGTTTATTTTAGTATTCTGCGTAGACAGCTTGTGTGGAAATGGTTTAATGTTCTTGCGTGTCTGCTATACACTGTCCATGTCTCGTTGGCGTACAGCAGCGTGGTAAACTTTCAGCTTTATGGCTATGCTTATCCCCTTCCGCTCCCACACAGTGACACGTAGCTTTCCGAACGCAGAACTGAGCATATCCTATTGTTGACCTCAGAGTCTATGTTTGCCTATCTGGATATTCTTCTTCTTTCTTCTTCTGCGTTCTCACTAGATTGGGATTTCAGATTCTCTTATAAAGGCAGCCGTCTGCCTCAGATTATCAACCACGTCATACAGTTTGTCTTGGATGCTAGTGTAAGTGGGCCACCTCTTTCTTCTAAGTCTGCACACTGAGTGCAGTTCTGTAGGATATAATTCCTATGATTTCTGCTTCCCGTTTGTGCTGACCTCTTCCAGCAGTAAGTTTTGGCCACCCTCGTGATGGTGGGTCTGACATTCTTACTGTGTGGCTAAATCTCGAGTCAGATTGGCGACCGTAGAATCCGTTATCCCATTCTTCATTCTGAGGGGTCGTTGCACCATGTTATGTGCCTTTATGGCCTGGTGCATCCGTTTTCTGTAAGCATTTATTTCGGGTTAGCATTCCCTAGCGGACACATGCATCCGATTTCAGCCAAACCTCCTTAGTCGCCACTTACGACATGCGTGGCAGGTAGCAGTGGTTCTATTCTTTACACCCAAAATTTGGGCCCCAGTAACCACTCTGTAATAATACATAACAACATAATACACCCTTACTGAACACCAGAATTGATCTTTATTATATGATATTTTTATTATTCTGCGTAGACAGCTTGTGTGGAGAATGACAGAAGTACAGGGTGTGTCAAAAAATGAGAACATCGGGAAACATACGGTTTATTTAGAAATGTTATTTAATTTAACTATATTGTTTCATGTAATTGTGTTTGCCAAGTATTTAGTAATCAGAAATCATGTTCAATTTTTCTAAACATCGAAGCCACTCGTTTATTCAGAATATGGTCTTCCGCAGTAATTTTTGTCATTCTTGGTAACAAATTTAAACCTGCAGATGTAAACAATTGGCATATTCAAAATCAAATATTGTGCCCGGAAATTCTCGAAATAAAAACATCATATAGTTAAATAGGTCAGTAAGTAAATGAGTAAACAAATTAAGCTATTATGGATACAGTTAAAACAATTTTGATGTCAGTATATTACTTTTTACGCGACGCTCTCATTTTATTTTGGCCCACCCTGTATTAATAGCATAGTCACTTACTGGAGTTGGTTCAAACGTCCTTGAGATAAGTGCGTACGAAGATCCAATAAAAGACTGTCGGTACACTCTTGTAATGCCATACTGTGCAGCCATTCCAAGTTTATCTAGCCATCTGTTCATATATAAACATATTATGGTATTTGAATATTATGCATATTCCCAGTGGCAACGTATGGGTGTGAAGCATGGATTTAATAAAGCAGTGGAAAAACATATATGTGCTTTTGAATATAAGTGTTACAGAAGTCTTCCGTATATCTTGGACAGAGAAGAGAACAAATATATATATATCCAGAAAGAACTCAAAATCAAAGAAAACTGGCTGATGCAATAAATACGAAAGAGAAAATTGAGGTAATTTGGACATATAGAAAGACATGAAGGGCTGGAGAAGACCATCATGGAAGGAGGCATACGGCAAAGAGAAGAAGAGGAAGACCACGTAGAAGGTGGATTCAGGATGTAACTGATGGTTTGAACATGACAGCTGCAGAGGCGGGACATCTGGAATATGAGACAAAGAAATTCCGGAGAACTGTTAGGGTGGCAAAGTTCTGCTCATGACAAACTAATTGGTGATGATCAGTATAGTATTTGACGGTTCCGTGCAGACATTAGAAATTTATCTAGCCATCTGTTGACATATACATATTAGAGATTTGTTCACCCCCTACCGTGTAATCATTGCTAATCACCTGAACATTTCACAAAATGCAGGATGTTCAACTTAAAAGCAGCCCCAGTGATAAATAGAAATTTGCCAGGTACGCATTGCATCTCGTCTATTTACTATTTAAACCGGTTCTGACTAGCTTGTCCTACGTCACATTTGTTCATCGCCCCTTCCGCACTACAATTACACACCATCACACAACCTTGACCTATACTACGTCATAACTGAACCTTCACATTTCCATACATATATGCCAGATTAGCTCCATTCACAGGCTGCTTTTAAGTTGAACACCATGTATTAAATAGTTCTCTTTGCGTCTAATACAAAACTGCACAAACTTATTTTCGACCCAGTGCTTCCACATTATGTTACCAGTTCCAAAACTAGTCACGACAGAGATGAAGTGTCTCCGCAGAATGCTGGGAGTAACAAGAAGAGACCTGTTTAGAAATGAAGACATCAGGAAAAAGTGGGTACAACATCAGTACTGAACTTTATCAAGAAACAACAAATTAAATGGTTCGGACACATAAGCAGATTACCAATCTGCTTATTTTTCGCCGTTAGGCGTAGCAGGCTTAAATGATGATCGGTTTCCGAGATAGTGCACGTTCGATCGCTTGATATGCTGTGGTATTATGGAGTTTTAAGATGTTGGGAACTCCATCAACCCATCTTTTCTTGGTCTGTCCCTTCCTCTTGATGATTCCATTTTCAAGTTGTACGCTCTTGCAACTGGTGTATTCGGGTTCATTCTCACCAAGTGGCCAAACCATTTGAGTTTCTGTTTTTCAATAAATCTAGTAGCAGGTGTTGTTCTGACTGTTCTTCTAATTTCCTCATTTTTATATGGTCTCTTCTTGTTTTATTTACCGCTTTCCACAAACATCTCATTTCACAAGTGGTAATTTTCCTTTCTTGTTCTTTTGTCAGTGCCCATGTTTGGCACTGGTAGCACAATGTTGGTATAAAGATTGCATTTATAATCTGTCTGTTAGTCTCTACTGGAATTGCTGGGTGTTTCAAGATTGGGGTAAGTTGGAATGTAATGTTGTTGGCTTGCTGGATTCTAGCTTTGATCTCTATGTCCAGTCTACTATCACATGTGAAGATACTTCTGAGTTATTTGAATTCTTTCACCTGCTTTAACGTTTTGTCATTTATTGGTATGTTCTCTGTTTATGGTCATGACTTCTGTTTTTTTTAATGTTGATCTTCATAGATGTAGTAAAGCGAGTCTGGGTTGTGTGTCTGCAAACTGTGCCTCCTCGTTTTGAAAATAACCGGACGAGCGAGCCAGTAAGCGAGCGCGGTTCCTCAGTGTCGATAACCAATTGCGTGCATAGTCTTTACCGGCTTAGCGTGCCTCTTCGCGTCTTCACGCGAACGAGGCTCCCAGCGAATAAGGGACAAGGTAGCGTCTGCTATTAAGACTCGCTCGCTCGCTGGCGCGCACGGTCTTACTGGTGGTGTTTGTATATCGAAGTAGCTCGGTCGTAATGTGATACAGTAAGTCTAAAATTTTAAAAGCTCGACGGTGGTCTCGTTAAAAGGCCCGGCTCTCGCAACGAGCTTGTAGGTCCGTTTTATCATGAAATTGTATCGTGAATTTGTTTAATTATAAATCTCGATATGGTGCTACGCCTGTGGAGATCCGTCGGGCAGGACGAGTGCCGGGCCCCATGCCTCGAAGAAGCCTGTATTTTGCTAATGACGGTCCCGTCCTCCAACTCGGCAAAGCAGCGAGCGAGGTCCACGGGAAAAAGCTACTGGTTTAATACGGCAAAGTACTGGCCAGCAACGATTAAACATTGTGCAATGGAATGCCGAAGGTATTCATCACAAAAAGCAAGCACTCGCAATAAGACTTGCAGAAGACGAAATTGATGTTGCGTGCATACAAGAGACCCATCTAAATGCACAAAATAGATTCGGGATCAGAGGGTACCAAACCTTCAGACTAGACCGAGAAGGACACAAGGGTGGAGTCCTCACCCTAGTACGGAACGGCATTCCAGCAAAGCAAGTGGAAGTAACCACAGGAAGCGCCGGCGCAGCAGAGATCGTAGGCGTCCAAATTACATGTGAAGAAATGCAGATTCTTCTGTATAATTTATACTGCCCAAGTGACATCTCGCTGTCACTCGATGCAATGCGTATCAACGATACAGTATGCATGGTGGTCGGCGATTTCAACAGCCACTCAGAAAGATGGGGCTACCTCGAAACGAACAGCAGAGGCGTAGAAGTGGAAGACTGGGAGATAGAGAACAACCTGTTCCTCATCAATGCCCCATACGACCTGCCAACCTTCTACTCGAGAAGGTGGCATACGACTAGCACCCCCGATTTGGCCTTCGTAACAAGTGATCTCTCCATAAAAACATTACGTACGGTCACAAAGCAACTCGGAGATAGTGACCACAGGCCCGTCAAACTCCAAGTAGACCTTAAATTTGTACCTGAGTCCAAAATGTGGTTGCACGGTGGAACTACAAAAAAGCAAATTGGAAACAGTACGAGGCACTGACAGATGCTAATGTTGAGAGCATCAACATGCATGAAAAGAACACATGCGATCCGTGGCAAGGAACTCCACAAGCAATCCTGAAAGCGGCACCACGGGAAACCATTCCTAGAGGCGCACGGAAGGATTATAAGCTATACTGGACAGCAGAGGTTCAAAAGCTTGAAAACGACCTTGAATTGGCAAGGAGTGAGGCTGAACAGGCACAGTCAGCAACGATCAATACCGCTTACAAGGCGGCAGCAGCTAGGTACAAGCGTGAGGTCAAACGATCAGCACGACAGAGTTGTTTTGATAAGACAGAATCCCTGAACCTCGATAGAGACGGCCATAAATTGTGGAAGTTAGCAAAAGCGCTGAGTGATGAAAACACCAGCGACCCCAATAGTTCTTGAACAAAATAAAAAGATGTTCTCGGGCTGCAAACATTCTAATGCAAAAATATGCTGAAGGCAGCAGAGTAAGCATAGCAAAAGAAAACGTCGATGACACTAAGAGAAAAGCGAGAGCCCTCCAAGGCGAGCCAAGGAAAGCTGATAGTCACCTAACGGATACATTCACCAGTAATGAGTTGGAAGAGGCATTAAGGGAGCTGAAGCTCAGAAAGTCGACCGGAAAGGACGGAATCACAAATGAGATGCTTAAGAAATTGGGTACTAGAGCAAAGGCAGCTCTACTGGCCGTCCTAAATATGTCCTGGAAAACAGGCATAGTACCACGAGAATGGAAGGAAGCGATCATGGTACCCATCCCTAAACCAGGCAAAAATAAACTTGACCCGGCGAGTTACAGACCAATAAGCCTCCTAAGCTGCACGGGCAAACTCATGGAACGCATGCTGAACAAACGGCTATCTTGACACTTATAAAGCAAAAAGCTTCTCATGACACAACAGGGAGGCTTTCGGGAGCACCGATCTACAGAAGATCAAGTAACCTATATCGCCCAGGAAATCGAGGATGGTTTCAAGAAAGAAAAACAGACACTGACAGTATTGGTAGAGTTTGACACAGTCTGGAAGGAAGGGCTAAGACTGAAACTCCTCACCCTCGGTATTAAGGGAATAATGTACAAATGGCTTGATAGATACCTAGAGAACAGAACAGCAAGGGTTCAGGTTCAGGGGTACACTAGCAAGAAGGCCACATTGGAGCAAGGAGTCTCCCAAGGAGGAGTGCTCTCACCAACCCTTTTTCTAATCTTTGTCAATGACATAGCAACATGTCTACCGAAGCGAGTACAATCTGTCATGTATACCGACGACCTTGTAATATGGGCGAGGGAAGTGTTAATGCCCATAGCAACAAATAGAATGCAGGCAACGCTAAATAACTTGGAAGTGTGGTAAAAAATAATGGAATATGAACATTAACCCTTCTAAGACAACCTACACTGTGTTCTCATAGAACAACCAGGTGCACAAAATTAAACTTAGAATCAATGGACAAGAACTTCCAGAAAGCAAGACTTACCTTGGAGTCACACTTGACCGAAAACTGACTTGGTGCCCTCAAATTGAAAATGCTAAGGCAAAAGCGAGACACAGGCTCACGATGATGCGCAAACTCGCAGGCTCCACGTGGGGAGCAAACACCAAAGTCCTTAAAACACTCTACTCTGGAAGAGTGCGACTGGTCCTGGAGTACGGCATTGCAGCGTGGAGCAGTGCATCCAACAAGCAATTCGCCAAAGTGAGCAATAGTCAGAACCGTGAAATACGCATTATTACAGGCGCCATGAAGTCCACTCCTATCAAGGCGATGGAAACAATCACAGGCATCCAACCAATGGCAGATCGAAGGGACAGAAAAGTCTTGGTGTTGACGGAAAAACTTAAACGGCTCAATTCCCACCCTATGTACGAAAGAATGAACGGATTCGGAAGGGGCAGGTTTCAGAGAACACGCTTTGCAAAAATCGCTAAAACACTGATCGCAGACCATCCGGTCCTAGCAAACTGCAAAAGCAAAATCAATCCCGGCAACCGATAAGTGCTCACCGTGGAAAACTAAAATGCCGGAACTAAGGGAATCAATCCCAGGCATACTGAAAAAAGGTCAGCAAGAAAACTTCGAAAGAAGAGCGGCCACAGAAAAATACATATCGACAGAGTACCATGAAAATAAGTGACTGTTACACGTCTATACTGACGGATTGGCAAGGAACGCAATCAGCGACTGCGGAGGAGGAATAGTGCTTAAACTATCAAAGAAAGTGACAGTCACAAAAACGATTGCCACAGGCAAATACTCAAATAACTATCGGGCAGAGGCAGAGGCAATAATAACAGCGGCCGAAATGATCCTAGAGAGAAGAGGCAACTCTCGCAACAAAGTCGTGATATTCACCGATGCTCTATCGGTCATCACGGCGCTCAAAAGCGCAGGCAAAACAGAGCTCAATGAGCTCAAAGCAACCCTCGATGCCCTAGTGTACACACTTAAACGTTATCCATGGCACCGAGCCGAAGAGCTGAAAGCTCAAGTGCTTCTGGATCGGGAAAAGAAATTGATGGGTATAACTACTAAGAAACATAACCTGTTTCTTCCTATGGTTCCACTCTGCTCTCGCATGTTCTGCAACAGTTTAATATTGAATAGTGCTGGTTCTTAAAGAATATAAAAACAGGGAAAATTAAATATTTCGGACACATCAAACGACATGAAGATGATTCTGGGGGAATGGTGTCTGGAAGAAAAATAGAGGAAGACTTAGAAGAAGATGGATGCTAGATGTCACTGACGATCTGAGAATGACTGCTGCTGATGCCGGGCATCTTTCACAGAATATAGTTTTTGTTCCATGGCTGTTGACATTGCTCACCACGTGCGAAATAAAATGCTTGAAGAAGACGGTGGAGTCACCAGGAAAGACAGACTACGAAATGAGGACATCGGAAGCAGAGTTGGCATAACTTTATGCACCGAATACATTGAAAGACAGCAAATGCAGTGGTTCTGAAATTTAATGCGAATGAAACACAACCAACCACCAATAACAGCATACAATAAAAAGAGATCAGATACCAGAGCCAAGGGAAGACCAAGAAAAAGATGGACAGACAATACCAAGACTACACTAAATAAACACAGATATAACACAACAAAGGCGACACATCTAGCCCTGGAACGCAGATTATAGCTCTCACCCCTACGCTTAACGGCAAGAGTGGACAGCCAATTCCATTATCCATCTGGGGTTAGACAATGGACAGATAGTTGTCATGGGAGCAAGTTCCGAAAGCAACAAGCTACTTGATGATGATGATGATTATGATGATTAGAATACAAGTTGTACTTACAGGAAACCTGCTACGAATCTGTCAGACAGGCCTGGTGTACCACCACCAACAGCAGATGATGTTTCTGTTAAGCGGACACGTAGTGGACGAGCACCCGCATTAGATATTTTTAGCGAGAGTTCAAGCAATGGCCGTAGAGATTCCAATACTGTGACATTGAGAAAATCTTTCAATGATCCACTAAATCCAGTCAAATAGTAACTGTATGGAAACATATTGATACCATATTTTATAATTATTATAATTATGGCAAAACATATATGTGCTTTTGAATATAAGTGTTACAGAAGAGTCCTCAGTATATCATGGACAGAGAAGAGAACAAATAGATCTATCCAGAAAGAACTCAAAATCAAAGAAAACTGGCTGATGCTACAAATAAGAAAGAGAAAATTGAGATATTTTGGACATATAAAAAGATTGATTTTTTTTACATATGAAAAGACACGAAGGGTTGGAGAAGACCATCATGGAAGGAGGCATCCCGGACGAAGAGGAAGACCACGGAGAAGATGGATTCAGGATGTAACTGATGGTTTCTCTCTCAGGGCTTCGAGTTTCGCCCTATGTGGGCCACGTGCAACTCAACTCGGGGCCCATCTCCGAGCCCAAGTTTCGCCCCACGTGGGCCCACATCTCTTCTCTGGATGCATCCCTCATCTCTTTATGTTTATCTGTTCAGTTTTTCCCATCGGCCGGGAGAGACCAGCATTAAAAGTCACTCTGGTCGAGTGGATCTCATCCAACGTGACGTCTGCATCACTACTTATTCCAGAGTAGCTCTCCCTCGATCCCAACCCGCTTAGCCAGACAGGAACGATTGTCTGTTTCCAGGGTCACCACGTGGAGATAGCGTAGGATCTTTGTTAGTGCCAGCTCATTAATTCTGCGCTTGACCTTCGATACGAAGTTTACTGCTATCTTCCATTGCGTCGTCACGACATTTTACATCTTTTCCGACGATTCTTGCCGAGAGCTAGAAAATATGGTGCGACCATTGATTCTGGGAGTCGTGAGTAGATGCCTACAGACGACTCGTACCTTGTGAACTCTTACGATTCGTTTTCACTTATGCAGCTTTTCCCCGTCGACCGGGAGAGACGTGCAGAAGCATTCACTCTGGGATTCTGTTAGTCCGTGTTGTGAGTAGATCTCATAAAACATAACAGCGTCTGCCCCAATACTTAAATCAGAGTAGCTCTTCCTCGATTCCTACCCACTTAGCCAGACAAGTACAGTAGTCTGTTTCCAGGTCACCATGAGGAAGTTGGGTAGGCTCTTGATCAGTGCCAGCTCACTGACCCTGGTGCAACGTTTCCCCAGTGACTGCGCCTGTGACCCTGTGGCGCAGCTATTACTGTGGATACGCAGTCGTTCATGTGGCGCTTGCAATAATAATACTGATTGATTGATTGATTGATTGATTCATTCATTCATTCATTCATCATCCTTGCACTTCGGTGAGTAACTATGCGTGTACCGATTTCTTTCTTACAAAGGAAGATCTCAGCTGCAGAGCACGAACTCTGTAGCACCGGCAAGGGTACCAGATGTAATTTTGAAGATGATGAAGATATTTTTGTAGGAATTTTATTTTTAATCTTTTATAATGAGTTTTGCCCTGGCAGCGGCTTTCCAGCCTGCTCTTCTTGATTATGAACTGCCATTGGTTCTTTTACCTGCTCAAACTGAACACGGGACCTACGCTTTATCGTCCATCTCCGATAGAACTAGAAACTCGATCTCACCTACACTGAGATCAGAGACCTCTGGACAAATATCATGATGGCTGCACGAGGGTGCGAACCTTTTACCTTTGGCACGAGCGACGAGCATGTAAACTCTACGCCACAGAAAGGGAATTCGTGTACTGTAGCTGAGATTTCCGTGTGTATGATCGAGATCAGAGCACACATGGTTATTCGCCGAAGTGCGAAGATGATTGTTCTATATTTTTCCCGATCCAGAAGCACTTGAGCTCTTCGGCTCGGTACAATGGACATCGTAACCCTTCGGTTCGGTACCACGAACACCGTAAATCTGGAGAACCTGTGGCTTTTATGTCAGTCCGCGGAATTGAATTACACTCACAGGAGGCTTGTCACCCGTCGTCCAACGCACTACCAACACGCTGGGCAGGCGGGAGATTGTTCTATCAATCAATCAATCTGATGTATGTTGATCGAGAAAAACATCAAGAAACTATTTGAAGTATCAACAACACCACAAGAACTAGCTTACTGATGGATACTGTATTCACTGACGGCATCGTAACCTCCTTCTGCAACAAATCTGTCAATAGAATGTAATAGACGTGTCAATAGAATGTAATAGACTTGTCAATAGAATGTAATAGACTTATCAATAGAATGTAATAGACTTGTCAATAGAATGTAATAGACTTGTCAATAGAATGTAATAGACTTGTCAATAGAATGTAATAGACTTGTCAATAGAATGTAATAGACTTGTCAATAGAATGTAATAGACGTGTCAATAGAATGTAATAGACTTGTCAATAGAATGTAATAGACTTGTCAATAGAATGTAATAGACTTGTCAATAGAATGTAATAGATTTGTCAATAGAATGTAATAGACTTGTCAATAGAATGTAATGAAAGAAAGGAAGGAAGCTGTCTTTACTGGTTCATTTAGTACTTTCTTCAGTTAGAGAGATAGAGACAGAGAGAGAGAAAGAGAGACAGAGGGAGAGAGAGAAACGGAGAGCGAGAGAGACCGGGAGAGAGAAAAAGGAAGATAGAAAGACGGTGAGAGAAAGAGACAGAGAGAGGAAGTGAAGAGTGAGATAGAGAAAAAAGAGATAAAAAGAGGGAGGAAGAGAGATAGAAGGAGAGAGAGAGGAGAGAGAGAGAGAGAAGAGGGGAGAGACGGAGAGAGACACAGAGAGACAGACAGTAAGAGACAGAGGGCGACAGACAGAGAAAGACGAGAGAGACATAGAGAGAGAGTAGGAGAGAAAGAGACAGACAGTGAGAGACAGTCAGAGACAAGAGAGAGACAGAGAGAACATAGAGAGAGCGAGATGAGAGAAGGAGAGACAGGAGAGATGCAGAGACACGTGAGAGACAGAGAGACACAGAGAGACACAGAGAGAGACAGAGAGAATAGAGAGAGACAGTAGAGAGAATAAGAGACACGCGAAAGACAGGAGAGCAAGAGAGTAGAGAGATAGAGAGAGAAGAGCAGACAGTGAGAGAATCAGAGAACAGAGAGAGACAGAGAGACACAGTAGGGGCAGAAGGAAGAGAGACAGTGAGAGACAGAGAGAGAGATTTATCGTGAGAGACAGAGAGCACGAGAGAACAGAGAGACAGAAGACACAGAGACAGGAGAGAAGAAAAAGACGAAGCAGAGACGTCGAGTCAAGAGGGACAGGGTACATAGAATTATCGGAGAGACAGAGAGAAGAGAGACTACAGAGAGACAGAAAGGTACAAGACACGGCAGAGAGATATGATCGTGAGGAGAAGAAGGGAAGAGAAACACAGACATGGAGATAGAGAAGCAGAGAAGAATCCTATACTGACTGCTATGTCTCTACGCGTCTGCCTGTTTGTCAATGTTAGACATCTCGCCTACATTTCTGATGATACTAAATATTGAGATCTCGTTTGGTATTTGAAATTTTGTCAAGGTTTTGCCTCTTGCTGTAGGAATTTCTGCGTAACTTGTCATCTTCTCTCTGTCTTCTATGTAGCTTCTGTTTCTCTGTCTCTGTTCTGCCTCTCTCTCTAGTCTTCTGTCTTTCTCTCTGCCTCTGTGTCTATATGTCTCTCTGGCTATGTCCTCTCTGTCTGTGTCTCTGCCTCTCTCGCTGTGTCTCTCCTGTATGTGTCTATCTTTCTCTGTGTGTCTTCTTATGTAACGTCTCTTCTCTCTCCTGTCTGTCTCGTTCTGTGCCTCTCTCTCTATGCTCTCTGTCTTTCTGCTCTGCCTCTCTGTGTCTATATTTCTCTGGCTATGTCTCTCTCTGTCTGTGTCTCTGCCTCTCTCGCTGTGTCTCTCGCTGTATGTGTCTATCTTTCTCTCTGTGTGTCTCTCTCTCTATGTAACGCTCTCTGTGTCTCTCCCTGTCTGTCTCGTTCTGTGCCTCTCTCTCTATGTCTCTCTGTCTTTCTCTCTCTGCCTCTCTGTGTCTATATGTCTCTCTGGCTATGTCTCTCTCTGTCTGTGTCTCTGCCTCTCTCGCTGTGTCTCTCGCTGTATGTGTCTTCTTTCTCTGTGTGTCTCTCTCTCTATGTAACGCTCTCTGTTCTCTCTCCTGTCTGTCTCGTTCTGTGCCTTTTTCTCTCTATGTCTCTCTGTTTTCTCGCTTTTGCCTCTCTTGTCTATATGTCTCTCTGCCTATGTCTCTCTCTGTCTGTGTCTCTGCCTCTCTCGCTTGTCTCTCGCTGCATGTGTCTCATCTTTCTCTCTGTGTTCTGCTCTCTCTATGTAACTCTCTCTGTCTCTCTCCTTCTGTCTCTGTTCTCCCTGCTCTCTCTATGTCTCTGTCTTTCTCGCTCTGCCTCTCTGTGTCTATATGTCTCTCTGGCTATGTCTCTCTCTGTCTGTGTCTCTGCCTCTCTGCTGTGTCTCTGCTGTATGTGTCTCTCTTTCTCTCTGTGTGTCTCTCTCTCTATGTAACGCTCTCTGTTTCTCTCCCTGTCTGTCTCGTTCTGTGCCTCTCTCTCTATGTCTCTCTGTCTTTCTCGCTCTGCCTCTCTGTGTCTATATGTCTCTCTGGCTATGTCTCTCTCTGTCTGTGTCTCTGCCTCTCGCTGTGTCTCCTCTGTATGTTCTATCTTTCTCTCTGTGTGTCTCTCTCTCTATGTAACGCTCTCTGTCTCTCTCCCTGTCTGTCTCGTTCTGTGCCTCTCTCTCTATGTCTCTCTGTCTTTCTCGCTCTGCCTCTCTGTGTCTATATGTCTCTCTGGCTATGTCTCTCTCTGTCTGTGTCTCTGCCTCTCTCGCTGTGTCTCTCGCTGTATGTGTCTATCTTTCTCTCTGTGTTCTCTCTCTATGTAACGCTCTCTGTCTCTCTCCTGTCTGTCTCGTTCTGTGCTCTCTCTCTATGTCTCTCTGTCTTTCTCCTCTGCCTCTTGTGTCTATATGTCTCTCTGGCTATGTCTCTCTGTCTGTGTCTCTGCCTCTCTCGCTGTGTCTCTCGCTGTATGTGTCTCTCTTTCTCTCTGTGTGTCTCTCTCTCTATGTAACGCTCTCTGTTTCTCTCCCTGTCTGTCTCGTTCTGTGCCTCTCTCTCTATGTCTCTCTGTCTTTCTCGCTCTGCCTCTCTGTGTCTATATGTCTCTCTGGCTATGTCTCTCTCTGTCTGTGTCTCTGCCTCTCTCGCTGTGTCTCTCGCTGTATGTGTCTATCTTTCTCTCTGTGTGTCTCTCTCTCTATGTAACGCTCTCTGTCTCTCTCCCTGTCTGTCTCGTTCTGTGCCTCTCTCTCTATGTCTCTCTGTCTTTCTCTCTCTGCCTCTCTGTGTCTATATGTCTCTCTGGCTATGTCTCTCTCTGTCTGTGTCTCTGCCTCTCTCGCTGTGTCTCTCGCTGTATGTGTCTCTCTTTCTCTCTGTGTGTCTCTCTCTCTATGTAACGCTCTCTGTTTCTCTCCCTGTCTGTCTCGTTCTGTGCCTCTCTCTCTATGTCTCTCTGTCTTTCTCGCTCTGCCTCTCTGTGTCTATATGTCTCTCTGGCTATGTCTCTCTCTGTCTGTGTCTCTGCCTCTCTCGCTGTGTCTCTCGCTGTATGTGTCTATCTTTCTCTCTGTGTGTCTCTCTCTCTATGTAACGCTCTCTGTCTCTCTCCCTGTCTGTCTCGTTCTGTGCCTCTCTCTCTATGTCTCTCTGTCTTTCTCGCTCTGCCTCTCTGTGTCTATATGTCTCTCTGGCTATGTCTCTCTCTGTCTGTGTCTCTGCCTCTCTCGCTGTGTCTCTCGCTGTATGTGTCTATCTTTCTCTCTGTGTGTCTCTCTCTCTATGTAACGCTCTCTGTCTCTCTCCCTGTCTGTCTCGTTCTGTGCTCTCTCTCTATGTCTCTCTGTCTTTTCTGCTCTGCCTCTCTGTGTCTATATGTCTCTCTGGCTATGTCTCTCTCTGTCTGTGTCTCTGCCTCTCTCGCTGTGTCTCTCCTGTATGTGTCTCTCTTTTCTCTTGTGTCTCTCTCTCTATGTAACGCTCTCTGTTTCTCTCCCTGTCTGTCTCGTTCTGTGCCTCTCTCTCTATGTCTCTCGTCTTTCTCTCTGCCTCTCTGTGTCTATATGTCTCTCTGGCTATGTCTCTCTCTGTCTGTGTCTCTGCCTCTCTCTCTGTGTCTCTCGCTGTATGTGTCTATCTTTCTCTCTGTGTGTCTCTCTCTCTATGTAACGCTCTCTGTCTCTCTCCCTGTCTGTCTCGTTCTGTGCCTCTCTCTCTATGTCTCTCTGTCTTTCTCGCTCTGCCTCTCTGTGTCTATATGTCTCTCTGGCTATGTCTCTCTCTGTCTGTGTCTCTGCCTCTCTCCTGTGTCTCTCGCTGTATGTGTCTATCTTTCTCTCTGTGTGTCTCTCTCTCTATGTAACGCTCTCTGTTTCTCTCCCTGTCTGTCTCGTTCTGTGCCTCTCTCTCTCTCTCGGTGTCTCTATCTGTCTCTCTCTATGTATCTCTCTCAGTGTCTCTCTCTCTCTCTCTATATATATATATATATATATGTGTGTATCTATGTATCTTTGTGTCTCTCTAACTCTCTCTGTGTATCTCTCTATGCATATATCTCTGTCTATCTATGTTTGCCTCTGTCTCTCTATATGTATCTCTCTCTGTTTCTCTCTGTTTCTCTGTCTCTATGTCTCTCTCTATATATCTCTCTCTGTTTCTCTCTATGTATCTCTCTCTGTTTCTCTCTGGCGCTCTCTCTATGTATCTCTCTCTGTTTCTCTGCCTCTATGTATCTCTCTCCGTTTCTCTCTCTGTATCTCTAGCTGCGTGTGCCTCTCTATCTCTCTATGTATTTCTCTCTTCCTTTCTCTCTCTCGTGCTTGAAATAAAAATCTTCATCTTCAAAATTAGAGAAACAACTTTGTCCTTATCAACAACATCATCATATCAAGTAGCTTGTTCCTCCTGGCTCCCATAATAGAAGTCTTGAAAAACTCTCTATTCTGTGCAAGATGCCTGAAGTCAGCAGCAGCCATTCATAGATCGTCAATGACATCTTCCACCCATCGTCTTCTAGGTCTTCCTCTCGCTCTTCTTCCAGGCACAATTCCTTCAAGAATTATCTTCTCCAGGCACTCATGTCGTTTGATGTGCCGAAATATTTTTCCTTGATTGTATGCTCTTTAATAGCCAACTCTCTTTAATATCAATCTGTTGCAGAACAAACGCTTTGTTCTTTCTCTGTCCATGATATTCTAAGTATTCTTCTGTAACATTTGCATTCTTTCTGGGTTTTTTTATCTTCGAACGCCCCATATCGACCATTTGTTAAACCACGCTTTGTGATTTGTATGTGACTGAGCTTAAGCAGAGCCAACTATAAACTATTGGGCCTTCGGGCTCAGGTAAGAATTGTGGAAAATCAGACCCCAACTACACCACGTGACCTCGTATTCCAGTATTGGTGTATATAGACGAATTCATTTTTAAATCAACACAAAATGCTAACTCGAAGTCATATTATGAAACAAGTTAAGTTTAACAATAATGAATATCAATATTATAAATATTTTTAACCAATAAATAACCAGACTCTCAGAATTTAGTAAAATTGCAAAAGCGTGCAGTGTTCTATCAAACATCTGTAATTTCCAGATCCCTTTCTTATCTAGGTCAGGGAATACCCGGCCGTTTGTCTGGCCTGTGCTAGAGCTTGGCTGTGGCTTAAGACTGATTATACGTTGTGCCAGTTATGCGCTTACAAGTAGGTCAGCAATTCGATTTATGCGATGCTTTATGTTTACTAGGGTAGCTTCCTAGGCCCCTACCTCAGTCGAATCTTACGACATGCCTTGCAGGTCGCATCGTTACTATTCTTTGCTCCCCTTCTGGGCCCAGGCAACACACTGGCGACATGCATTCAAGGTCATTGAGGTACTTCTCTGCAGTTTTGTTAATTGCCCATGCCTCACAACCATACTTTCTACTAATTCTAGACAGCTGTGTCTTGGTGTTTCGTGTCAGTTCCCCATTTTCAAAGAACAGAATATAGCAGGCCAAAGCATTGGTGTAAGTAAAGAAAAGTAAAGGAACCCTTTCATACCTCGAGGTATATAGGTCATTACAGTGTTAGGCCTGTATTTTTCATTTACCGTCGGCACACAATGGGTGATGTGGTCAGCATCACGCCGGCCGTTCTTCCAGAGCATGTCTGGTACCCAGTTGAGGCTGGGTCGACCTGAGAGCCGTCGCGGTCGGGAAAAATTCCCACGCACATTGCGGGAGCTGAACCCAGACCACCAGCCTTGCGAAGCGAGTTCACTAACAACTACGCTACAGCGGCTCTCGCCTCACAACCATACTTTCTACTAATTCTAGACAGCTGTGTCTTGGTGTTTCGTGTCAGTTCCCCATTTTCAAAGAGCAGAATATAGCAGGCCAAAGCAGCGTCCCAGAAAATGAACATCATTATATGCAACAAGTCATTGTCAGTTAGGATCAGAATGAGAATTATACAGTGCTACATAGAACCAATACTGACATACGGATGCGAGTCATGGACAATGAACAAACAGATCGAAAAATCTCTGAGGGTCACAGAGATGTGGTTTTACAGAAGAATGATGAGAATCCAACGGACTGTTAAAATGACCAATGTAGAAGTATTGAATGAGATCAAGACACAGAGAAAGGTTATCATCAATATAAGAAAGAGACAGTTATCATTTTTCGGACATGTGATGAGGAAGGAGGTTTAGAACACATTGTAACAACTAGTAAAATCGAGGGTAGACGAGACAGAGGAAAAAAAGAGAGATACATATGTGGATAGCCTGAGGTCATGGCACGGAAGAGTGTACACATTTGATATGATAGCAAGCACAAGAGACAGAGATTTGTGGAGACCCATGATCGCCTACTCCAGCCGGCACTGCACCTGATGATGATGATCATGATGCCCTATTTTCCGATGCACATTAATATGAACATAGTTGTTGATGCGTCACTAATGCGGCTGCTTCTTCTTCTTCTTTTCTTCAAACACTCCATATCGACCACTTGTTAACCACTCCTTGTGATTTGTATGTGATCTGAGCCTAAGAGCGATTGTACGTTGTGCCAGTTATGCGCCTACAAGTAGGCCAGCACATCCAATTTCTGTGACGCTTTTTATTTACTAGGATAGCTTCCCCAGGCTCCTATCTCAGTCGCCTCTTACGACATGACTTGTAGGTTGCAGTGGTACTATTCTTGCTTCCTTGCCAGCCCCGGCTCCACACGGAGCGGCTGCTATTTCATCATCGAGAGGTGTTACTGATGTTAGAGTTTCCTGACCATCTAGATCCATGTCATGCTGAAATTAACGAAGAAAATGCATGTTTAGAGTCAGATGCTCCTATGGGAGCACATTCTTCGTCACTCTTCGCCCCTAGGGAAGCATAGATCCGCAACCAAGCCCTTCCAAGCCCGCCTATCCAATGCCATCTTTTCCAGATTTCTCCCCTCTATCCCCATTTTCTTGCATTCCGTTTCCAACTCACGTCTCCGGGTGTTCCTGGGTCTTCACTTACCTCTTTAGCCCTGATGGTTCCACTGGAGAGCCTGTCTTGTGATGCTGTTAGAGGGTTTCCTCAGTGTGTGTCCTATCCATCGACACCTTCTGCTCCTTATCTCTTGTTCCATCTGCCGGTGTCCTGTTCTATCCCAGAGTTCCCTGTTTGTGGTCCTATCATACCATCGCAGATGGAGCATCTGCGCAGGCATCTATTGATGAATGTCTGCAACATTTTGGTGTTCACCTTAGTTGTTCTTCATGTCTCCGCTCCATATAGAAGGACAGCCTTGACATTTGAGTTAAATATTATTATCTTAGTTTTATTCCTGATCATTCTTGAACTTTTATGTTCTTCAGAATGGCAAATGCTGATCTTGTCTTTTGTATTCTAATCCTAACATCTTCATCTGTGCCACCTTGAATGTTGATAACACTTCCCAGATATGCAAATGTGTCCATCTCCTTTAATGGTGATCCTCTCAGTATATGGGAGCACATGCCGGAGCTATACTCTTATGCTCATTGTTTCACTTGCTATCACGCATCATCATCAGGTGCCGTGCCGGCTGGCGCAGTCTATCATGGATTTCCTCAAATCTCTGTCCCTGGTGTCTGTTATCATCTCAGATGTTGACGCTCTCTCGTGCAATAAAGTCACGCTGTATAAAACTGACTCTCTCTGTCTTCCTCTGTCTCGTCCACCTTCGATTTTACCGATTGTTACAATGTGTTCTAATCCTACCATTATCATTACATGTCCGAAAAATTATGATTTGATTTATTCCTCCTCTCCTCGTGGAGCATAGGGCACAGCCAGGTTCTCAGCTCAGGCCAGACAACTGGCCGGGTATTCCCTGACCTAGATAAGAAAAGGATCTGGAAATTACAGATGTTTGATAGAACACTGCACGCTTTTGCAATTTTACTCAATTATGTGAGTCTATGGTTATTTATTGGTTAAAAATATTTATAATACTGATATTCCTTATTGTTAAACTTAACTTGTTGCATAATATAACTTCGATTTAACATTTTGTGTTGATTTTAAAATAAATTCGTCTATATACACCAATACTGGAATGTGAGGTCACGTGGTGTAGTTGGGGTCTGATTTCCCAAAATTCTTACCTGAGCCCGAAGGCCCAGTAGTTTATAGTTGGCTCTGCATAGGACCTCAACAGTTGTTCATCACTTTTCCCGGTCTCTGACTATTTTCTTTATGGTCTCCCATGGTAGTCGAACATCCTTCCATTTCCTCAAGAAAACGTCGTCTCCAGGTCTGTTCAAAACGTCCTCGCACATCTGTTTGTCTCTAGCAGCGTACTATCATTCCACATCCCTTAGAGAATGAGCTTCTGCAAAATCAAATAGGGAGCATATATTTTTTGTCTGCTGCCAAACAAGAGTCATCAGCACATCAGCTTCCTTGAGGGTTTGGCTTCTGCACGACATATGTCTTCGGTCTGGAGCCCTAGTCCTTCCGAGACTCAAGTTTCTAGTTTTGAACAATTTGTTTTACGGCGAAAAATAATTGTTAAAAAGCAATGAATACAAGAAGCAGTCAAAAGAGGACCGTTCCAATGACTAGCCCTAGAAGGGTTGAGAATGCTCCGAAACCAGAACGACCTCACCCAGTCAGTAAAGTAGTAAATCCTCTTTGGCGTAGGTCCAAGCCCAAATATACTGTATTAAAGAGTTGTTATCATACAACAATTTCACCAATGGCAGGAAATCCGATAGAGAAGTCGAACTTCACTAATCATCATTGGCCGTAAAAGTACCGATGGTGCGAGGACTCAAGGCAAGTGTTTCGTGTACAACAGGTTCCCTGTAACAATCACACGCCAGGATCTAATCAAGTACCTCTGAAGACGGCGAAGGCTTACCACATGGCGAGGGACACCATTAAAATGGTAAGCAGGCCTCACGCAAAACTCAGTCAGTAGCGCAATACCAGGCGCCATAAATTCAGCCTGAATTGACAGCGCGCGAACACAGAAGAAGAAGCTGAAGAAGATGAAGAAAAGTCTGTTTTAGTTTTTGTAACTGCGTCTTATTTAATGGATGAGTAATTAGTCCATCGTATAGACCCCCAACCTGGAGGTCCAGGAGGCCACATTTAATCTGACCTCTCACCTTTGGCCTGACCTGCTTGGGTAACCCTGCCAGCATAGCTCTGCGGGTCATTAATGTACGCACATCCATCCCCGAGAGCCGCTGTAGCGTAGTTGTTAGTGAACTCTCTTCTCATGGCTGGTGGTCTGGGTTCAACTCCCACAGTGGGCGTGAAATTTTTCCCGACCGCGACGGCTCTCAGGTCGACCAGCCTCAACTGGGTACCAGACATGCTCTGGGAAAGTAAAGGCGGCCGGTGTGATGCTGACCACATCACCCATCGTGTGCCGACGGTCAATGAAAATACAGGCCTAACATTGTATTGCTCTATATACCACGAGGTATGAAAGGGTTCCTTTACTTTTTAAAAATCTTACAATTAATTTCTCCTTCTTATGTAATACTGTATATACCTGTCTTTGCTCTATCGCCTATTTGCTCAGTATTACCGCAGCCACCCTAACGATTTTCTCCAGATCTGATCTGATCCAGTCTGACCACCTCAGATTTGTTGATTTTCGTACATCGCATTACTTTTTTTACTCTTTTACACCCATCTCCTAGCCGCTAATAACAGCCGTCCATCACAAGTGATAATGACAACAGCCGTCCATCGCAAGCGATAATGACAACAGCCTTGGACGTGTGCTGGTGCACCTCCCTGATGTGTGCGGAGGTGACTGTAGAGTCCATTCAGAGAACATTATCCCCTACCACAGATGGGGCATGCGTAAAAAAATTAGACATGTGGGTGTTGTGTATTCTGTCTTTTTTTCGCGCAGCTCGTTTTCTCTGTGCCTCAACGGTCCAACCACTACACGGTAATGGTCTCATGGAAGGGTTGGGGGGAGATATAACTGTATACAATAAACAAACGTTCTACTCACTTGACTTATTCCTCACCGCTCTTCTCCTTGTGGGACATAGGGCCTCAACAGTTGTTCGCCACTCTTCTCGCTCTCTGGCTGTTTCCTTTATGGTCTCCCAGGACAGTTCTGCACTCTTCAGTTTCTCAAGAAGACTTTGTCTTTAGGTCTGTAGTAGCCAGTTCCCCCAGGTGGTAGCCGATGGACCAGACAGTTAGCTTTAGTGTGTAGTTGGTAGATATTTATGTATTTTATTAGTTGACTGTAGTGTTTGCACACTAAATCTGCATCTGTTCAACAACAGGTCTGTTTAGGGCGTCCTCTTTTCGTTTTCCTTGTGGATTCCACTCAAGTGCTTGTCTAGTGACACTCGATTGTGTCGTCCGTAGGATATGCCAGACCCATGACCATTTTCTCCTCTTGACCTGGATCATCATGGGTTTCTGTCCGGTTCTTATCCATAGATCTGTGTTTATAACTCTATCATACCATCACAGTCTGAGAACCCGCTGAAGACATTCGTTGACAAAGATCTGAATCTTATTTGTATTTACTTGGTGACTCCCAAGTTTGACTATACAGACACTGATTTACATTTGTATTTAATTGGTGACTCATGCCACATTTCTGAGCCATACGACACAGATTTCATTTTGTATTTAACTGTGTACTTCACCACATTTCTGAGCCATAAGCAACACAGATTTCACATTTGTATTTAACTTGGTGACTCGCCACATTTCTGAGCCATACAGCAACACAGATTTCACATTTGTATTTAACTTGGTGACTCGCCACATTTCTGAGCCATACAGCAACACAGATTTCACATTTGTATTTAACTTGGTGACTCGCCACATTTCTGAGCCATACAGCAACACAGATTTCACATTTGTATTTAACTTGGTGACTCGCCACATTTCTGAGCCATACAACAACACATATTTCACATTTGAGCTGAATACCTTGAGCTTCGTTTCCGTGGAGATGACAGTGGACTTCCACACTGTGTGCAGAATAGATAAGGCTTGTCGGGCTTTCCTAATCCGGGCATTAATGTCCGCATCTGTACCTCCTGATTTGCTGATCTTGCTTCCAATGTAGACAAATTCACCAACATCTTCTATACCCGTTCCCTCAATAAATATTGGGTCTTGCTGTATGTCGTTGCTTCGCAGTATTTTTGTCATCTCTTGACTTATACCGTGTACTGGTTCAATTGTTATGTCTATTCCAGGTGAAGATCAATTGGCTGTCCCTCTTACCGTTAAGCGTAGGGATGGGAGCTTTAATTTGCGTTCTAGGGCTAGATGAATTACATTTGTTGTGTTGTATCCGTGTTTATATATTTGCTGATGATGATGGTCTTGATGTTGTCACTGGTTCAATAGAATGTTGAAATGAAATTTTTTAAATAGTACATATTCACAAGTTAATAACTTTACCATTTCCTAACTGAAAAAATGGAATGCGTATTCCTTTTGTAGAAGAGTAATTGAGAAGCAGATCAGCATTAGTTGAGTCCCATGATCCATCAGCTTTCCAAAAGAAAAGGTTAAAGTTGAACATCAGATCCCAACCTACTGTTCTGATAAATTGAGTAAAAGCGTCCCACTCTGTACCTGCAAGACACGTATAACACGAACTAGAAATGGTAGTAAAATAAAAGATAACAAACAGTTATATCTTCTTCTTCAGTTTCAGTTTCAGTTAGGAATATCTTCATTGCACTCCGGACATGTTCATAGGTGCTCCGATCTCCTTCGTAATATCTCCAACAGCGTCCAGCGACTGACTGTACCAGTTCTATTTTGATTGATGAGCCCACTCGTATACCTGTTGTACTGTTCTTTTCTTGCCACACCAATCTTCAAACCCAGTTCTCGTAATCTAGTAGTTCACGTGGATTGGTTTAGATGAAGGTCTTCTCTGCGGCTACGCTCTATGAGGGCGTTCACGATGTCAGCTCTGTCCATTGGCTGGCCCTCTGATATAGCGATCTTCTTCTTCGTTCTCACTAGATTGGGTTTAAAGCCGAAGGATTGACTTTATTTCCCCGGGTTTTACCAAGGCCCTCTCCGCAGAAATGGCATGCCACCTGCCAAAAGTATTGCACAAAGCACGAACTCCGTAGCTCCAGCAATAATCCTAGGGGTCTCTGGAAAAAACTGCAACCGTGAACAGTCCGGATTCGAACCCACGACCTTCGACTTACAAGGCAAAGGGCTTAACCACTTAGCCACAGAGACCCACTAGATTGGGATTTCGGATTCTCTAATAAAGGCAGCCGTCTGTCTCAAATTGTAAGCCACGCCATACAGTTTGTCTTGGACGCTGGTGTAAGTGGCCACCTCTTTCTTCTCAGGTCTGCATACTGGGGCAGTTCTGTAGGATATGTTCTGTTAGCATACTTACTAAGCCACAGGGGCACAGGTCGTTGGTGCCTATCTTGAATTTGGTGTACATGTGGCGTCTCATTCTGTTGTGACCCGTCCGAAGGTGAAGTATAGCTGTCTGGTCCCTTCTGGACAGTTGGTAATATCCATCATTCTTGTTGTGTTTTGGGTGTTCTTTATCCCACTTTGCCCTGTAGTGCCCTTTGGCGATGGTTTTTGGCTTCTTCATAGCTAACCAGGTTGTTTTCTTGGGGCATTCCTGCTCCTCTTTAGCCAGTCTGTCAGCATCTTCATTCCCCTTGATCTTGCAGTGTGAGGGTATCCACTGGATTACTACCCTCTCAGATTCATGGGATAACTGGGCTAAGGTTGACCTGATATCACTTAGTTCGGTGTTCCTTTCAGATTTCAGTGCTGAGATAGCGGATAATGCGTCAGTCAAAAGCACTATTTTTCCATGTATTTGGTTCATATTTTGTAGTGCCATTTTTGCAGCTGCATTGAGGGCCTCTACCTCAGCCCTGAAATTGGTTGAGAACTTGCCGGTGGCCAGAGCCAAGGTTAGCTCTTCTCCATTTTTTAGTCTGAGGACAACTCCCCTCCTCCATTGTGGGTGGCATCTGTAGCAGAGCCATCCGTGTATGCTTGTGTCCATGAGTCCACTGGGTAGTTTTCATTTATATGTTTTTCTGCAATGACCCTTTCTCTCCAGGTCTGTCTGTGTGCCTTTCTTGCCAATGCCACTTATTTCTTCTGAGAGCTCTGGGAGACTGCATGCCCAGGGAGTGGAGGTGCTGGCTGGTTGGATGTGTTTTGGTTGAGCCAGTGCCAATATTACGTCTTTGTGAGCAAGTTCTTTGGAGTTTGCCACGAAGTTACTTCTTTTTTATCTGCCCCTACCGTAGCTGTTGATTCGGAGGTGCATTGGATGGTTCGTCAGTCTCTTGAATTTTTCTCCTTGTTGAAGAACCTTTATGTCCCGTCTGTCCTCCATTGGCTGGAGCCCTGTCACAGTTTCCAGTACTTCTATGGGGTAGACTTCATGGCTCCAGTGATGATCCGTGAGGCCTGGTTTTGAACTCTGCTTAGCTTTGCAAATTGTGTCTTGGAGGTTGTAGCCCAGGCTGCTATGCCATACTCGAGTACTGGTCGGATTCTTCCTGTATATAACCTTTTCAAGATACCACAATCTGCACCCCAGGTGGTGCCTGCTAACTTGTTCATAATCCTCATTCTCTGCTTTGCTCTTTTTCCAGCTTTGTCTATCTGAGTTTTCCAAGTCATTCTGCTGTCCATGGTGATTCCCAGATATGTTGGACATTCCTCCATTGGGAGTAGGTGGTTATTTATCTTAAGTTTCACCATTTGCTTCTTCTTTGAGAGGCTGAAGACTGTGAAGGTGGTTTTATTTTCATTTATGGTGAGTAGCCAGGTACTGGTCCATTTTTCCAGCTTTTGAAGAGCAGCTTGCATCCTTGTGGTAGCTACTGCTATCGATTCTTCTTGTGTCCACAGTGCCAGATCATCAGCGTAGATTGCACCATGCACTCTGTTAGGGATGTCTTCCATAATGTCATTCATAAAAACAAGAAATAGTGTGGGAGACAGGACCCCTCCTTGGGAACACCTTGTTCCATGATAGCCTTCCTGCTAAGTTTTCCCTGGACCTGTGCTCTGGCTGTTCTGTTTTTTAGATAGTGACATATCCAGCCATACATGCGTCCTCTAATTCCAAGTTTGAGAAGTTTGATTTTTAGTCCCTCTCTCCAGACCTTGTCGAAAGCCTTCTCCATATCGACCCATACTGTTAGTGTGTTTTTTTTCTTGAAAACCATCTTCAATTTCCTGGGCAATGTATGTTACTTGGTCTTTTGTTGATCTGTGCTGACGAAATCCACTCTGTTGTGGTAGTATTAGTTGTTTCTGCTCCAAGTGCCACATGAGTCTTCTATTGACAAGTCTCTCCATTACCTTACCAACACAACTAAGGAGGATTCAGGATGTAACTGATGGTTTGAACATGACGACGGCGAAGACAGGACATCTCTCCTATGAGAGAGAGAAATTCCGGAGGACTGTGGGAGTGGCAAAGTTCTGCTCAGGACAAGCTATTTGATGATCATCATAAGAGGCTCTATATGTTCTAGCAATATTCGTACAAGTACAACAGATTGTGTGTATTCTAGAAGTCTTTACACAAGTACAACAGACTCTGTGAGTTCTAGCACTATTTACACAAATACAACAGACTCTGTGAGTTCTAGATCTATTTATACAAATACAACAGACTCTGTGAGTTCTAGATCTATTTATACAAATACAACAGACTCTGTGAGTTCTAGATCTATTTACACAAATACAACAGACTCTGTGAGTTCTAGATCTATTTACACAAATACAACAGACTCTGTGAGTTCTAGATCTATTTACACAAATACAACAGACTGTGAGTTCTAGATCTATTTACACAAATACAACAGACTTTGTGTGGTTTTTGTGTGTGTTTTTTCGATCCAGAAGCGCTAGAGCTTTCAGCTCTTCGGCTCGGTTCCACGGACATCGTAAATCCAAAGAACCTGTGGCTTTTCTGCCAGCACGCGGAATTGAACCGCACTCATAGGAGGCTTGTCACCCATCTTCCAACGCGCTACGAACACGCTGGGCAGGCGGGCTGCTTTGTGTGTTCAAGAAATGTTTACACAAGTACAGCAGACTCTGTGTGTTCTAGAAGTGTTTACAAATAAATTACATAAACTACCTGTCATTTTAATTTTAGGTATTGGTCTGCCTGCTCCAGGTTCAGCAGGGATTGGTAATCCACTGTTCGTTGGATCGAATACTATATAATCTGCCGAGGTTCCACCAAGTCGAAACTCGCAAGGAGTAAGTGCTGAGGCCAAATTCTGCAACTTCGATGAGCTAAAACATTAGAACTAAGTTAAATAATAATAATAAAAATCAACATTTTTCATTCGTTGTCCAGAGAAATAAATGTCTAGTGTGTCGTCAGTGGCGGCTCGTTCTCATTTTTGTTGGTGGGGCCAAATAAAGATTTCAGTAAAATTCATGGTTTTGGGTTAGATTATATTTTAGTATTTACTTTATTTGTAGAGACTAAAAGACAGATTATAAATGCAATCTTCATAGTATCACTGTGCTACCAGTGCCAAACATGAGCACTGACAAAAGAATAAGAAAGGAAAATTACCACATGTGAAATGAGATGATTGATGAGATGATAAATAAAACAAGAAGAGATCATATAAGAAATGAGGAAATTAGAAGAACAGTTGGAACAACACCTGCTATTAGATTTATTGAAAAACAGAGACTCAAATGGTTTGGCCACTTGGTGAGAATGAACCCGAATACACCAGTTGCAAGAGCGTACAACTTGAAAATGGAATCATCAAGAGGAAGGAGCAGACCAAGAAAGATGTGGATTGATGGAGTTACAAACATCTTAAAACTACAAAATACCACAGCATACTCTCTCTCTCTCTCTCTCTCTCGCGATCCCGGCCTAGACTGATGAACCAACTTTTTCATGAATTTTACCGTGGTTTTAAGGACTCCGTTCCTCCGTACAGCTTCCCCGAAGCTCTGTGTTTTGGGGCAAGTTTCTTTTCTTATACCTGCTACCAGTTGACAATCTTGCAGAACGTGTTCTGCCGTCATGTCCGCCTTTTTCGCAGGGGCACAGGCTAGTTGTGCCAATTTTAAATGTGTGAAAAATGTGGGCTCGGAGTTTGTTGTGGCCGGTACGGAGGCGAAGTATGGCAACTTGTTCACTACGAGACAGACCATAGTATCCGTCGCTGTTGTTGTGGTGAGGATGGTCTTTTGTCCATTTGTCTCTATAGTGCCAGCCCATGGATGTTCTGGCTTCCTCATTACTGACCTCGAGATCAATTTGATGTAGTCGCCCGCTTTCTTTAGCTAGTTTGTCGGCTTCTTCGTTTCCGCTTAAGTTCAGTGTGATGGTATCCACTGAATGACGGTGCGTTTGAGAGAGCGCGCTAGTTCATCGAGGGTCGCTTTGAGCTCATTCAGCTCTGTTTTGCCTACGCCTTTGAGTGCCGTGATGACAGATAGAGCATCGGTGAATATCACGACTTTGTTGCTAGAAGTGCCTCTTCTCTCTAGGATCATTTCGGCCGCTGTTCTAATTGTACCTCTGTCCTGTAGTTATTTAAGTCCACAGCACATCACGCGACCGAGCGTGAGCTATCTCAGAAACCGATCATCAGTTTAAACCTGCTACGTCTAACTGCAAAAAAGCAGAGAAGGACAAAAGAAAGAAGATGTTTATTTGTCTATCACGGGAAGTTACTCCTCCCTTTACTAGAATAAACTAACAAGTAACTAAAGCACAAAATCAAACTCACTAAGTAATAGTGATACTTATAAAAGAGTTAAGACGGGAGGCCCACCAAAAACAAGGATTGGTTTTTTTTTTAATTAAGAGAAAGAAAACTAACAAACATATTGTCATACAATTTTGGCCACATGTTGTAGAAGGCATTGTTTTCAATGATAAACAACGTTTAGTGTATGCATTGTAATTATTGATTGAACAAATAATTTATTTTCTTGAAAATATATATTTTAAAACCCCCCTTTCATCGAGCAGTGGATTTCACGAATATAAGAAGGCCAGCACTTCCAATTTCTGCTATGCTTTTTATTTACTAGGGTATCTTCCTTAGGTCCTACATCAGTCGTCTCTAACGACATGCCTTGTAGGTCGCAGTGGTACTATTCTTTGCTTCCTTGCGGGCCCCGGCACGACACGGGCGTTATTCTTATATATCATTCGATATTTACGCATCTGGACTAATTTTTAGCACAATAACACTGTTTAAATGTACTCTGCCTTGGCAGCGTAAGAATTTCCCTACCTAATGAAAATCCCATATCTGTCAATTCTAAATAACCAGTCGAGAGAGAGTTCAGATGTCGCTATATTAACAGACAATCTAAATAGAGCACATTTCTACTCCCTAAAAATATTGCGCTGAAAATTCGTGAAGTATACTAATTAAGGAGGAAAGATGCTGAATTTCAGATTGATTGTATGTGATATTTTAGCGTTATATATTCAACTTTCAAAGTTGATCAGTTTCACATTAAAAGTAATAATTATGAACAAATAATTTATTTTAAAAATAAATACTCATTACACATTATTTTTTAGGGGAGGAGGGCCTCACATTACAGTAGTTGCGATTAAAGATTGGAGTGGCCAGCAAAGAACAGCGCAAATAGATATGGGCTATGGAAAAGGTAGGCTCTATCAAGAATACCTATGACATCGAGGCAATGAAGATATCCCAATGAAACATATTGTTCTATTTTATGTTCATGGTATATATAATAACATATGGACGCCGACACGAGGTCGAGGAGACACGAAGTGATCGAGGATGCCAAGAATGATCGAGGATGCCGAACGGTGATCGAGGATGCGACACGAAGTGATCGAGATGCCGAACGAAGTGATCGAGGATGCGACACGAGTGATCGAGGATGCCGACACGAAGTGATCGAGGATGCCGACACGAAGTGATCGAGGATGCCGACACGAAGTGATCGAGGATGCCGACACGAAGTGATCGAGGATGCCGACACGAAGTGATCGAGGATGCCGACACGAAGTGATCGAGGATGCCGACACGAAGTGATCGAGGATGCCGACACGAAGGGATCGAGGATGCCGACACGAAGTGATCGAGGATGCCGACACGAAGGGATCGAGGATGCCGACACGAAGGGATCGAGGACGCTGACACGAAGGGATCGAGGACCGAAACGAAGGGATCGAAATCTAATCACGATAGAATGAAGTATCACAGAATGATGAAGATCTAGTCACGATGATGACGTATCTACAAGATGATGAGAATCATCACGATAGAATGAGTACTCACAGAAGATGAAGAAATCTAGTCACGATAGAAATAAGTATCTCAAGAATGATGAAGAAATCTAATCACGATAGAAATGATGTATCTACACAGAATGATAAAGAAATCTAATCACGATAGAAATGAAGTATCTACACAGAATGATAAAGAAATCTAATCACGATAGAAATGAAGTATCTACACAGAATGATGAAGAAATCTAGTCACGATAGAAATGAAGTATCTACACAGAATGATGAAGAAATCTAGTCACGATAGAAATGAAGTATCTACACAGAATGATGAAGAAATCTAGTCACGATAGAAATGAAATATCTACACAGAATGATGAGAAATCTAATACGATAGAAATGAAGTATCTACACAGAATGATGAAGAAATCTAATCACGATAGAAATGAAGTATCTACACAGAATGATGAAGAAATCTAATCACGATAGAAATGAAGTATCTACACAGAATGATGAAGAAATCTAGTCACGATAGAAATGAAGTATCTACACAGAATGATGAAGAAATCTAGTCAGATAGAAATGAAGTATCTACACAGAATGATGAAGAAATCTAGTCACGATAGAAATGAAGTATCTACACAGAATGATGAAGAAATCTAGTCACGATAGAAATGAAGTATCTACACAGAATGATGAAGAAATCTAGTCAGATAGAAATGAAGTATCTACACAGAATGATGAAGAAATCTTATCGATAGAAATGAAGTATCTACACAGAATGATGAAGAAATCTAGTACGATGAAATGAGTATCTACACAGAATGATGAAGAAATTAGTCGATAGAATAGTCATCTACAGAATGATGAGAAATCTGTCACGATAGAAATGAAATTATACACAGAATGATGAATAATATCACGATAGAAATGAAGATATCTACACGAATGATGAAGAAATCTAATCAGATAGAAATGAATATCTACACAGAATGATGAAGAAATATAGATCACGATAGAATGAAGTATCTACACAGAATGATGAAGAAATCTAGTCACGATAGAAGATGAAGTATCCACAGAATGATGAAGAAATCTAGTCACGAAGAAATGAAGTATCTACACAGAATGATGAAGAATCAGTCGATAGAAAGTGATCAGTATCTACACGAATGATGAAGGAATATCAATCACGATAGAAATCGAAGATCTACACAGAATGATGCGAATCATCACGATAGTAATGAGATCTACACGAATGATCGAATGAAATCAGGACGACAGAATGATCAGATCACACGAAGTGATGAGAAATCTAGTGATCGAGATAGAATGAAGTATCAGATGCGACAGAATGATCGAGGATGACACGAGTGATCGAGATCCGAACGAAGTATCTACACAGAATGATGAAGAGAATCAGTCACGGATCGAGAGAACGAAGTATCACACAGAATGATGAGAATCCGACACGAAGGAATGAGATCCCGACACGAAGGATCGGATGACACGAAGATCGAGATCCGTAGAAAATGAAGTATCAAGAATGATGAAGAAGATCGAGTCCGAAGAAGTGATAGGATCTCGACAGAAGTGATGAAGAAATCTAGTCACGATAGAAATGAAGTATCTACACAGAATGATGAAGAAATCTAGTCACGATAGAAATGAAGTATCTACACAGAATGATGAAGAAATCTAGTCACGATAGAAATGAAGTATCTACACAGAATGATGAAGAAATCTAGTCACGATAGAAATGAAGTATCTACACAGAATGATGAAGAAATCTAGTCACGATAGAAATGAAGTATCTACACAGAATGATGAAGAAATCTAGTCACGATAGAAATGAAGTATCTACACAGAATGATGAAGAAATCTAGTCACGATAGAAATGAAGTATCTACACAGAATGATGAAGAAATCTAGTCACGATAGAAATGAAGTATCTACACAGAATGATGAAGAAATCTAGTCACGATAGAAATGAAGTATCTACACAGAATGATGAAGAAATCTAATCACGATAGAAATGAAGTATCTACACAGAATGATGAAGAAATCTAGTCACGATAGAAATGAAGTATCTACACAGAATGATGAAGAAATCTAGTCACGATAGAAATGAAGTATCTACACAGAATGATGAAGAAATCTAGTCACGATAGAAATGAAGTATCTACACAGAATGATGAAGAAATCTAGTCACGATAGAAATGAAGTATCTACACAGAATGATGAAGAAATCTAGTCACGATAGAAATGAAGTATCTACACAGAATGATGAAGAAATCTAGTCACGATAGAAATGAAGTATCTACACAGAATGATGAAGAAATCTAGTCACGATAGAAATGAAGTATCTACACAGAATGATGAAGAAATCTAGTCACGATAGAAATGAAGTATCTACACAGAATGATGAAGAAATCTAGTCACGATAGAAATGAAGTATCTACACAGAATGATGAAGAAATCTAGTCACGATAGAAATGAAGTATCTACACAGAATGATGAAGAAATCTAGTCACGATAGAAATGAAGTATCTACACAGAATGATGAAGAAATCTAGTCACGATAGAAATGAAGTATCTACACAGAATGATGAAGAAATCTAGTCACGATAGAAATGAAGTATCTACACAGAATGATGAAGAAATCTAGTCACGATAGAAATGAAGTATCTACACAGAATGATGAAGAAATCTAGTCACGATAGAAATGAAGTATCTACACAGAATGATGAAGAAATCAAAGTCACGATAGAAATGAAGTATCTACACAGAATGATGAAGAAATCTAGTCACGATAGAAATGAAGTATCTACACAGAATGATGAAGAAATCTAGTCACGATAGAAATGAAGTATCTACACAGAATGATGAAGAAATCTAGTCACGATAGAAATGAAGTATCTACACAGAATGATGAAGAAATCTAATCACGATAGAAATGAAGTATCTACACAGAATGATGAAGAAATCTAGTCACGATAGAAATGAAGTATCTACACAGAATGATGAAGAAATCTAGTCACGATAGAAATGAAGTATCTACACAGAATGATGAAGAAATCTAGTCACGATAGAAATGAAGTATCTACACAGAATGATGAAGAAATCTAGTCACGATAGAAATGAAGTATCTACACAGAATGATGAAGAAATCTAGTCACGATAGAAATGAAGTATCTACACAGAATGATGAAGAAATCTAGTCACGATAGAAATGAAGTATCTACACAGAATGATGAAGAAATCTAGTCACGATAGAAATGAAGTATCTACACAGAATGATGAAGAAATCTAGTCACGATAGAAATGAAGTATCTACACAGAATGATGAAGAAATCTAGTCACGATAGAAATGAAGTATCTACACAGAATGATGAAGAAATCTAGTCACGATAGAAATGAAGTATCTACACAGAATGATGAAGAAATCTAGTCACGATAGAAATGAAGTATCTACACAGAATGATGAAGAAATCTAGTCACGATAGAAATGAAGTATCTACACAGAATGATGAAGAAATCTAGTCACGATAGAAATGAAGTATCTACACAGAATGATGAAGAAATCTAGTCACGATAGAAATGAAGTATCTACACAGAATGATGAAGAAATCTAGTCACGATAGAAATGAAGTATCTACACAGAATGATGAAGAAATCTAGTCACGATAGAAATGAAGTATCTACACAGAATGATGAAGAAATCTAGTCACGATAGAAATGAAGTATCTACACAGAATGATGAAGAAATCTAGTCACGATAGAAATGAAGTATCTACACAGAATGATGAAGAAATCTAGTCACGATAGAAATGAAGTATCTACACAGAATGATGAAGAAATCTAGTCACGATAGAAATGAAGTATCTACACAGAATGATGAAGAAATCTAGTCACGATAGAAATGAAGTATCTACACAGAATGATGAAGAAATCTAGTCACGATAGAAATGAAGTATCTACACAGAATGATGAAGAAATCTAGTCACGATAGAAATGAAGTATCTACACAGAATGATGAAGAAATCTAGTCACGATAGAAATGAAGTATCTACACAGAATGATGAAGAAATCTAGTCACGATAGAAATGAAGTATCTACACAGAATGATGAAGAAATCTAGTCACGATAGAAATGAAGTATCTACACAGAATGATGAAGAAATCTAGTCACGATAGAAATGAAGTATCTACACAGAATGATGAAGTAACAATAAAAGATCGATTAGAAATGAAGACATCAGAAATAATGAGAACAACATCAGTATAGATCTTCAATGAAGAACAACAAAATTAAATAGTTCTACCACATAAGAGATTACCAACAGACAGTGGGTTTCAAATGAGACACAGTATAACACTCGATACAGTGGAAAAAACTAAAGTGCCTGCAAAAGGTGGACTCAGAGATAACAGAGGCGACGAAAGACACTGTTTATGAAGCCTGCTTATAAACCTTTTTATTCTGAAGCTGTGAGGCAAAGAGATTGGATAAAGAAACATGTCGATATTGTATTTAACAAGAACACAAATTTCAACAACACATAAATGCACTGCAAGACATGGAAAATATGACATGAATACTTTCAAAACAGAAGTCATGACAATAAGTAGGTCAACAGGTCAACTAAATATACACTGAATAATATCAAAATACAACAGACTTCAGACAATATGAGTATATTCAAGCAGTAATAAACATACGACCCTGTGAAAGACTATCATTGTCAAAATCATCACGCACAGAAGAACAAATAACTAGAACTATATTCACAGCGGATGAAAGATGGACAGAGAAATCGAGACTAGATGCCAGAAGGCAAATGCAGTGACATACCAACTGTCACCACTATTAAAACATACAAGCATTAACATGGCAGTCAAACGACAACTGATAAACTGCGTATTTATTCCAACACTCTGCTATCAGTGCCAAACATGGCCCTGACTAAGACACAAGAAAGAAAGATTACAACATGTGAAATGAGATGTCTACGAAAAGCTGTAAACGTTACAAGGATAGATAGAGTGAGAAACGAGAATATCAGAAGCATCGTTGGTACTATACCATGCATACAGTACATCGGGAAGCAAAGAATCAAGTGGTTCGGCCATCTAATGAGAATGGAACCATATTTACTACCATCACGTGCCTATAATAATCGACACTCAGGGCGCAGAGCACGAGGCAGGCCAAGAACACGATGGATAGATAACATCTCAGAGTCCCTGCGAAAGCATGGACTGCAGAGTCCTGCGAAAGCATGGACTGACAACGTCAAGCGCAACACACCTGGCACAAGATAGAAAACTAACTCTCCCACGACGCTTCACGGCAAATGTGGTTAAGATAAGATAAGATATTGTATTGAATCTGTATTGTATATGTCTGTGCATGACTCACACATGCATGCTCAGCGACTCTATGAACATGATACAGAAGATCAGGACCGGTTATGTACGAAGGAAGTGGATGCAATTAATACAAAACGAGACAATCCAGACACTTACCTTCACCTTTGTCCCGGGTCACGCTGGGGTGAAGGGTAATGAGAGAGCGGATGCACTGGCGGGCAATGCTACACTTGAGAATAGGTCTGCTATGGACAAAAGCGACATCATCATCACTTTCAGAAAAACATACTCTCTAGAGATTTCAACGAAGAAGATAAAGGGTATTCTCTATCTCGGTTGCGCAAGTTGTGCATACCGATAGGTGCGGCAAGACGGAAAACTACAAGAGAAAACCAGTAGATACATCAATCAACACAGAACGGAGTTGTTAGCCTAAACACACTGAGATACATGCTTGGGAGGAGATCGAAGCAATTATGGACATGTCTAGTGTGCGATGAAGATGATCCTCCAATGAACAAAGAACAATTGACTCTGCCAAGTATTTCAATCGAACTCGATGGGTTTCAACAACAGTTAAAATCCATCTTTAGCTAGAAAGCTAGAAAAGGGTTTTAAAGTCGAAGGATTGACTTCATTGCACTGTGTTTTACCCCATATGGCTAGGTCCCTCTCCGCAGAAATGGCACGCCACCTGCCAAGAATATTGCACAAAGCACGAACTCCGTAGCTCCAGCAACAATCTTAGGATAGTTGAACAACAGTTGAATGATATGGTACCTGAGGATTGACTCCATAACTATTTAAGAACGCTTAATAAACATTGGAAGGATCCTAAACTGCTCAGCAGCTACTGCATAATCACCTTGCAAAATGTATATGACAAATTACTGGAGAAGAGTGTGGCCAGAAAGGTAATGTGTCACTTAGAGATGAACCACATCCTCCCTGACACGTTGTGTCGCCCGAGTTGTTACCGGGGCCCAAATTTGGGGTGTAAAGAGTAGAACCACTGTTAGCTGCCACGCATGTCGTAAGAGGCGGCTAAGGAGATTTGGCTGAAATCGGATGCACGTGTCCTAAACATGTACAGGTCTATGCGTTTAGGGGCCTATCAAACCAATGTGCAACTTGGCAACGTTCTTGGCAAAGATCAAACATATCACAAAGAGTGATTAAAATTGGTCGTAAAGAACGAACGCAAAGAAGAAGAAGAGATGTTGTGTAGCTACCAGAATGTGACAATGCTAGCACGTTTGCTAGAATGTGACAATGCCAGCACGTTTGTTAGAATGTGACAATGCCAGCACGTCTGCTAAAATGTGATAATGCTAGCACATTTACTAGAATGTGACAATGCTAGCACGTTTGCTAGAATGTGACAATGCTAGCACGTTTGCTAGAATGTGACAATGCTAGCACGTTTGCTAGAATGTGACAATGCCAGCACGTTTGCTTATGAGGTTTTTCAGGGTTTCTAATCGAAGCAAGAGACTGTTGCTGTGCTCTTTGACTTGGAAAATACGTATAACAAAGTAGACTTTTCAACCATGACACGTTCTTAGCTAGAATGTTAGGTCCGCGAAACATGGGCAGTGTAAATCAGACACGCAGATAACCTGCTGCCTTGCAGGTCAGCTGGGGACAGTCAAAGGCTGACGGAGAGCGAACCCAGTAAACGCTGGTTGAAATTGGACACATCGCCGAAGGACAAGCACCAGAAATCCAAATGGTACTGAAGATGTGTACATATCCTAATGATAACAAATAAAGAAATTTGGTTAACAGATGGGCCATGGGAGACACGGGAAGAGAGGTGTACAGCCATATGGCCAGCCCTAACCTTAATGACAACATCAACCACCTTACAAGAAGAGATCAGAGCATCATTTTTAGACTCTGAACCCAACACATAACACTTAATAATCACTTGAACAAAATTCAACCACAACACACTCCAGAGTGCCAACTGTGTGCACATCATCATGAAACCGTTCACCACCACCTCTTCAAGTGTCAAACACTAGAAGACATCAGAAAGATCCTCCTTCCTCCAAGGCCAGATAAATGGAACACATTATACGGAACAAAAGAACAACTTACAAACACATGCAGATACCACTACATAGCATTGGGCCGAAGAGCAAAAGCTCAAGTGCCGCTGGATCATTGAAGAAGAAAAAAAAAGTGTACGTATCAAACCCGTTATTCGTGTTAGGCTGTTTATATATCACAATAAGAATGATCAGTGGCGGCTCGTCATTAAAGGCCAGTGGGGCTGGGCCCCAGCAAAAATAAGATATAACGTATATTTATTATTTTATACATTAAAATATAGCCTAACCGAAGCCATGATATTTCCGAAAATTTCTGTCTGGCCCCACCAACAAAAATGATCACGAGCCGCCACTGAGAATGATCAAAATGACCGAAAAAGAACGATCGAGAAGAAGAAGAAGAAGTCACGCAATAACACTAAACCACTTCACACAATTTGTCTACGTAGAATACTAGTAATAGCCGTCCATCGTAAGCGATGATGACAACAGTCTCAGACGTGTGTTGCGGCACCTCTCTGGTTTAAAGACGAAGGATTGACTTCATTGCACCGGGTTTTACCCCATATGGCTCGGTCCCTCTCCTCAGAAATGACACGCCACCTGCCACTTGCGGAGTATTGCACAAAGCAGGAACTCCGTAGCTCCAGCAACAATCCTAAGGGTCTCTGAAAAAATGCACTCGTGAATAGAACGGCGCGGTCCGGATTCGAACCCACGACCTTCGACTCACAAGGCAAAGGTCTTAGCCACTCAGCCACAGAGACCTACCTCTCTGGTGTGTGCGGAGGTGACTGTAGAGCCCAATCCAAGAACACAATCCTACCACAGATGGGGCATACATGATCAAGGTTAGACATATGCGTGTTGTGTGTTCAGTCTTTTCGCGCAGCTCGTTTTCTCTGTGCATCAACGGCACGATGATTCTCAGTAATGCGGGTTCCTCATGTATTGTTACAGCACCACATCTGGCGATCTTACGCAAGGGATTCCCAACATGTGGTGTCTATATCGAAGCATTTCAGAGACACTTTAAGAGTGTCTACTAAAACTAAACTGGCTTGTCAAAATTCCAGATACCGAAGTCCTCATACGAGCAAAGATCCCAAGCGTCAACACCCTGTTGTAGAAGCAAAATGTGAAATGGACCGGTCACGTTTCTCGAATGCATGACAAACGCATCCCAAAACAGTTCATGTATGGCGAGCTTAAAGGGGGCACACGTTCAGCTGGTGGACAGAAAAAACGCTTTAAAGACACTATTAACGTGTCTCTAAAATGCTTCGATATAGACACCACGTGCTGGGAATCACTTGCACAAGATCGCCAAATGTAGCGCTGTAACTACACAAGAGGAAAAGAACTGAGAATCGTCTTACTGATGATGCGCAGAGAAAGCGAACTGCGCAAACATACAAAACACACAACACCGACGTATAACCTCGATCATGTTTCAGTTTCAATTTCAGTTTGGAATATCTTTCCGGAGATAGGTGTTCCGATTTCCTTCGCAATATCTCCAACACGTCCAGCGACTGACCGTACCAGTTCGATTTTGATTAATGAGCCTACTCATATACCCGTTGTGTCATATACCTGTTGTGTCATATACCTGTTGTGTCATATACCTGTTGTGTCATATACCTGTTGTGTCATATACCTGTTGTGTCATATACCTGTTGTGTCATATACCCGTTGTGTCATATACCTGTTGTGTCGTAAATCTTTTTTCTTGCTACTCCAATCTTCAATCCCAGCTTTGCAATCTAATAGTTGACGTGACTTGGTTTAAATGAGAATCCTTTTAGCAACAAATATCATGTATGCCACGCCAGTGGTAGGGGATTGTGTTTGAGGATTGTGTTTGAGGATTGGACTTTACAATCACCTCATCCCACACCAGAGAAGTGCAGCAACACACGTCTGAGGTTATCATCACTGCTAGTGATGGGCGGCTATTACACAAACATCCAAATTACAAAAACCACTTTATATAACAATATTGGAATTACCTCGTTCTTTTGGCCGAAATTTTCGGTTTCGGATGCGCTCGTTCTACAGAAGTAGGGGCTTAACGGGGGCGCAAAGTTATAATCGTTCTTGGCAAAGACTGTTTATATATCTCAATAAGAATAATTCCTCTTCTTCGAACGCTCCATATCCACCACTTGTCAACCACTCTTGTGTGATTTGTATATGATCTGAGCCTATGAACGATCGTACGTTGTGTCAGTTATACACCTACAAGTAGACCAGTACATCCGATTTCTGCGCTGCTTTTTATTTACTAGAGTAGCCACCCTAGAGCCTGCATCAGTCGCCTCTTACGACAAACATTGTAGGTTAGTTTTTAGTTTGTTCCTTTCGTGCCAAAGGCGGCACATAGGGGCAGAGGTTTTAGATCTCCATGTGATGCGGTTCTCTGCTAGCAGTTGGAGATCTTGTATGGTTTTACATCCCAATAGTTTACTTTCTTGTTGGATTGTTCTTCGAAGAGTGGTCTTAGGTCTTCCACGTTTTCTTTTCCCAACTGGTGACCACATAAGGACTTGTCGATTTAGTCTCTTTTGGTCTGATCTAAGAACATGATCTAAATATTTCCACCTTCGTTTCCTTATAATATTTGAAATGGGTTGTTGGTGTGTTCTATCTCTCACTGTGTTGTTAGAAACGAAATCACTCCATTTTACTATTAATAATTTTCTGAGACATTTATTCTCAAAGTTGTCCAGTTTCTTATCAATTTTCTTTGTTGATTTCCAACTTTCACAACCGTAGGTCAGTACAGGAATCCCACATTGTAGGTTGCAGTGGTACTATTCTTTGCTTCCTTTACGGGGCACCACATGGGCGATATATCACAATAAGAATGATCAAAATGATTGAGAAGAACGAACGAAAACAAACAAACAAACAAACCTCGTCCATTTAGTTGCTATTCGTGAACTGTCTGCGGCAACACCCAGATATTTAACACTTGTCTGACTTAATTTTGAATCTAGGTTGACTGTTATTGTGTATCTAACATTACGTGCCATCACTGCAGACACGACATTAGATTTCAGACCATTCTCATTGCTTGCTACTTCGCCGATGCAACAGTAGATCATCAATAGTTGTAGTATCATCAAGTATCGTAACTGTTTCATTGTAGTATTGTTACTTTCTCTCATGTTCTCTTGTAACAATTTCTCTTTCTAGTAATCAAATGTGATTTTTGATTTGTTAGTTGAGAATTCTGTCAACATAAAATAAAGTGAAGATATTGGAGAAACAAGTTAATTGCATATTCTTTACAGGACTTTGTGAATCAATCCCAGCTTTTTAACGCTGTTTGTGATTTTTCTAGGCATTATTACGTTCAGTAGTCTGTCGTTGCTTTCTGAACGGGTGGTGCCATCGTCCTTTGTAAAAATCCACGTGAAACAATTTGCAACCAAATTGTCCACAGCGTGATTCGAACTCAGAACGTCGGGGTTAATAGACCGAGTCACTATCCCCTACGACACAGACGCCACCTCTTTACCATAATCTCCCCTTAATTAACATTATGTTCGCCAGAGTGGTTACCGGGGCCCAAATAAATTTGGGGTGTAAAGAATAGAACCACTGTTACCTGCCACGCATGTCGTAAGAGGCGACTAAGGAGGTTTGACTGAAATCGGATACACGTGTCCTAAGCATGTAGAAGTCTATGCGTTTAGGGGCCTACCAAATCAATGTGTAACGTATACACGTTCTTGGCAAATATCAAACATATCACAAAGAGTGATTAAAATTGGTAGTAAAGAACGAACGCAAAGAAGAAGAAGAAGAACATTATGTCTTCATTATTATTTTAACAACAATCTGATTCTCTCATTGATACTTCTTCTGCGTTCTCACTAGAATGGGATTTCAGATTCTCTAATAAAGCTGCCGTCTGCCTCAGATCATCAGCCACGCCATACAGTTTGTCTTGGACGATGGTGTAAGTGGGCCACCTCTTTCTTCTCAGGTCTGCATACTGGGGCAGTTCTGTAGGATATGTTCTGTTGTCATACTTGCCAAGCCACAGGGGCACAGGTCGTTGGTGCCTATCTTGAATTTAGTGTACAGGTGGTGTCTCATTCTGTTGTGACTCGTCCGGAGACGAAGTATGGCTGTCTGGTCCCTTCTGGACAGTTGGTAATATCCATCATTCTTGTTGTGTTTTGGGTGTTCTTTATCCCATGTTGCTTTGTAGTGCCCTTTGGCGATGGTTTTGCTTCTTCATAGCTAACCAGGTTGTCATCTTGGGGCATTCCTGTTCCCTCTTTAGCCAGTCTGTCAGCATCTTCATTCCCTTGATCTTGCAGTATGTGGGTATCCACTGGATTACTACCCTCTCAGAATCATGGGATAACTGGGCTAAGGTTGACCTGATATCACTTAGTTCTGTGTTCCTTTCAGATTTCAGTGCTGAGATAGCAGACAATGCTTCAGTCAAGAGCACTATTTTTCCATGTATTTGGCTCATATTTTGTCATTGATACAAACATCTTCATCGTCTCTTACATTACTTGTCTTATTATCTTCTTCCTCTTTTGTGGTCACATCCCTACCGGGTTGTTCTCCAGTGTTGCAGTTTCCTGTTTTTGTCTTGCGCTGTTCTGGTGACTTTTGTGATTGTTATTTTTTAACTTTGACAGGATTCTGCTATGCCATCTAACCATATTTTTCGTGGTGTTCCTCTCACCTTCTTTCCTGATGTGCTGTTGTAGAAGACTCTGTACACTGTGGAGTTTTGATGCATTCTTATTAAGTGGCCAAACCATTTTATTCTTTGTTTATTAATGTTTTTATTCTTCCTTATAAAACTGTCTTTAAAAAATGTATTCCTCCATCACCCCTAGGAGGCCCCCATCACCCCTAGGAGAGGCCCCTGCCATCACCCTAGGAGGCCCCCATCACCCTAGGGAGGCCCCCATCACCCTAGGAGGCCCCCATCACCCTAGGGAGGTATAAACCCACAATCAAGGTTGTCCAAGCCCTTCTATCCAATGCCATCTTTTCCAGATCTCCACACTATCTCCTCATTTTCTTGTCATTGCGGGGGTTCTCCTTCTTCTTCCTCGGGTGGCAAGCTAGAAATTTCCTTGGTTGTGGCCACTGTAGCTATCTAGTGCGTTTTACGAAGTGGTGTAGCTAACCCTACCGATCAACCTACTCGGTACTCTTACGGCATGCGTGGCAAGTAACAGTGATTGTATTCTTTAGAACGCTGATTTAGGCCCCGGTAAGCACTCAGACGATACCTGTCTTTATTCTTCCTTATTATATATGTATTTAACCTTTCTTATTCAATTTCAATGTTGTATTAATTCTAACATATGCCAGCGAGAATTGTTTTATCAATCCTAACATATGCCAGCGAGAGTTGTTTTATCAATCCTAACATATACCAGCGAGAGTTGTTTTATCAATCCTAACATATGCCAGCGAAATTGTTTTATCAATCTAACATATGCCAGCGAGAGTTGTTTTATCAATCCTAACATATGCCAGCGAGAGTTGTTTTATCATTCTTAACATATGCCAGCGAAAGTTGTTTTATCATTCTTAACATATGCCAGCGAGAGTTGGAAGTGACTAAAGATATAGAAAGTAAGTTGAATGCAGTAAGGTGATTGAAAGTAGATGTATGTGAAAAATAATGAATATAAGATGAAACGAATTCTGGAGAAGTGATGAAATTAGAGAAATGTCTGGGCAGCGACTAATAACAACTGTTATAAGAAATAGAAGATGGGGAGATGTTGGGCATACTCTAAGACGAAATGATCAAAGAATCACAAACCAGGTATTGAAGTGGAATGCAAGGAATTCAAAAAATAGATGTAGCCCTAGCGAAACCCTGAACCGGAATTTTCTGAGATACGCGAGAAATATGGGAGTCAATTTCATACAGGACATTGAACGAGTTGCTCAGGATGAAACGGTACGGAGAAATTGCTTGCATGCCCTATGTAACGTATAACAGTACGAGAGTAATTAAGAATATTAGTACGTCCTTATAGTATAGATTTCTGACTTTAGACCGAATCAAGCGACAATGGGTGTGTCATCATCAAGGTTCGTATCATTTATACAGGGTGTTCAAGATAATAGCAGCCTGTGAATGGAGTCAATCTGGCATATATGTATGAAAATGAGAAGGTTCAGTTATGACGTAGTATAGGTCAAGGTTATGTGACGGTATGTAATTGTAGTGCGGGAAGGGCGATGAACAAATGTGACGTAAAACGAGCTAGTCAGAACCGGTTTAAATAGTACATAAACATAACGCGATAGATTATCTGGCAACTTTCGATTTGTGAATGGGGCTGCTTTAATCTTGAACACCCTGTAGAACGTTGCTCTCTTTGCAGCACATCTGAAATTCACTCTGTCTCTAGTCAGTTCACCCACTTCGTCGATGGTCATATTCATGGTTTCTTTAATATCTTGTAGCCATCTTCTTCTTGGTCTGCCTCTGTGTCCTGGGACCCTGCCCTCTAAATTGTTCTTTCCAGGCCATCGTGACGCTTGATGTGACCAACGTATGTAATTTTTCTGTATAGTATGTTGTTTATCAGCCAATTCTCTTTAACATTTAGTTCTTTCAGGACATCATTCTTTTTCTGTCCATGGTATTCGTTGGATCTTTCTGTAGCATTTAGTTTCGAAGGACTGGATTTTCGTTTTTAATTTTTGTGTAATAGTCCATGTAAAATTCACACGCTGGCGCTGGATAGAACACACAGTGGAGCTAATCTGGCATATATGTATGGAAATGAGAAGGTTCAGTTATGACGTAGTATAGGTCAAGGTTGTGTGATGGTGTGTAATTGTAGTGCGGGAAGGGCGATGAACAAATGTGACGTAGGACAAGCTAGTCAGAACCGGTTTAAATAGTAAATAGACGAGATGCAATGCGTACCGGCAAATTTCTATTTATCACTAGGGCTGCTTTTAAGTTGAACACTCTGTATAACAAGTAGGGTCCTTTCCAGAAACCCACAGAAACAGCGAAAGAAAAGGAGGCCTATAAATACACAGGGACGAGAGATTGGAGGCGGAGATCAAAAATATAAAGAAGAGCTGAAGAGAGCTGCAGGAGATAGCTAGAGATAGGAAGAATTGACATGAGTTGGTTGAGGGCATATGCCCCAATCCGGGTTAGAAAGGCAGAGATAGAGAAGAGTAAAATTCACGGAAGAAGAGATTGTGGAAGACAGAGGGAAAAGATGTTGGATGGTCTGAAGGTGTAGTTCGACTAAAGATCGACGTCAGAACTGGTTAACTGCACCAAGGAAAGAGAGAGTTGTGGAGAGACATGATTGCCTATGCTGGCAGGCATGAGACGTGATTTATTATTATCTAAATGCTACCTGAATTCTCATTTGCTGTAGGCTACTCGTTTAACTTGTGTTTTGTGACAACAATGCATTTTGTGAGCCGGCAACATTATTTGCCCTTCATTAAGAGACTTCTTGGAAATGTTCATTTTCTGATGTTGGCTGCCGGTCACTCAAACCTGTCCTCTTCCTCTCTCGCAGGATGTTCTAGTTGTATGGAGACGTTTACTGCTTTTAGAACCTTTCTATGGCCGTTTGCAGTTAGCCGCCATCTTTTCTAGTCTTAGTCTCCTAGATGGCACCAGTGGTACTAACGCCGTCATGGAAGTTCAACGTCTTTGTGGTTACTAGGTTTAGAGAGTAAAGAATCGAGACGAAATATCAAATAATTAAGATATTTGGCTAGATGGTTGGTTGAATGTTTGGTTTGTTAGTTGGTTGGTTGGTTGGTTGATTGGTTGGTTGGTTGGTTGGCTGATTGCTTGGTTAGTTGGCTGGTTGGTAATTTGGTTGGTTTCCCGGCTGGCTAGCAGGTTGGTTGGTTGGTTGGTAATTTGGTTGGTTTCCTAGCTAGCTAGCTAGTTGGTTGGTTGGCTAGTTGGTTGGTTGGTTGGTTAGTTGGCGATTGGAATTTGGTTGGTTTCTGGCTGTGCAATTTGCTGGTTGGTTGGTTGGCTAGTTGGTTGGTTGGTTGGTTGGTTAGTTGGCTGGTTGGTAATTTAGTTGGTTTTCTGGCTGGCTAGTTGGTTGGTTGGTTGGTTGGTTGGTTGGTAATTTGGTTGGTTTCCTGGCTGGCTAGCTAGTTGGTTGGTTGGCTAGTTGGTTTGTTGGTTGGTTGGTTGGTTGGTTGGCTGGCTCGCTGGCTGGCTCGCTGACTGGCTGGTTTGTTCGCTGACTGGTTGGATAGCTAGTTCGTTGGTTGGTTGGTTGGATGGTTGGTTGGTTGGTAGGTTGGTTGGATGGTTGGTTGGTGGTTGGTTGATTGTATGGTTAATTGGTTGGTTGTTTGGTTAGTTTGTTTGTAGGCTAGCTGGCTGGCTTGTTGGTTGATTGGTTGACTGGCTGGATGGTTGATTAGCTGGCTGCTTGGTTGACTATCAGGCTGGCTGGTTTGTTGGTTGGTTGGCTAGTTGGTAGGTTGGATGGTTGGTTGGCTGGTTAGTGGGTTAATGGTTGGTTGGTTAGTTGGCTGGCTGGTTGGTTGGCTGCAATGCTGGCTGACTGGTTGGTTGGTTGGTATGTTGTTTGGTTGGTTCGTTGGCTGGCTGTGTGGCTGGTTGGTTGATGGTTGGTTGGTTGAAATCGTGGTGGAAATCGGTTAAAGTGGGGCAAGTCATGGGTTGGCCGTGCCGCAGATACTGTTCAGCTGGTGTGCGGGCTCAATAATATTGACTATGGTGAAGAATGGATACCGATGCCTCCAATATACTGGAACACGTTTTCAACCATCATTAAATTTGACAAAGGTTGCAGAGAGGAAATCCCGTGGCGTTGAATGCAGACGTCAAAGCCATCATCGATGAAAACTGCAATGCAGACGACGTTGTGATTTACACGGATTTATCGGTAGTTCGTCACGAAAAGTCTGCATGGGCCTTCTCTGCAAGCTCATGTGGCAGAATAGTCAAGGAAGCCAGTGGTGCATTCAATATGACAACAAGCAGCATGACAATGGAGGTACTGGCGGTGACCAATGCACTACTCTGGCTAGAGTCACAAAACTGCACTCATTCGTGCATTCTGAGTGACTCACTTAGTATGATCCGAAAGGTGGAGGCTGGTTCGGTGCTCAGGCAATGGACTGAATCACTGCAGGAGTCAACAATTTGCAGAATTAGTTTTGTCTTTGTTCCGGGGCACATGGGTGTCGTTGGCAATGAGAGAGCATACAGGCTGGCCGCCATATCAGAGGAGCCGCCAATGGACAGAGCTGACATCGTGAACGCCCTCATAGAGTGTGACCGCAGAGAAGATCTTCATCTAAACCAATCCATATCAACTACTAGATTGCGGGAGCTGGGTTTGAAGATTGGTGTGGCAAGGAAAGAACAGTACAACAGGTATACGAGTGGGGTCATCAATCAAAATTAACTGCTACGGTCAGTCGCTGGACGCTGTTGGAAATATTGCGAAGGAGATCGGAGCACCTATGGACATGTCCGGAGTGCAATGAAGATATTCCAAACTGAAACTGAAACTGGTTTTTTGGCTGGCTGGTTGAAAGGTTGGTTGTTTGGTTGGTTGGTTGATTGGTTGGTTGGCTCGCTGGCTGAGTTGGTTGGCTGGCTGATTGGCTGGCTGGTTGGTTCGTTGGTTCGTTGGTTGGTTGGTTGATTGGTTGGTTGGTTTATTGGTTGACTGGTTGGTTGGTTTGTTGGTTGGTTGTTTGGCTGGCTGGCTGGTTGGGTGATTGGTTTGTTGGTTGGTTGGTTGACTGACTGGTTGGTTTGAACATGACGTCTGCAAAGGCAGGACATCTGGCCTGTGAGAGAGAGAAGTTCCGGAGGACTGTTGAGGTGGCAAAGTTCTGCTCAGGACAAGCTAATGTGGCTTTTCTGTCATCGTCATCATCACCATCTAGTAGCTTGTCCTGGTCATAAGTTTACCACCGTCACAATATGTTGTCCATGGTAGATTACGAACTCCGCATCCTCATGGGACATCAACCCCACATTTTAACTCCATCGACAAGCGCCCATTAAAACAAGTCATAGACTTTATATACCTAGGAGAATTTTTCAGCAAACCCGAAGAATAACTAATGAAATCCAACATAGATGCAATAAAGCAAACCAAATACTATGGCAAATGGCACTAAATTTAAAATGCAAACAAGTCACAATGAACACAAAAAGAGCAATATTCATTCAATATTTATCCAAACATTATGCTACCAGTGCCAAACCTGTACAATGACATTACAAACCTGACAATGACATTACAAACCTGACAATGACATTACAAACCTGGACAATGACATTACAAACCTGTACAATGACATTACAAACCTGGACAATGACATTACAAACCTGGACAATGACATTACAACCTGTACAATGACATTACAAACCTGACAATGACATTACAAACCTGGACAATGACATTACAAACCTGTACAATGACATTACAAACCTGGACAATGACATTACAAACCTGACAATGACATACAAACCTGGACAATGACATTACAAACCTGGACAATGACATTACAAGACAGAAGAAAACTCAGAGATGAAGTGTCACAACAGAGATGAAATGTCTACAAAGAATACTGGGAGTAACAAGAAGAGACCGGTTGAGAAATGAAGACATCATGGAAAAAAGTGGGTACAACATCAGTACTAAACTTCATCAAGAAACAACAAATTAAATTGTTTGGCCACATAAGCAGATTACCAACAGACAGTGAACCTCAAAGAGCAATGTTGCTCCGATAGAATGGATACAAAGCAAAAGACCTGCCACACAAAAAGATGGACTTCAGAGATAACAGAAGCGACGAAAGACATTATTTATGAAGCACACACAAGGGATGGTTCTATAAATCTCTTCTTATCCTTACGCTGTGAGACAAAACATGGTTAGAGAAGTGCACACAAAAACCTGTTCTATAAATCTCTTCTTATCCTGACGCTGTGAGGAAAAACAGACTTAGAGAAAAGAAAAGAAGACAATACATCCATAATCGTATCTTCTTCATCTTTCAACTCCCAACGGAGCACAGGTCTTCAACAAACTTCTTCCACCTCTTTCTCTCTCCTGCCATCTCTTCCAGTTCTCTCCATGTTTTACCTATCCTTTTAATATCAGCCTCCAGCTTTCTTCTCCAGGTCTGTTTAGGCCTTCTCCTACGCCTCATTTCCTGCGTGTTCCAAAACAGTGCCTGCCTCGCAATGATTTCGATCAGTCATCTCAATGTATGTCCTATCCATCGCCAGCCTCTCTTCCTTAGCTCTTTCTCCACTGGTATCTGCTAGTTCTTTCTCTGAGTTCCTCGTTTGTAATCTTATTCCCATCTCAGTCCCTATATCCTACGTAAACATCCATTTATGAAGGTATGTAGATTTCTAATGCATCCAAACTCCACAGTATACAGAGTCTTCTACAACAGAACATCGGAAAGAAGGCAAGAGGAAGACCACGGAAAAGATGGTTAGATGGCGTGCAGCATCCTGTGAAAGAGCAAAGATAACAATCACACAAGCCACCAGAACAGCGCAAGACAAAACCAGAAAACCACGACACTGGGCAACAACCCGGTAGCAGTGTGACGACAAAAGAAAGAAAGAAGATGTAGATTTCTGGTGGTTTCTTTTGTTCCATGTTTCGAGCCATAGAACAGCACTGACTTCACATTTGATTGAAAGATTCTTAGTTTTGTGTTTGGTTTGATCTTCTTTGACACTCGTATCTATCATATGCTACACATAGTTGTATCTAATGTTATTTTGTACAAGTCACCTGATCCATCTTGTATCCATCTTGTATCCATCTTGTATCCATCTTGTATCTATCTTGTATCCATCTTGTATCCATCTTGTATCCATCCTGTATCCATCTTGTATCCATCTTGTATCCATCTTGTATCCATCTTGTATCCATCTTGTATCCATTCTGTATCCATCTTGTATCCATCTATCTTGTATCTTGTACCCATTCTGTATCCATCCTGTATCCATCTTGTATCCATCATGTATCCATCCTGTATCCATCCTGTATCCATCTTGTATCCATCTATCTTGTATCTTGTACCCATTCTGTATCCATCTTGTATCCATCTTGTATCCATCTTGTACAAATCATGTATCCATCTTGTATCCATCCTGTACCCATCATGTATCCATCTTGTATTCATCTTGTATCCATCTATCTTGTATCTTGTACCCATTCTGTATACATCCTGTATCCATCTTGTATCCATCATGTATCCATCCTGTATCCATCCTGTATCCATCTTGTATCCATCTATCTTGTATCTTGTACCCATTCTGTATCCATCTTGTATCCATCTTGTATCCATCCTGTACCCATCATGTATCCATCTTGTATTCATCTTGTATCCATCTTGTACCCATTATGTATCCATACTGTATCCATCTTGTATCCATGTATCTTGTACCCATCCTGTATTCATCTTGTATCCATCTTGTATCCATCTTGTATCCATCTTGTACCCATACTGTATCCATCCTGTATTCATCTTGTATTCATCGTCTATGCATTTTTGATATGGTCTTCTATTTATCTCCTTAACCTGCATGTCCTCTCCAACCACCCTTCCCATGACTGTTCTTCTTTTGGCCAAATCTATGTCAAACCTATATGTCAAACCTATATGTCAAACCTATATGTCAAACCTATATGTCAAACCTATATGTCAAACCTATATGTCAAACCTATATGTCAAATCTATATGTCAAATCTATATGTCAAATCTATATGTCAAATCTATGTGTCAAACCTATGTGTCAAACCTATGTGTCAAACCTATGTGTCAAACCTATGTGTCAAACCTATGTGTCAAACCTATGTGTCAAACCTATGTGTCAAACCTATGTGTCAAACCTATGTGTCAAACCTATGTGTCAAACCTATGTGTCAAACCTATGTGTCAAACCTATGTGTCAAACCTATGTGTCAAACCTATGTGTCAAACCTATGTGTCAAATCCATATGTCAAATCTATATGTCAAATCTATATGTCAAACCTATGTGTCTCCAAAGTTCATGATTATTTTACAATCTTAGTTTTCTTATTAAGCCGTTTTCTTTGACTCGGATCTCTTGTGGTGGTGGTAGGGGTGGTGGGGGTGGGGTGATGGTGGTGGTGGTGGGTGGGATGGTGGTGGTGATGGTGGTGGCTGTGGCGGTGGTGATGATGTGGTGGTGGTGTTGGTAGCAGTGGTGATGGTGACGATGTTAATGATGATGATGTGATGATGTTGATGATTATGATGATGATGATGATGATGATTTGATGATGATTATGATGATGATGATGATGATGATGATGGCGATGATGATGATGATGATTATGATGATGATGATGATGATGATGATAATAATGACGATGATGATGATTATGATGATGATTATGGTGATGATAACCATGATAACGATGATGCAGATGATGATGCCTATGATGATGGTTACGATGATGATGATGATGGCGATTATTTTATTGTTGACTTTGGTTCTAATTCCGTCATTATACAGTGTGTTCAAGATAATTGCAGCCCGTGAATGGAGCTAATCTGGCATATATGTATGGAAATGGGAAGGTTCAGTAGTATAGGTCAAGGTTGTGTGACGGTGTGTAATTGTAGTGAGGGAAGGGGCGATGAACAAATGTGACGTAGGACGAGCTAGACAGAACCGGTTTAAATAGTAAATAAACACAACTCAATTTGTACCTGGCAACTTTCGAATTGTCAATGGGGCTGCAATTATCTTGAACACCCTGTATAAACGTGCCTTTAATTGTAATCAGCTGTCTAACTGAATGGCTGGAGAGAGAGAGAGAGAGAGGAGAGAGAAGAGAGAAGCAGAGACAGCGAGAGAGAGACAGAGAGTGAGAAAGACAGAGCGAGAGAGATACCTTGTCTAACTGAATGGCTGGAGGAGAGAGAGAGAGAGAAACAGGACAGACAGAGAGAGAGAGCAGAGAGAGACAGAGAGTGAGAAAGACAGAGCGAGGAGATCTTGTCTAACTGAATGGCTGGAGCGAGAGAGAAAGAGAGAAACAGAGAGAGACAGAGTGAGAGAGACAGACATAGAGAAAGAGAGAGATGAGCGAGAGAGAGACAGAGAGTGCGAGAGAGAAATTGACATGTCAGAGAGCGAGAGAGAGAACAAGAGATCGCACGAGAGAGGGAAAGAGATAAAGCGACAGAGAGAGCGAGAGAGGGCGAGAGAGATAGAAAGAGCGAGAGAGAGTGAGAGAGAGAGCGCCCTCGAGAAGAGAGACAGAGAGAGCAACACTGTCTAACTAAACAGGTTAACCTAATAGTTTCACTTACTGTATAATTTACCGTCACCCTGCTCTCAGGCTTTGGGTACAGTATTTTTAATATCAGAAAAATATGTGCTTATCTTGAAGTTTAGTAGTGCTTTTTGTTTAGGCACGGAGAAGGTGTGGGTTCATCATCAAGGTGCGTATCCTCTATAGGACGTTGCTCTCTTTGCAGCACATCTGAAATTCACTCTGTTTCTGGTCAGTTCACCCACTTCATCGATGGTCATATTCATGGTTTCTTTAATATCTTGTAGCCATCTTCTTCTTGGTCTGCCTCTGCGTCCGGGACCCTGCCCTCTAGTATTGTTCTTTCCAGGCCATCGTGACACTTGATGTGACCAAAGTATGTAATTTTTCTGTATAGTATGTTGTTTATCAGCCAATTCTCTTTAACATTTAGTTCTTTCAGGACATCAGTGTTCTTTCTTTTTCTGTCCATGGTATTCGTGGGATCTTTCTGTAGCATTTAGTTTCGAAGGACTGGATTTTCGTTCTTATATTTTGTGTAACAGTCCATGATTCACAACCATAAGTAGCCACTGGGAAAATGCATGCTCTCAATATTTTTAATTTTAATATTTTGCTGGTGCTTTGCCACATATTCTTCATTGTGTTTAACTTCTTGATTGCTATTGCCAATCTTCTTGAGATCTCTTTGGAGCCGTCACCGTTATTGTTAATTATTGAGCCCAGATATTCGTAGCTCTCTACACATTGGAGTTCTTCATTGTTTATTTGTATGTTAGGTGATCCTTTTGCTTTGTCAGTTGACATGATTTTGTTTTTGCGTATACAGATATAGATGTTAGTTTTCACTATGTTTCTTGGTCGTCATGATTAGGTTTTCCAAACCTTCTCTGCTGGTTGATAATGAGAAGGTGTTGGATATCCTGAAGAAAATTATGCTGCTGATCTAAAGATAGGATTAAAGCAGTTTGAAGTTACCCGTTGTACAAGTAGAACTGGATGTCTGAGGGGCAGAGCGAGGAGTGTGTTTAATCAGCAAGCCACGGGGAACTATCAGTGTGCATACTCTTCGATGTCTGTTAGGGGAGACTGAGCACCTATGGGTCTGTCTGGGGTGCAATGATGTCAGTTTATTAGTAATCAATAACCAAAGATGGAATTGATAGGCTTTCTGGTGTGTGTGTGTGTTGGTGAATGATTCTGCATTTTTGTCTTCTTATAACCTACCAGGTAATCCCACTGTTAAGGCACCCAATAATTTCACAGGCAGCTAAGCAACAGATGATCGACAGCATTTTCATACCCACTTCGTATTACCAGAGCCAAACATGGACAATGAGCAAAACACAATCACAAAAAATAACTACATGTGAAATGCACTGCCTGTGAAAAGTTACCAACAACACCAGAAAAGACAGTCACCAACATCAGGATAAGAAAGAAAGTTGGTACATAACCTTGCTTGAATTACACTGAGAAACAAAGAATGAAGTGGTTTGGTCACTTAATAAGAATGCATCTAAACTCCACAGTATACAAAGTCTTCTACAAGAGAACATCAGGAAAGAAGACCCCGAAAAATATTGTTAGATTGGATAGCAGAATACTGTCAAAGAGAAAAATAGCAATCACTCAAGCCACCAGAACAGCGAAAGACAAAAACAGAAAACCACAACACTGGACAACAACCCGGTAACAGTGTGACATCAACAGAAGAAGAAGAATAAAGACACATTGGTAGCATAGCCTACATGGTTACTTGTGCAGATGTTAAACTGAAAGTTTGTGTGTGTACTCATCATCTATCTGGTGTATTTGAGACAGAAATTAGGTCTGCGTATTTTTTTTAGAAGCAAATCTGGGTCATTTCTAAAAGTTGAGTGGCAACACTGCTTGTGTTAGAGCATAGATTCCCAAATGGGGTCAAAGGCTCATGAGGTCATGGTGGTAACATGAGCCAGGGTTAGCGAGGGTGCACTAACCAAGACCCTGCCCCCGACCTCCACGTGGTGACCCTGGAAACAGACTTAGGTTCCGGTCTGGCTAAGGGGGCAGGGATCGGGGAGAGCTACTCTGGTGCAAGTAGAGATGCAAAAGGTAGTCATGCCTGATGGGATCCGCTCGCAACATAGACGAGCGAACTCCCAGAGTGACTATCAATACCCAACTCTCCCGGACGAATCAAAACCATCGAATAGAAGTTGACCCGCGTGCGCGAAATTCGAAACCCAGCATGCTCTCTCTTGAGTCACTACTCTCTCTCTCTCTCTCTTGCGTTCCTCGAGGCACTGCTCAAAGGCCGATGATTATGCTGGGAGTCGAATCGAGTTGTACAAGGTCATCAAGGGGCGAACTCGGCTTTGCCCCGTCGAAGTCGAAAAGCCCAGTTGCAATTGACAGAAATGGTGAGGTAGGCACCAGGGCAGAACGAGCACGATAGTGGGCCCCATCGAGGGGCAGACCGGTAAGGTAAGCGATGCAGCAGCGAGCATGGCAGGCAAGAGGGTGTGCGTCCCACCCATATGAGCTGAACTGTGAAGCCCAGCAGAGGCAAACCAGTGCAAGCGCGGCAGCGTTGCAGCGGGTGTGTGTCCTACCCAAATGTGCAAAACAACTGGAATGCCCAGCAGAGGTAAGCCCAGTGCGCGTTCCCGCTCGCAGGGAACTACTGCTGCCTTGTAGATTGATTGGGGACAATCAAAGGCTAGCGGAGCAAACCGTAAAAAACCTGAACGGGCGGCAAACCAAGGTGTTCATTAAAACTACCGGTTTGCTGGGAAGATGGCGCTCATAAGCCCGGGAGGGCAGGCCGTCTAAGGGTCGCTGTCCTAAAAGAAATAGCAGCTCACTGCCTTGTGGGTCTGGCTGGGGTCAGTCAAAGGCTAGCGGAAGAAGCGAATCCGCACACAATAGCTGGCTGAAATTGAACACCCCACCGAAGGATAAGTAACTGTGCTCAAATAGGTGCTGAAGGTTGGTGCACGTACATTACGTTCTGATGTTTGGCTGTTTATATATCACAAAGAAATGATTAAAACAGACCTAGAGCGATCGAAGAAGAAGAAGCATTCCCAAACTTACGGCCCACCGCCCACTTTGCACAACATAAACTTTGTAACCACCCCCACATTATAACAGTTTGCCAACGCTCCCCCCCCCACATATATACATGCTCTTTTTCTCTTTGACATAGAAAATTGATATATATTTCTGTAATACATGGTCAATTGGTCAATTTTCAAATGATTATATACATGAAATAGAAAATTGATGAAAAAATGGATCGTGTAAGACGGGCATAAGATGAATTAAAATGTAGAATTCCAATTTTTAATGATTATTCAATCGCAAAAACAACGAAAATAATTTATTTTAAAATATTTATTATTAATTTCTTCTTTAAGGAGCCACCGACCCCTAATCGCCTGAACACCCCCACCTCAATTCTTGAACCACTATCGTGCCCCCCTAGAACGCTTCAGCACTCTCTGGGGAGGGCAGTACCGCCCACTTTGGGAAACGCTGACTGTTAGAGGTAGTAAACAGGTTTGTTTTTGTATTCACTGTGAATCGTCAAGACTTGGTTGAAGACATGAATCAGACTACTTTCTTCTTATATGTTATACCCGATACCGGATATACACACATAGTCGTCTGCTTTACACTTACAGTCACAGGCAGTTTAGTTGTGCGTTGTTATAATAAAGTTATAGTTTTAAAACTTGTTATATTTCAAATTTCATCGTCGATAAACTGTTGCAAAAAGTTATAGTATACGCATGAGTAATTATTATTTCATCGTTAACACTAACTTAGTTGCTAACTAATACGTTTTGATAAGCTTTACTTTACAATTATTGTAGTTAAGTAATTGTAATGCGTAAACGAATGTAGTCTGTAAGTCTTCTTCTCTTCTGCAACTCCCAACGGAGCACAAGTCTTCAAGTTCAACAAACTTCTTCTAGTTCTTCCTCTCCCTCTTATCATCACTTCCAATTCTTTCCACGTCTTACCTATCTTTTACTAAACTTCTCGTTACTTAAGTGGAATTAGTAGCTATTATTTAAGTGTTGCCACAATAATAATAAGTAATTTATAACAGATCGTTTTCAGGAACAACATAATCATAACGTTTGGAGTTTGAATGTGTCAATTTCATCCGCTTGTACTACTACTGTATTACTATTAGTGTATGTATAGTACAAATAAATACACACTACAATAAACAGTGTGTAAGTAGGCTACACACTACTATAGCAGTGTGTAAGTAGGCTACACACTACAGCGTCGTGTAACTACACACGCAAGACAAAAACAGAAAACCACGACACTGGGTAACAAACCCGTAGCAATGTGACGACAAAAGAAGACGACTACACACTACTATAAACAGTGTGTAAGTAGGCTACACACTACTATAAACAGCGTCGTGTAACTACACACGCAAGACAAAAACAGAAAACCACGACACTGGGCAACAACCCGGTAGTAGTGTGACCACAAAAGAAGCACTACACACTACTATAATTTCACTGTACAACCCCAGGACAACACGACATAATTTTACGAGTGTTAGTGCAAGTTGTAATTTAGTAATGTATAGTTAATAATAGTTTATTAAATCTAATGATAACTTTCCAATAGTTGGAGATTGTTCAGTGTTATCTTCAAGTAGTAATTCAGTCTGTAGAAGAATGCACCCATATGACATTTAGTTATGTTACTGATTAATATTTGTAAACAAGTGGGACTAATCATTCTTTGACCTAATAATGTCACTTTAGCGGAAAAATGCCTATTTCATCATCGTATTGATCATGGTATTTATCATACCATTAGAAAGATATATCGAATCTTGGAAAAATTATGAATTGTTTTTAGTTTGTGTTCATATTCACAAATGTACGATGTGATGATGTATATGTGGTTTGATTATTTTGTGGAAGTTTCAGTTTGTGTTAGTAACTGTTAGAATTATAAGTTCTTGAATCTAGTCAGAATTCAGTACACATAACTAAATGTCGATGTGGGGAATCTAGTACACATAACTAAATGTCTATGTTGATGTGGAGAATCTAGTACACATAACTAAATGCTATGTATGTGGGAATCTAGTACACATAACTAAATGTCTATGTGATGTGGGGAATCTAGTACACATAACTAAATTGCTCATGTTGATGTGGAGAATCTAGTACACGTAACTAAATGTCTATGTCTGATGTGGGGAATCTAGTACACATAACTGAACATCTATAGTCTATGTTGATGTGGGGAATTCAGTACACGTAACTAAATGTCTATAGTCTATGTCAATGTGGGAATCTAGTACACATAACTAACTCTATAGTCTATGTTGATGTGGGGAATCTAGTACACATAACTAAACGTCTATAGTCTATGTCTATGTGGAATCTAGTACAACATCTAATCATAATGAAACAGTCTATAGTCTATGTTGATGTGGGAATCAGTACAATAACTAAACGTCTATAGTCTATGTTGATGTGGGAATCTAGTACATAACTAAACGTCTAGTCTATGTTGATGTGGAAGAATCCAGTACACATAACTAAACGTCTATAGTCTATGTTGATGGAGAATCCAGTACATATAACTAAAGTCTATGTTGATGTGAATCAGCACATAACTAATGTTGATGTGATGAATCAGTACAATAACAAAACGTCTATGTTGAGTGGTGAATCAGTACAATAACTAAAGCTCTATGTTGATGTGGGGAATCCAGTACACATAACTAAAATGTTGATGTGGTGAATTCAGGACACATAACTAAACGTCTATGTTGATGTGGTGAATTCAGGACACATAACTAAACGTCTATGTTGATGTGGTGAATTCAGGACACATAACTAAACGTCTATGTTGATGTGGTGAATTCAGGACACATAACTAAACGTCTATGTTGATGTGGTGAATCCAGGACACATAACTAAATGTCTATAGTCTATGGCGATGTGGTATATTAATCACCAAAGTTTCATAACAAATAAATTAGGCATTTTTTTGGTCATTTGACTTGGTTTGATACATTTACTTCACTTTATCTGTGTAGACATTAGACAACGTGTTTGTCATTTGACTTGGTTTGATACATTTACTTCACTTTATCTGTGTAGACATTAGACAACGTGTTTGTCATTTGACTTGGTTTGATACATTTACTTCACTTTATCTGTGTAGACATTAGACAACGTGTTTGTCATTTGACTTGGTTTGATACATTTACTTCACTTTATCTGTGTAGACATTAGACAACGTGTTTTGTCAACAAATTTATTGGTACAGTTTCAGGACTTGTATATTGACTTATTCGCTGACACACGCACGGATTGCACAGTGCTACAGTTATAAGTGCTTCCTGTATGAAATGTTGGTAAACATTAAAACAGTTTTTAACAAGTTATAAAACAACGATATGGCTTCTCATATTAAATCTGTTGATGAACTAATTAAGGAGGCAGTTTTTGCTTTTGAAAAGAGATTTGGAGGAAAGCCAAGTGTTGCTGCCAGAGCTCCTGGTCGTGTCAACCTTATTGGGGAGCACACAGATTATAATGATGGATTTGTGTTTCCTATGGTAAGTTTAATATTACTTTTACAATATTCTTTTTCAGCTGTGTGGCTGAAATGTATCAGTATATGCACCATATCAGAGGCCACAATAGATACAGCTGAACCCACTGCCTTGTGGGTTACAGCTGGGGACAGTCAAAGGCTAGCGGAAGAGCGAACCGCACACAATAGCTGGCTGAAATCGAACACCCCACCGAAGGATAAGCAACTGTGCTCAAAAAGGTGGTGAAGGCTGGTGCACGTACATTACGTTCTGATGTATGGCAGTTTATACATCACAATAAGAATGATAAAAACAAGCATAGAACGATCGCAAGAGAGAGATAGAGCTGATATTTTGAACGCCCTCATAGAGTGTGGCCGCAAAGAAGATTTTCATTTAAACCAATCCACGTCAACTACTAGATTGCAGGAGCTAGGTTTGAAGATTGGAGTAGCAAGAAAATAACATCATAACAGGTATATGAATAGGCTCATCAGTTAAAATTGAACTGGTATGGTCAGTCGCTGGACGCTGTTGGAGATATTGCAAAGGTGATCAGAGCATCTATGAGCATATCTGGAGTGTAATGAAGATATTCCAAACTGAAACTGAATGTATCTGTAACTGAAACTGAATGTATCTGTAGGTAGTCATGAACATATCAAGTAATCAAGAATCAGTTGCTGGTTCAGACAAGAATGTAACTTAGCATGTAAGTACATAATTAGGTTTACCTCATATGTTTGCTGGGGCTCCAGATCGCACCAATCACAAATCACAAAGTGGGGTCGATATGGAGCAATCGAAGAAGAAGGTTAATTTTGTAATATGCTCCCTGCTTGCATTCCTAATTTGTTTTGCTCTGATGTGTACATTTTGGTTCTTCTTTTATCGCCACACTGCTACGGGTTGTTGCCCAGTGTTGTCACACTGCTACCGGGTTGTTGCCCAGTGTTGTGGTTTTCTGTTTTTGTCTTGCGCTGTTCTGGTGGCTTGGGTGATTGTTATTTTGCTCTTTGATAGGATTCTGCTATGCCATCTAACCATCTTTTCGTGGTCTTCCTCTGCCTTCTTTCCTGATGTTCTGTTGTAGAAGACTCTGTATACTGTGGAGTTTGGATGCATTCTTATTAAGTGGCCAAACAACTTCATTCTTTGTTTCTCAATGTAATTCAAGCACAGTTTTGTGCCAACTTTCTTTCTTATGCTGATGTTGGTGACTTTATTTCTCAATATAATTCAAGCAAGGTTCTGTGCCAACTTTCTTTCTTATGCTGATGTTGGTGACTCTTGTCTTTTCTGGTGTTGGTAAAACTATTTTGGTTAAACTATTGAATGTGTTGTTTGTTATTATCTTCAACTGTATCTCAGATATTTCTATTGACATTTTTCTGTGTTGTGGTGTCAACTCTGGTGTAGCTAGACAAGAGCACTATACTGGAAGTCAAAGAAGAATATTAAACTAACAAAGACCTGGTGTCGTTAGTTGCCACGCCCAAGTGGTTACCAGGGCCTAAATTTGGGGTGTAAAGAATAGAGCCACTGTTACCTGCCAGGCATGTCGTAAGAGGCGACTAAGGAGGTTTGCTGAAATCGGATGCATGTGTCCTAAATGTGTAGAAGTCTATGCGTTTAGGGGTAGACCAAACCAATGTGCAACGTATAGACGTTCTTGGCAAAGATCAAACATATCACAAAGCATGATTAAAATTGGTCGTAAAGAACGAACGCAAAGAAGAAGAAGAAGACACATTGTACAAGTAGAGCTGGATGATTGAGGGGCAGAGAGAGGAGTGTGTTTAACCAGTGAACTACAGGAACCATCAGGATGCATGTCCTTTGATGTCTATTGGGAGAAACTGAGTACCTAGGGTCTCTACGGAGTGCTGTAGTGACAGTTCAATAACCACAGGAACCATTAGTATGCCTACCCTTTGACATCTGTTCCAATAGACTGAGCACCTAAAGGTCTGCCCGAAGTTTTGTAATGTCAGTTCAATAACCACAGGAACCATTATTATGCCAACCCTTTGACATCTGTTGGGGGAGACTGAGCATCTAATGAACTGCCCCGAGCGCTGTTATGACAGTTCAGTAGTCACATAAACCATTAGTATGCCAACCTGTTGACATCTGTTGGGGGAGACTGAGCATCTAATGAACTGCCCGGAGCGCTGTTATGACAGTTCAGTAGCCACATAAACCATTAGTGTGCCAACCTGTTGACATCTGTTGGGGGAGACTGAGCATCTAATGAACTGCCCGGAGCGCTGTTATGACAGTTCAGTAGCCACATAAACCATTAGTATGCCAACCTGTTGACATCTGTTGGGGGAGACTGAGCACCTAATGGTCTGCCTGAAGTGCTGTGACATCAGTTCAATAACTAAAACTGATCAATGTTTTTATTCTTTCCTTTCCTCACTCTTTAATTATTGTTTTAAAATTATTTTCAAGGCGCTGCCTATGGTTACAGTCATAGTAGGCAACCCTACAGCTTCAGGAAAATGTAGGGTAGAAACACTAGCACCGGGTGTAGAAGACAAGTATGTGGAGTTCTCTGTGCATGAACTCAAACCAGGGAATCCAAAGTGGTGTAACTATGTCAAAGGAGTGGCAGCTCAAATGCCAGGTAATTAATTATTCATTGTCTATTGTCTTTACCTAGGTAGATAATCTGTAGCTCATTACAAAATTCTTGAACATATTTACCGACCGATATTTTTTTTCCCTGATCTAGAAGCACTTGAGCTTTCAGCTCTTCGACTCGGTGCCATGGACATCGTAACCCTTCGGTTTGATACCATGAACACCGTGAATCTGGGAAAACTGTGGCTTTTCTGCCAGCCCGCGGAATTGAATCCGCACACACAGGACTAGTCACCCGCAGTCCAGCGCGCTACGAACATGCTGGACAGGTCGGCACCGACCGATATAAAATCATCCACTTGACAGAAATGATTGATTTTTACATTTTTATATAGGTAACAGTGGTGACCTTCCTAAAGTATTTTTGCCAAACCAAATTTTACAGCACCTTTAGTGCTGTAAGATTTTCATTATATGTTATTACTAAAATAACAGCGATGTTGATTTGGTATACACATAGAAGTTTAACATTACAAATACAAGTTTTTTCTATAATTTCGCATTTGTGTTCTCCACATGAAATTCAGCTCGTCAAAATCAGGAATCCCGTGGAATTAATCAATTAATCAATCAACACGTTGTTATTGTAAATATAAAAAGTGTTTATGTGATGGCCTACTTGTAGATACATAACTGGCACACAGTACAATCGCTCTTAGGCTCAGATCACATACAAATCACAAAGAGTGGTTTAACAAGTGGTCAATAGGAAGCGTTAGAAGCAGACATTTTATTTCATTCTCCTGTCTTGAAATATATAAATTTATAATAACATATTACGTTACAGGTAAAATCTCCTCTTTTGATGCTGTTGTTGTCTCTTCGATACTCTTGGGAGGTGGACTTAGTAGTTCAGCATCCATAGAAGTGGCAACGTATACCTTTCTGGAACAAATGATGGTTGGAACTGATTATGAGATGTCTGTGACAGACAAGATACTTAGATGTCAGAAAGCTGAACATGAGTTTGCTGGCGTACCTTGTGGCATTATGGATCAGTTCATTTCTATGATGGCTAAAGAAGGTCATGCTCTACTTATAGACTGCAGGTGAGTAGAAGAATTGATTAAATTTTGATGTGCAAATTTATACTTCTTCTTTGATTGTACTATATCGACCACTTTTTAACCACTCTTTGAGCCCGCCTGCCCAGTGTCAGCGCGTTGAATGATGTGTTACAAGCTCTCTGTGAGTGCGGTTCAATTCGCGGGCTGGCAGAAAAGCCACAGGTTCTCCAGATTTACATTATTTGTGGCACCAAACCGAAGGGTTACAATGTCCATGGCACCGAGCCCAAGAGCTGAAAGCTCAAGTGCTTCTGGATTTTAAAAAAAAAAAACACTCTTTGTGATTTGTTTGGGATCTGAACCTAAGAGTGATTGTACGTTGTGTCAGTTATGCGCCTACAAGTAGGCCAGCATATCCGATTTCTGCTATGCTTTTTATTTACTAGGGTAGCTTCCTAGGTCCCTACCTCAGTCGCCTCTTATGACATGCCTTGTAGGTCGCAGTGTTACTATTCTTTGCTTCCCTTGTGGGCCCCGGCAACACACGGGAGATTTTTTTATTTACTAGGGTAGCTTCCTTGGTCCCTACCTCAGTCGTCTCTTACCTTGTAGGTCGCAGTCCGGCACCACACAGGCGGGAAATTTATTCAGCAATGGGTATTGTTGTTTATATTGATAGATCTGTGCATGGTGGTAAGAAGTCAGGCTGGGGTTTATTGGTTAGCACACATGGTAGGAGTTTGTGCACCGCCGCTGAGATCTTTCCTTGCAAGATAGAGATCGGAGCACACATGGTTACTCACCGAAGTGCAATGATGATAGCCCAATTAATCAAGTCCTAAAAACAACATATATAGAAATTTGGCTGAAAAGTTGGACCATGGGAGACACTGTAAGAGATGTTTAAAGACACATTGCCAACCCAAACCCAAATAACATCCACAGGAACAAGTAATCTCTGTTCAAGTTGCCCAGCTGCCAAAGCCTTTTATATGTTTCTTACATCCGGGACTCTCGCTGGTACTTCAGAGTTCATGCACTGCCGTTGAGATCTTCCTGTGTAAGAAAGAGATCAGAGCACACATGGTTACTCATCAAAGTGCAATGATGATGGTTCTATCAATCAATTAATCAATCAATATGTTTCTTGCAGTCTTAATTTCAGGAGACTACTGATAATGGTTACCTTGTAACTATTGAAGTAAGTAGGACATATGGTGATGATGCTCCTGGTGGTAGTGTTGGTGGATACGATAGTTGTGGTTGTAGGTGCTGTTGGTGATGGGGGTGTTGGTGGACACAATGGTGGTGGTTGTGATGGTGGTGGTCGCAGCAGTGATGGTGGTGGTGATGGTACAAATGTTGAAGTTGACAGAAACATCATTTACTACAACTCGTTATCTTATATTTTGTAAATAGGACAGATGCTGGGGGTGGTGGTAGTTGAAGTGGTGGTTGCAGCATTGGTGGACGTGATGGTTGTTGTGATGTTGGTGGCAGCAGTGATGGTGGTGATGATGGTACAGATGTTGAAACTCACAGAAACATCATTTACTACAATTCATTATCTCATATTTTGTAGTGAATGTTGATTTCTTATTTAGAGCCAAACAAGGACGATTGGTTCCAATGTCTGATCCATCAGTGGTTGTTCTGGTAACCAACTCCAATGTCAAGCATGAGTTGACTGGCTCGGAATACTCAACAAGACATAAGCAGTGTGAGACAGCCGCTAAAATTCTTGGTGTATCGAGCTTGAGAGATGCAACCGAGATGGATTTGGAAGGTATGAAATGATTATTTTGTTTAATTTTCATACACATTAAGGACTGACTTGATCATAGACATTAGTATGTGATCTGAGCCTAAGAATGGTTGTACGTTGTGCCCCAGTTTTGTGCCTACAAGTAGGCCAGCACATCCGATTTCTGCGATGCTTTTATTTACTAGGGTAACATGCCTTGTGGGCTGCAGTGTTACTATTCTTTGCTCCCTTCGAGCACCGGCAACACACGCGCGGATGATAGATATTAAGAGCTGTCTTGATCATAGACAGTTTAAGGTCAGCTTGGGCCAAAATGGTCGGTGTTCACACATTGCGACACATTACAGAAAACAATGAACCTTGACTTAGTAATCTAAAGTATCGCCAACGTGTGAGTACGGTTCGATTCCACGGGCTGGCAGAAAAGCCACAAGTTCTCCAGATTTACGATGTCCATGGCACCGAGCCAAGAGCTGAAAGCTGAAAAAATCTCAATTATAAGTACCCTGAGTCGGACTAAGTCTCACCGGAATAGCGAGAAACACAACTGACTAGGAAAGTAAGCCTTCATGCAAATATCAGTCGAGAGCCGCTGTAGCGTAGTTGTTAGTGAACTCACTTCTCAAGGATGGTGGTCCGGGTTCAACTCCCACATGGAATTTTTCCCGACCGCGACGGCTCTCAGGTCGACCAGCCTTAACTGGGTACCAGACATGCTCTGGGAAAGTAAAGGCGGCCGGCGTGATGCTGACCACATCACCCATCGTGTGCCGACGGTCAATGAAAAATACAGGCCTAACACAGTATTGCCCTATATACCACAAGGTATGAAAGGGTTCTTTACTTTACTTTACAAATATCAGTCAGATACGCTATATTAAGTGCTATGATTACACCTGAATTCATAGAAAGATAGCAAGTAAATGGAAAAATATAAAAAAATGTGTGTAGCTACAAATAATGAATTAGTATTGATAGATTGACTATTGATAACAAGCAGTTAGAAGACAGAATTGATACATTTGAGATGTGGATATATAGAAGAATAGGCAGAGTTTCATGGACAGAAAAACAGACAAATAAACAAGTTTTAGCAAAACTAGGCATGAAGAATCAATTATTAACTCTTTCCACGCACAGTTATTTCCTCAATTTTTAAGCAATTAATTCAAGGAAGTTAAAAAACAACAACAAAATTCCAACTACTCGTCAATAAATAAACATATATATATTATTATATACTAAATCGAAGAAAACTGGACAACCCAATAGAATAACAAGGTTAAAAAGTAGTATAAGTAAAACAGTAGAAGTAAAACTAGAAAGACTTCTTATAGGGAAGCAACTCTATGGTGCAGTGTGCGGCTTAAAGCATGCAACGGACTTCCGCCGTGGCGCAGTGTGCGGCTTAAAGCGTGGAATGAGTTAAGAGAAATAAAATTCAGACAAGTAAAGTATTTTGGACACATAAAAAGACATGACACCATGATAAAATATTTACTAGAGGGGAAAGTTAAGGGGGAAGAGCAAGAGGAAGACCGAGAGATAAGTGGGAGGAAACTTTAAGAAATGGACAGGTTACAGTCTGGCAGTGTGCAACCCAAGGCGAAAGACAGAGGATGCTGGAGATTAATTCCAGCCAACCTTCGATGTGGAGATGGCACCTGATGATGATGATTGATAGATTGACCGATAGATTTATGAATGTATTTATTGATATATTTATTGATGTATTTATTGATAGATTTATTGATGTATTTATTGATAGAGATATTGATGTATTTATTGATATATTTATTGATGTATTTATTGATAGAGATTATTGATATATTTATGATACTGCATTGTTTCATAAGAACATAAAGATGAACTGGATGAAGAAACATTCACGTGTGTGAGACATGTGGTAACAGAGATTCAAAGAACATTAGATGCTGCTTCTGCCCTTGAGAATGGAGACTACAACAGCTTTGGCAATCTAATGGTTGCCAGCCATAACTCTTTACGGTTGGTTGAGTGTCAATATGTATTATTTATTTTTACTAAATTGATGCAGGATCTCTATGAGTGTAGAGGTCAGGTGCTGCTCTCTCGTGTCAAAGGTACCAGGTTCGCTCCTCATGTAGCCTTCTGGATATTTTTCCAGAGATCCTGATCTCAGTGTAGGTGAGATTTAGTTCCTAGTCCTATTGAAGACTGACAATAAAACGTAAGCCCTGTGTTCAATTTGAGCACGTAAAAGAAATCTTTGCAGTTCAAAATCGAGAAGAACAGGCTGGAAAGCCGCTGCTGGGCAAAATTAATTAAAAAGGATTAAAATATAATTCCTACAAAAATATCTTCAAAATTACACTGGTGACCCTCGCTGGTGCTACAGAGTTTGTGCATGTACTGCAGCTGAGATCTTCCTGTGTAAGAAAGAGATCGGAGGACACATGGTTACTCACCAAAGTGCAATGATGATGGTCATATTTTTAATTTTTTTTCCCCCGATCCAGAAGCACTTGAGCTTTTCAGCTTTCGGCTCGGTGCCATGGACATTGTAACCCTTCGGTTCAGTGCCACAAACACCGTAAATCTGGGGAATCTGTGCTTTTTCTGCCATCCCACGGAATTGAACCCGCACACACAGAGGGATAGTCACCCGTAGTCCAACGCGCTACGAACACGTTGGGCAGACAGGCATGATGGTCATATCAATCAATCATTACTAAATTGATGATTATTTGTGCCTAGTTCAAAAAGTGAAAGTGAAGGGACCCTTTTTCATGCCATGAGGTATATATTTGGAAATACAGTGTGAGGCCAGTATTTTCATTGACCGTCGGTACACGATGGGTGATGTGGTCAACATCCTGCCAGCCGCCCTTATTTTCTAGTATTTATCTGGAATCCAAATGAGGCTCGGTCAACCTGACAATAGTTATGGTTGAAAATAAAATGCAGCTCTAACTGTGGAGTTGAACCTAAACCATGAGACTAAAAAGCAAGTCTACTAACTTCGCTATCACGGTTCTACTTGTATCTTGCAGAGGTCGCTGCGGTTAGGCCCTTGCCTAGTAGGTCGTAGGTCGTGGGTTCGAATCTGGACCACACTGTTCTGTTGTGAGTGCATTTTTTCCAGAGACACCCTAGGATTGTTGCAGGAGTTGCCTGTGTGGTGCCAGGGCCCGCAAGGGAAGCAAAGAATAGTTAGAGAAGTGTCCTTCTATGTACTCAGTGGCCAGGAATTTTCTTTTGTCTGGTTGTTTTGCCTGCTGTTCTTGGGAATTTATAGTTTAAAGTGATCAGTACTTTCCACAGGCAATCTCTTTCAGTAATGCATTCTCTTCGATATCTGTTGGGGAGGGACTGAGCACTTATGGATCTGCCCGGAGTGCAAGGATGTCAGTTTAATAGCCAATAGCCACAGATAGTTTACAATAACACTGAAATATGATAACTATTTACTTATGTTTTATAGTTCATATGTACGGTTCCAACTTCACTGCAACGGGTCATCCCATGATGGCTCGTTCCGTGCCAAAAAATCACATGAAATGCTAACAACTGTCTCCTGTGAACTAATTCCAGAATGAAACAGCCGTACTGCCACAAAAAGTAACATGCACTGCATAAATGCATGTGGCCATCGCTAAAGTGTCAACACAAAACTGTTCATCACGTGAATTGCAATTCATGTCGAAGGGGAAAATCAATCACGACAAAATCCAGCTTTCTGCACATGCAATATCACTGCATACGGCAGATTGGGTCGGTTCATCATAACCGCTGCCCGCCATTTTCTGAATACCCACAACAAATGCATGGTTGACACAGAAAAAGCATTCCATGTAACATTCATAGCTCACAGCGTTGCTCATGCACTAACTCAGTAGCCCGGCAAACGAAACCACAAAATACCCAACCAAACATGGAGGAAATGCGCTTGCAAAGTCATGTCCAGAATAAAACAGTCCTGATACTGAATGGCGTCCGCATTCCGCCATTGCTGGCCAGATTTTTTATGTTATCTTTTATGTTAACAGGGATGATTACGAGGTATCATGCAAGGAACTGGACTCGTTGGTAGAGTATGCTCTACAGATGAAATCTGAAGGTGTCTATGGGTCCAGAATGACCGGTGGTGGATTTGGTGGGTGCACTGTGACTCTCCTGAAGACCAGTACAGTAGAGCAAGTTATTTGTCATATCAGTGTAAGTTTTTCTTTTGTCCTCTGCTTTTTGCTGTTAGGCAAAATTTGTTTAATGATGGTTGTTTTCTGAGATAGTGCACGCTCTGTCGCTTGATATGCTGTGAAACTGCAGAGGTTTAAGATGTCTAACTCCATTAATACTTTTTTTCTTGGTCAGCCCCTTCGTCTTAATGATTCCATTGTCAGGTTGTACGCTCTTGCAACTGGTGTATTTGGGTTCATTCTCACCAAGTGGCCCAACCATTTAAGTCTCTATTTTTCGATGAATCTAATAGCAGGTGTTGTTTCAACTGCTCTTCTAATTTCTTCATTTTTAATATAGTCTCTTATTTTATTTACCGCTTTCCTCGAGCATCTCATTTCACAGGTGGTAATTTTCATATATTGTTCTTTTGTCAGTGCCCATGTTTGGCACTGGTAGCACAGTGTTAGTATGGAGATTGCATTTATAATCTGTCTTTTAGTCTCTACTCGACTTTCTGGGTGTTTCAAGATTGGGGTAAGTTGGTATGTCTTCTTCTTTGCGTTCGTTCTTACGACCAATTTTAATCACTCTTTGTGATATGTTTGATCTTTGCCACGAACGTGTATACGTTGCATATTGGTTTGGTAGGCTCCTAAATGCATAGAGTTCTACATGCTTAGGACACATACATCTGATTTCAGTCAAACCTCCTTAGTCGTCTCTTACGACATGCGTGGGAGGTAACAGTGGTTCTATTCTTTACACCCAAAATTTGGGCCCCATGGTATATAATGTTGTTTTCTTGCTGGATTCTAGTTTTGAGCGTAAGTTAGTCTGATCATTTATCATATCAGTGTAAGATATGAGTGTTGAGCATGTGCTTGTTAGCTCTGTACAGCGCTTAAGTTTTTCCATAACTTTTGTTTATCTACCCAATCTAAAGCTTTTTCTTGATCTGCAAATGTTTTATGATAGAGGTTTCTTTTTCATTCTTTTGTCCTCTGCTTTTTGTCGCTAGGCATAGCAGGTTTAACTGATGATCGGTTTTCGAGATAATGCACGCTCGGTCGCTTGATATGCTGTGGTATTGTGGAGTTTTAAGATGTCTGTAACTCCATCAACCCTTCTTTTTCTTGGTCTGCCCTTTCCTCTTGATGATTCCATTTTCAGATTGTACACTCTTGCAACTGGTGTATTCGCGTTCATTCTGACCAAGTGGCCAAACCATTTGAGTCTCTTTTTTTCAATAAATCTAATAGCAGGTGTTGTTCCCAGCAGGTGTAATGATATAGAATTATGGGAAAATTGCTTGCAGGTCTTATATAACGTATATTTATCCGCAAGGTGGAGTCTGGTTCGGTGCGCAGGCAATGGACTGAATCACTACATGCGTCAGCAGTTTGCAGAATCACACTTATCTTCATTCCGGGGCACATGGGTGTTATTGACAATGAGAGAGCAGACAGGCTGGCTCGCTCTGCCACCATATCAGATGGGCAGCCAATGGATAGAGCTGATATTTTCAAAGCCCTCATAGAGTGAGTGTGGCCGCAAAGAAGATTTTCATTTCACGTCAATTACTAGATTGCAGGAGTTTGAAGATTGGAGTAGCAAGAAGGGAACAGCATAACAGGTATGTGAGTAGGCTCATCAATCAAAATCAAACTGATATGATCAGTCGCTGGACGCTGTTGGAGATATTGCGAAGGAGATCGAATCACCTATAGACATGTCCAGAGTGCAATGAAGATATTCCAAACTGAAACTGAATGTAACGTATAACGCTACAGAAGGAATAGAATACAATACACAGAAACTTGTAATAAAACCACTGTCTTCCTCAGTCCACCTTCTGATAGTGTTTATATTTCTTTATAAATTTGCTTGTACTTCTTCTTCTTTTGTCGTCACACTGCTACCGGTTTGTTGCCCAGTGTTGTGGTTTTCTGTTTTTGTCTTGAGCTGTTCTGGTGGCTTGAATGATTCTGCTATGCCATCTAACCATTTTTTGTGGTCTTCCTCTCGCCTTCTTTCCTGATGTAGAAGACTTTGTATACTGTGGAGTTTGGATGCATTCTTATTAAGTGGCTAAACCACTTCATTCTTTGTTTCTCAATGTAATTCAAGCAAGGTTCATGTGCCAACTTTCTTTCTTATGCTGGTGTTGGTAACTTTTCACAGGCAGCGCATTTCACATGTAGTTATTTTTGTGACTGTGCTTTGCTCATTGTCCATGTTTGGCTCTGGTAACACAAAGTAGGTATAAAAATGCTGTTGATCATCTGTTGTTTAGCTTTCAGTGAAATTTTTGGGTGCCTTAACAATGGGGCTAGCTGGTAGGTTACAGCATTTGCTTTTTGAACTCTAGTCTCTATCTCTCTTTCTAGTCTTCCATCTTCTGTGAATATGCTTCCTAAGTATTTGAATTCTTTCACTTGGTTTATTGTGGTGCCATTGACATGGATGTCTAGTTTATTATGTTTTATTCCCATATTCATTATTTCTGTTTTAGTATTGCTGATTTTCATGTCATTTGCTTGTACAGCTTGCAATATCCAGGTCACAGCCATCCGATCATGTTCCTCTGATGATCATAGTCAATTTGCTCTAGAAAATAGTTTTATATCATTATATGGTACCTTGCAACCTCATGGATTAAACACACTACATTCCTATGTTTCTTAACTCTTTGTGAACCAAACACCACACTACGTGGCTTTGGGTTGGACACCTTTAATCAGGAGCCACAATAATGGGCGTTTTTAATTCTAAAAACATATGGCTTGTAAAAACATGGCTTTTGCCCTGGTCGAAGAAGAGTTAATACTGTCTTTTCTCATGCTCCATATTCTATATGTGTATATGTTAAATATATATATGTTATATATATATTTGATTATTAGTTTATCTTCTTTTTTCCACTTCTAGTTTTTTGCATTTATTTCGTTTTTAGTCACATATTTTCATTTTAGGGCCATTAGGATTTATTGTCTCTTCTTCTTCTTTGCGTTCGTTTTTTACGACCATATTTTAATCACTCTTTGTGATATGTTTGATCTTTGCCAAGAACGTGTATACGTTGCACATTGGTTTGGTAGGCCCCTAAACGCATAAACTTCTACGCGCTTAGGACATGTGCATCTGATTTCAGCCAAACCTCCTTAGTCGCCTCTTACGACATGTGTGGCAGGTAACAGTGGTTCTATTCTTTACACCCCAAATTTGGGCCGGTAACCACTCGGGCGGATTTATTGTCTAATTTTATATGTTATGTCTGCCGGTTAAGAAGTGAGTTTCCCTTGTAGTGAAGTACTACTGCCTTGCAGTTCGATTAGGGACAATCAAAGACTAGCGGAGCAAACCATACACAAAACTAACCGGCAGGCAAACCAAGTAGTCAAAAAAAAAAGACTGGTAACCTGGGCAGATGACGCTCAACAACCCGGGAGGGAAGGTTGTCTAAGGGTAGCTACACTAAAAGAAAATAGCAACCTGCTGCCTTGCAGGTCAGCTGGGGACAGCCCAAGGCTAAGGAAGAGCGAACCCAGTAAACGTTAGCTAAACCGGACACATCGTCGAAGGATAAGCACCAGAGCTCCAAATGGCACTGAAGATGTTAGAAGCACACCCATGCTAAAGCTGCAATAATCAGATTTCCACATGAATAAGACACAAAATTTAGCAGAATTTATGGGGAAGTCTGGTACATCAGTCTAAGCGGTGATCGTGAGAGAGAGCAGTGAATTTCATCCATTCTGTTGTATCCTTTGCTTGATAAAGGCCTTTTGGTCGAAACATTGCTGTGTATTGTTATTGTTCTTTGTAAAACTACAGTACTTTATTTTTACATGTTTCACCATTGCTACATAGTTTTACTGCAGTCTTCCCTTATATTTATAAATTCCTTCACTATTTCAGAACAAGTACACGGAAACTGGTAACAAAGCCACCTTCTTCATATGTCCACCTTCTGATGGGGCAAGCAAGATCAACCTGCATTTATTATGAGTTCTTCTTGTTTCAACTTCTGTACCATTTATTTCAGTGGTTCTCAACCTTCCTACTGTCACAACCCTTTAATACAGTTCATCATGTTGTGATGACCCCCAAACATAAAATTATTTTCATTGCTACTTAATAACTGTAATTTTGCTACTGTTATGAATCGTAATGTCAATATCTGATATGCAGGATATATTTTCATTGTTAGTTAGTAAGTTAGTTTGTTCCTTTCGTGACAAAGGCGACACATAGGGCAGAGGTTTTAGATCTCCATGTGATACGGTTCTTTGCTAGCAGTTGCAGATCTTGTATGGTTTTACATCCCAATAGTTTACTTTCTTGTTGGATGGTTCTTCGAAGAGTGGTCTTTGGTCTTCCACGTTAGAAATTAATTATTTTCATTGTTACAAATTGAACATAATTAAAACATAGTGATTAGTCACAAAAATAATATGTAATTATATATTGTGAAATATTCATTTCTAATTATGATAGATATGTGTTTTCATGGTCTTAGGTGACCCCTGTGAAAGGTCGTTCGACTCCCAAAGGGTCGCAACCCACAGGTTGAGAACCACTGATTTATTTGAATTGCTGGATCAGTACAGTCTACATTAAATGAATATTTTATTTGTACGGAGCTGGTGAAAATCATGAATGGATGTACACGAATATATTGAAAATTTATGAGATTTGAGTCTCTTCTTTGCGTTCGTTTCTTACGACCAATTTTAATCACTCTTTGTGATATGTTTGATCTTTGTCAAGAACATGTATACATTGCACCATTGGTTTAATAGGACCCTAAACGCGAGATTTGAGTTATACTACACTGTTATCTGTACTGCTGAAATATATATTGCCTTTTTCGTCTTTATAATAATATATTATAAAGGTCGTAGGGTCATAGGACTGTGGAGACATCAGCACAAAAAGCATGCAATGAATCTCTGTCTTCAACTCCTCTGGCGAGTGTGGAGAAGCTCTGTCTCGACCAGCTCTTGATGTTGTCAAACCAGGATTTTCTCTGCTTTCCTTTCTTTCTTCCACCATCAACTGTTCCATGTAGGATACTTAGAGCGTGAGCTATGTCTCATCACATGCCCGAACCATGCAAGTTTACGCCGTTTAACGATTGTCAAGAGTGGTACTTGTCAACCTGCAAGGTTGTTTATTTGATCTCTTACATATTTGTCTTATATTCTATGTAACTAATACGTAGTACCCGTCTGCAACACATATATTCGAAAGCCTGTATTCTTCGCTCCAGTTCTGCATTGAGCGTATTGAACTAAGTGTTTTACTGTGACAACTTCTGAGTTTCGCCTTCTGTCTCTTTTGTTAAAACTGAGTGGTATTTGAGTTATACTAATCTGTACTGCTGAAATATATATTGCCTTTTTCATCTTTACAGACGGTTAATTGACAAGTGTTTTGCTGTGACAACTTCTGAGTTGTCACAGTAACATGCATATAAATATAAACACGGATATAACACATGGGTGAACGCAAATTAAAACTCCCTTCCCTACACTTAACGGCAAGAGTGGACAACCAACTACATCTTCCACCTGGGAATAGACAATAGATAGAACTTCTGAGTTTGGGCTTATCTTTCTTGCCTTTCAGTACATTCCTAAATCTGGGACTGTTGATTTTCATATTGTGTCTGAGCCAAAAGCAAGGATAAAATGTCCTCTCCGTTTCTGTCTAGCCTGAGCAGCTTCTTCTTTGCGTTTGTTCTTTACGATCAATTTTAATCACTCTTTGTGATATGTTTGATCTTTGCCAAGAACGTGTATACGTTGCACATTGGTTTGATAGGCCCCTAAACGCATAGACTTCTACATGTTTAGGACATGTGCATCCGATTTCGCCAAGCCTGAGCAGCTGATATGGAGAATGTGCCTTGCCCATTTTGCACAAACCCCCACTCTAACCTACTGTTTCATCCAAAGGAAAGACAAAGTCTGGAACCATATTTGGATTCATGGAGAGGATGCCAGATGATGGATTGGAAAACACACATAACCATCAACTGTCTTAGGGTTTCTCCCTCCAGATTTGTGGTCATGGTTTACTCTTCTAGCCTTCTACATTTCTTCTTCTAACCAGGGCTGCGAGCTTTCACTCTTGGGCAGCCAATGCCAATTTGTAGAATCTGGATGTGTTCTGTAATTGTGGAAGACTAGTGTAAAGGGTATTATGAACAGATGGATGTGGTGGGAGGAGTTCTTGTCTAGCTTTATGTAGTCCAGGACATTCAAGCAAGATATGCTGTACTGTCTCACATGAATGAACATCCTTTTCTGTATGCATCGAACTTGATAAAGAATGCAGGCAACATAACCCACTTGTTGTGGAGGCAGAGGTTCAGGCATTAATTTCTGAGAACGCATCTGAGCATGATGTAATCATTTATACGGATGGTTCGGTGATTCGACATGTGCGGAGCTCGTGGGCTTTCATGCTCAGGTCGGAGGTGATGTTGTGAAGGAAGACAGTGGTGGTTTTGCCGTGACTACTAGCAGTCTCACTATGGAAATCATGGCGGTTACCAAAGCGATGATTTGGCTAGAATCACAGACTTTTATCCATGCATGTTTTCTCAGTGACTCAATGAGTATGCTCAGGAAGATTGAAACAGGATGGGCTAGGAGACATTGGATAGAATCGCTGGGGAGGTCTAAGCTGACAAAGATCAGTTTTATTTTTGTGCCAGGGCATGCAGGTGTAAGGGGAATGAACGTGCGGATAGGCTTGCAGGTATGGCTGCTGTCCAAAGCGGACGAGCAATGGACCAGGCTGATATTATAAATTCCTTAAGGGAGAGAGGGCGTGTACATGATTCACGTAATAGCGGTGAATCCACAACACTAACCAGACTGCAAGAACTCAAAGTTAAGTGTGGTGTAGCTAGAAAAGAACGCTATGCTGGCAGATAAAGAAGAATTGTAAACCAACAAAGAACCGGTGTCGTTAGTCGCCACACGCTGATGGACATACTGAGGTAGAGATCGGAGCACTTATGGACTAATTTGTTCGACGTGCAGTGATGGTGATCCGACGACTAAACTAAACTAATGAATGACTGCACTTTCTACAGTGTGGTAGATGTGTGGGGTTTATTCTGTGTAGATGGTAATTCAGTCCATGTCCTGTTCTTAACTGGAAGATAGCACTTTGATCTTTCGTTGTAGCAGATTTATATTGTCCTTGGGGTTTGGTCTATTCATATCTCTCAGATAAATGGAACACATTATACGGAACAAAAGAACAACTTACAGACACATGCAGATACCACTACATAGCATTGGGCGAAGGGCAAAAGCTCAAGTGCCGCTGGATCATTGAAGAAGAAGCCTTCTACATAACCGTGCTGACCCACAAGGCAGTGGGGGTTTTCTATCAGGGTTTACTTCCCTAGCCTTTAGTTCTCCCGAACCCCACTCGTCTATTGTCATACAGGGCAGTAGATAAAAAATCTTATCTGGCAGTAGGTTTCACAGTTGCAGATGGTGGCAAGCTTACAGAGCAAGCTATGGGAAACTCACAAAGAACTACAATTGACATGCAGCTTCATAGAGGCAACCCATCTCATAGTTTAGACTGAGCATATGAAACCGATTGTCAAGAAGTACATAATTAAACGACCGTATGGACAAAATTAATAATTTTGCATAATTTACAGAGATGAGGTGTCTTAGAAGAGCTGCAGGTGTGACAATAAGAGACAAAATTAGAAATGAAGAAATCAGAAGAAGACTAGATGTGAAACCAGTTATGCAATTCATAAAAGAACAACAGATTAAATGATTTGGATACCTGACCAGAATGTCCTGGTATCGCCTACCACAGAGAGCCACACAGAAAAAGTATAATGAGTACAAGGCAAGAGGAAGACCACGCAAAAGATGGAGCGACGACATCAAGAACAGCCATACGAACATGAATATCAGCTTACAAAGTGCCTTAAAACAAGCACACACAAGATCACTACGTTTCACCCCAACACTTCTATAAAGAAGTAAATGGTAGAAGAGAAGAACAAGCACACACAAGATCACTACGTTTCACCCCAACACTTCTATAAAGAAGTAAATGGTAGAAGAGAAGAACACGCACACACAAGATCACTACGTTTCACCCCAACACTTCTATAAAGAAGTCAATGGTGGAAGAGAAGAAGAAGCACACACAAGATCACTACGTTTCACCCCAACACTTCTATAAAGAAGTAAATGGTGGAAGAGAAGAACAAGCACACACAAGATCACTACGTTTCACCCCAACACTTCTATAAAGAAGTAAATGGTGGAAGAGAAGAACAAACACACACAAGATCACTACGTTTCACCCCAACACTTCTATAAAGAAGTAAATGGTGGAAGAGAAGAAGAAGCACACACAAGATCACTACGTTTCACCCCCAACACTTCTATAAAGAAGTAAATGGTGGAAGAGAAGAAGAAGCACACACAAGATCACTACGTGTCACCCCAACACTTCTATAAAAAGTAAATGATGGAAGAGAAGAACAAGCACACACAAGATCACTACGTTTCACCCCAACACTTCTATAAAGAAGTCAATGGTGGAAGAGAAGAACAAGCACACACAAGATCACTACGTTTCACCCCAACACTTCTATAAAGAAGTCAATGGTGGAAGAGAAGAACAAGCACACACAAGATCACTACGTTTCACCCCCAACACTTCTATAAAGAAGTCAATGGTGGAAGAGAAGAAGAAGCACACACAAGATCACTACGTTTCACCCCAACACTTCTATAAAGAAGTCAATGGTGGAACAGAAGAACAAGCACACACAAGATCACTACGTTTCACCCCAACACTTCTATAAAGAAGTCAATGGTGGAAGAGAAGAAGAAGCACACACAAGATCACTACGTTTCACCCCAACACTTCTATAAAGAAGTCAATGGTGGAAGAGAAGAACAAGCACACACAAGATCACTACGTTTCACCCCAACACTTCTATAAAGAAGTCAATGGTGGAAGAGAAGAACAAGCACACACAAGATCACTACGTTTCACCCCAACACTTCTATAAAGAAGTAAATGGTGGAAGAGAAGAAAAAACACACAAGATCACTACGTTTCACCCCAACACTTCTATAAAGAAGTCAATGGTGGAAGAGAAGAACAAGCACACACAAGATCACTACGTTTCACCCCAACACTTCTATAAAGAAGTAAATGGTGGAAGAGAAGAACAAGCACACACAAGATCACTACGTTTCACCCCCAACACTTCTATAAAGAAGTCAATGGTGGAAGAGAAGAAGAACAAGCACACACAAGATCACTACGTTTCACCCCAACACTTCTATAAAGAAGTCAATGGTGGAAGAGAAGAACAAGAACACACAAGATCACTACGTTTCACCCCAACACTTCTATAAAGAAGTCAATGGTGGAAGAGAAGAACAAGCACACACAAGATCACTACGTTTCACCCCAACACTTCTATAAAGAAGTCAATGGTGGAAGAGAAGAAGAAGCACACACAAGATCACTACGTTTCACCCCAACACTTCTATAAAGAAGTCAATGGTGGAAGAGAAGAAGAAGCACACACAAGATCACCTCGTTTCACCCCCAACACTTCTATAAAGAAGTCAATGGTGGAAGAGAAGAACAAACACACACAAGATCACTACGTTTCACCCCAACACTTCTATAAAAAGTAAATGGTGGAAGAGAAGAACAAGCACACACAAGATCACTACGTTTTCCCCCAACACTTCTATAAAGAAGTCAATGGTAGAAGAGAAGAACAAGCACACACAAGATCACTACGTTTCACCCCAACACTTCTATAAAGAAGTCAATGGTAGAAGAGAAGACAAGCACACACAAGATCACTACGTTTCACCCCAACACTTCTATAAAGAAGTAAATGGTAGAAAGAAGAAGAAGCACACACAAGATCACTCGTTTCACCCCAACACTTCTATAAAGAAGTAACTGGTGGAAGAGAAGAAGAAGCACACACAAGATCACTACGTTTTACCCCAACACTTCTATAAAGAAGTCAATGGTGGAAGAGAAGAACAAGCACACACAAGATCACTCGTTTCACCCCAACACTTCTATAAAGAAGTCAATGGTAGAAGAGAAGACAAGCACACACAAGATCACTACGTTTCACCCCAACACTTCTATAAAGAAGTAAATGGTAGAAGAGAAGAAGAAGCACACAAAGATCACTACGTTTCACCCCCAACACTTCTATAAAGAAGTCAATGGTGGAAGAGAAGACAAGCACACACAAGATCACTACGTTTCACCCCAACACTTCTATAAAGAAGTAAATGGTAGAAGAGAAGAAGAAGCACACACAAGATCACTACGTTTCACCCCCAACACTTCTATAAAGAAGTCAATGGTGGAAGAGAAGAAGCAGCACACACAAGATCACTACGTTTCACCCCCAACACTTCTATAAAGAAGTCAATGGTGGAAGAGAAGAACAAGCACACAAGATCACTACGTTTCACCCCAACACTTCTATAAAGAAGTCAATGGTGGAAGAGAAGAAGTAAATGGTGGAAGAGAAGAAGAAGAAGCACAATTTTACTTTCCCCATACACTTCTCAGATTTGTTCCTTCTTCTTCTTCAAACGCTACACATCGACCACTTGAAAACCACTCTGTGTGATTTGAGCCTAAAAGCGATTTGCGCTGTGCCAGTTATGCGCCTACAAGTAGGCCAGCACATCCAATTTCTCCGCTGCTTTTTTTTTACTAGGGTAGCTTCCCCAGTCCCTACATCAGATGCCTCTTATGACATGCCTTGTAGGTCGTACTAGTACTATTCTTTGCTCCCCTTGCGACTCCCGGCACCACACGGGCATCTTCCCAGATTTTGTTCCTTAGAACCAGTTCCAGTTTTTTATCATTTCTTTCTTTGGATCATCTGCTATACCTATTTAACTATAATAATAATTCCTCTCGTACCGTTACACATTACATAGGGCCTGCAAGTAATTTCTCCATCCCGCTCTATCCTGGGCAACTCGCTCAATCTCCTCCATGGAACTGAGGCCGATATTTCCTGCCTCTCTCAGCAAAGTTCATTTCAGGGTCTCTTTAGGTCGACCTCTCTTTCTTGAACCCTTTGACTATATTTAACTATAGTTCATTCTAAAATTCGTGAACATCTTTATCGACTGATATAAAATCATCCACTTGACAGAAATTATTGTTTTTTTTACATTTTCCTATTGATAACAGTTGCGACCTTCGTAAAGTATTTTTTGCTCAACCAAACCTTTAGTGCTATAAGATTTTACTTATTTGTTATAAGTAAAATAACAGCGATGTTGATTTTATATACATGTAGAAGTTTAACAGTATGGTAGTCAAGTATTCCTATAATTATTTTTTTTAATGTTAAACATGCAATTCAGCACAAGTGAAAATCGGTTATCCCGTGAAATTAATCATTTCACACTGTATTCGAACGATTGTCATTGACGTATGCACACCCCATTTATTTTTATTGATAGAAGTGGAAGGTATCATTTGCTTACTATGTCCCATTCCTTTTTATAATATGTAATAGAGATCTCTAGGTGGCGTTGTGGCCTAGGGGATAGTGACTCTGTCTATTAACTCCGACGTTCTGAGTTCAAATCACGCTGCGGACAGTTTGGTTGCAAATTGTTTCGCGTGGATTCTTGCAAAAGGACGATGACACCACCCGTTCAGAAAGCAATGGCAAACTACTGAACGTAATAATGCCTAGAAAATCACAAACAGCGTTAAAAAGCTGGAGTTGATTCGCAAAGTCCTGTAAAGGATATGCAATTAATTTTTTTTAAACTTTAAATAGAGATCTGTGAAGCATCTGTAGCTCAAGCGGTAGTGAGCTCGATCACAAACCCAAGCGTACCTGGTTCAAACCCTACGGTGGGCAAGTTTGGAAGCAAATTAGTTTCCGTGTTTGTTTTTTTTCCAAAAAGGTAAAATTAGACCTCACCGTTCAGAAAGCAATGGCAAACTACTGAACGTATAAGTGGTGCCTAGAAAATCAACGACTCGTTACTGTGGTTGATGTCTACGTCCTGTAAAGGATATGCCACGATTTTCATTTCAATATGGATCTGCCTTTGCGAACATTCACCACCATTTTGTATATTACTGTAAATTCTTAAAATTTGTTTATCATTTTGTTGTGCTTATGCAAAATTATCTAACAAAAAGTGTGCTGTGCATCAACCAAGCTACCTATCAATTAGTTCAGCATAAATTTGTACGGTCGTGAGATATATAAAACTGCCTGCACAAAATAACTCTTTTGCTTCTGGTAGATTTCGTTCAAATTAAACTGCAGTGTGTTCACAACTTTTGGAATGTACTATATTTGTGAGTATGCATCGTTTATACCTCTCGTTTATACCTCTGTAGTAATCCATGATTTAGTTCATTTAGGATTCCTTGTGTTTATTTGTATGTTCCCTGAAGAAGACTTATAGTCGACACGTTGGATTTTTGTTAGTTTTATAATTTTATTATTCATTTTTGTTTGCTTATGTGATACCATACATACGTTTCTTTGTCCTTAAACGCCAATTATTACGTATCACCGCAGCCTGCCTCGGTTTTCTCCAGATCTGATCTGATCTAATCCACTCTGACCAGATCAGATTTGTAGGTTTCCGCGCATCGGAACGCACTATAACAACTTCTCACTCTGTATTCAGATTTTACAATGTTGTTCTAGTGATGCCCAGTTGCTCGATGTGTTAGCAACATATATTTTAATCATATATTTTTTTCACTTTTAAACGTAAATTTTATGCTTTTGTAATGCTGAAGAGTTCATTTTCAGTGTTTATTCACTGGTTCTTCTTGAACGCTCCATATTGACCACCTGTTAAACCACTCTTTGTGATTTATATGTGATCTGAGCCTAAGAGTGATTGTACATTGTGCCAGTTATGCCTTTCATAATTGAACATAACTTTCACACCAAAGTGCTTTTTTAGTTGCTATTCTTTGCTTCCCTTGTAGGCTTCGGCACCACACATGCGGGAGTAATAATAAGAGACAAAATTAGAAATGAAGAAATCAGAAGACTGGATGTTAAACCAGTCATGTAATTCATAAAAGAACAACAGTTGAAATGGTTTAGACATCTGACAAGACTGCCCTGGTATCGACTACCACAAAGAGCCACACAGAAAAAGTGTAACGACTGTAGAGCAAGAGGAAGACCACGCAAAAGATGGAACAGTTGCATCAAGAACAGCTTAAGAAATGAAAAATTGCTTACAAAGTATGAACAAGCACATACAAGGTCACTACATTCCCCAACGTTTAAAAAGTAAATAATAGGAAGAAAAAGGTCAATTTTGACTAATATTAGCTGTCTGGGTCTTTTTTTGGAATTAGTTAATTTTTTTTTACTCTATAATGTGTGTGTGAATACGTTCAGATTGCATTGTTACTATTTGATAACAAATTGTTCGGATTCACTGCCTTTCATAATTGAACATAATTTTCACACCAAAGTGCTTTTTAGCTGCAATATCAAAGTGCTTTTTAGTTACAATATCAAAGTGCCTTTTTAGTTGCAATATAAAAGTGCCTTTCTTAATCTGTTACAATATCAAAGTGACTTGTTTAGTAACAATATCAAAGTGCCTTTTAATTACAATATCAATGTACCTTTTTAGTTACAATACTAAATAAAGTGCCTTTTTAGTAGCAATATAAAAGTGCCTTTTTTAGTTGCAATATCAAAATGCCTCTTTAGTAGCAATATAAAAGTGCCTTTTTAGTTGCAATGTCAATGTGATAAGCTTTTTCATATATATACTATTTATTACTTTTTTTTCTCTAATCATGTTTTGCCTCACAACCTCAGGATAAGAAGAGATTTCTAGAACTGACTTTTGTGTATGCTTTATAAACAGTGTCTTTCGTCGCTTCTATTATCTCTGAGGTCCACCGTCTGCGTGAACAGACTTTTGCTCTGTATCCACTGTATTGAAGCAGCTCTTTGATGTGCACTTTCTTTTCTTCTTTGTCCTCCGATTTTTGCCGTTAGGCGTAGCAGGTTTAACTGATGATCCGTTTCAGAGATAGTGCACGCTTGGTCACTTGATATGCTGTGGTATTGTGGAGTTTTAAGATGTCTAACTCCATCAATCCATCTTTTCTTGGTCTGCCCCTTCCTCTTGATGATTCCATTTTAAGGTTGAGGCGCACTGTATATTGATAATCTGCTTATGTAGCTATATAATTATACAGGGTGTTCAAGATAATTGCAGCCCCATTGACAATTCGAATGTTGCCAGGTACAAATTGAGTTGTGTTTATTTACTATTTAAACCGGTTCTGACTAGCTCGTCCTACGTCACATTTGTTCATCGCCCTTCCCGCACTACAATTACACACCGTCACACAACCTTGACCTATACTACGTCATAACTGAACCTTCCCATTTCCATACATATATGCCAGATTAGCCCCATTCACAGGCTGCTTTTAAGTTGAACACCCTGTATATACTTGTGTTGGGAAAATGACATCGTTGTTTTCAGGGCACCCAGAGAGATTCTTTGTCTTTATTGTAGCACAGAAATGTCCAGAGTATTTTTTCTGAATTGTGCCGTAACTCAGAACATTGGGTAAATCTCTTTCAGGCGATCACTGCTTAGACTAGTGTACCAGATTTCCCCATAAATCTCATTCATGTGGAAATCTGATTCATGCAGCCTTAGCATTGGTGTGGTTCATCACATCTTTAGCGCTATTTGGAGCTCTGGTGCTTATCCTTCGGCGATGTGTTTTAGCCAGCGTTTACTGGGTTCGCTCTCCGTCAGCCTTTGACTGTCCCCGGCCGATCTGCAAGGCAGCAGGTTATTGGGTAAATATCTTAATCAAGTGCCTAATGTTGAATATTAAATAAAATGACTATTGTTGAGGTGTTGAATGAGGTCAAGACACAGAGAAAGCTTATCATCACTATAAGAAAGGGGCAGTCATCATTTTTCGGGCATGTGATTAGGTGGGGAGGTTTAGAACAAATTGTGGTAAAATCGAGGGTAGACGAGACAGAGAATTTTGGATAGCCTGACTTCATGGCACGATAGAGCATCAAAATCTGAGTTGATAGCAAATACCAAAGACGAGATTTGTGGAGATCCATGATCGTAGACGCCAGCCGGCATGGCACCTGATGATGATGATAATTCTGGAAACATCTAATCGCAGGCTACTAATATTAAGGAAGAATCTATGCTAAATAATGAGAAAAGGAAGTGAAAATTAATTCGTAGAAAGAACATTCCTAATTTTTTATTTGTAGATATTTATAGTTTAATAAAGGCAGAGTTTTTCCTAGTATTATCGTTGTGTGTTGAACTTATAATCTTAGTGTGTTTTGTAGTGTGTTTGTTTAGGTAGTGTGTTTGTTTTGGTAGCGTGTTTGTTTTAGTAGTGTGTTTGTTTTACTACTGTGTTTTGGTAATGTGTTTGTTTTCGTAATGTGTTTTAAAATAACTACATGTGAAATGCGCTGCCTGTGAAAAGTTACCAACAACACCAGAAAAGACAGAGTCACCAACATCAGCATAAGAAAGAAAGTTGGTACAGAACCTTGCTTGAATTACATTGAGAAATAACAAAGAATGAAGTGGTTTGGCCACTTAATAAGAATGCATTCAAACTCCACAGTATACAAAGTCTTCTACATCAGGAAAGAAGGCAAGAGGAAGACCACGAAAAAAATGGTTAGATGGCATAGCAGAATCCTGTCAAAGAGCAAAAATAACAATCACACAAGCCACCAGAACAGCGCAAGACAAAAACAGAAAACCACGACACTGAGCAACAATCCGGTAACAGTGTGACGACAAAAGAAGAAACAGCAGCATACAGAATTCACCAAAAGATTAGACAGCGTATACAAATTCAACAATGCAATAAGTTACTATGTATTGTTTATGCCACACTAGACTATAATGACTCAGTAATTTCATGATCACATGACAAACCTCTAGCAAATATGACTACACAAAAACAACAATCTTGAAAAAAGAATTGAAAGGAAAACAAACATTTTGGTTTTAGACCAAAAATAAATTAGCAAAAACATACTAAAAATACTTAAACTCAAAAAAATGAATTAAAATGCATACAAAACATGCATTAACTGAATGGCTACCAAATTGAAAAAAAGGTTGTGGCTGAATTGAATTTTTTCCTGATCCAGAAGCACTTGAGCTTTTCAGCTCTTGCTCGGTGCCGTGGACATCGTAACCTTCGGTTCGGTGCCACGAACACCGTAAATCTGGTGAATCTGTGGCTTTTCTGCCATCCCGCGGAATTGAACCAGCACACACAGAGGGATAGTCACCCGTAGTCCAGCGCTCTACGAACACGCTGGGCAGACGGGCCTGAATTAAATTTATGTCCTATTTTCCCATTGCAGGTGTATGTACAAATTTAACAGCAGTTTACTTAATTATTAACAGATTTTTATGATTAATATACCATTTTGTCTGTAAATGAATTTTCTTTAAAATAGAGCTAAAAGAAATACGCAGTGGTGCTCCCAGCGGCTTTTTTTTTTCCCATCCAGAAGCACTTGAGCTTTTCAGCTCTTCGGCTCGGTGCCATCGACATCATAACCCTTCGGTTCGGTGCCACGAACACCGTAAATCTGGGGAATCTGTGGCTTTTTCTGCCATCCCGCGGAAATGAACCCGCACACACAGAGGGATAGTCACCCGTAGTCCAAAGCGCTACGAACACGCTGGGCAGACGGGCACTCCCAGCGGCTTATCGGGGCCAATCAGTTAAAAAACAAACAAACTACAACAAAAAAGAAGCGGAAGACCACAAATAAGTATAATTATACATTCTGTTGCTCAGTAGTTGATATTTTCTGACATGTAAATTATTGTAGAAATTCCAAGAATTTATTCGTTATATTTGACATGATGACATTTTATATATATATATATATGCATTCTAAACTATCTTTACTTTCTGGGTGATACCGCTTTTTAGAGCGTGGTCGGAGATGAGCATGAGGAATTTAATGGCCGCATGTCACTGCGTCTTCTTCTTCTTGTGTTCGTCCACTATGAATTCAGGCGTAGTCTGGGAAATTTGGTACGACACTTTTGACTGATTTTTGCAAGAAGGCCTGCTTTCCTTATTAGAGTGTACCTCACCATACAGGTGTGCCTTCTCCGACTTCAGAGGTACTGGGGGTCTCTGTGGCTGAGTGGTTAAGCCCTTTGCCTTGCAAGTCGAAGGTCGTGGGTTCGAATCCTGACCGCGGCCTTCTGTTCACGAGTGCAGTTTTTCCAGAGACCCCTAGGATTGTTGCTGGAGCTACGGAGTTTGTGCTTTGTGCAATACTCTGGCAGGTGGCGTGCCATTTCTGCGGAGAGGACCGAGCCATATGGGGTAAAACCCGGTGCAATGAAGTCAATCCTTCGGCTTTAAAACCCTTTAAATCAGAGGTACTGGTTAACTAAATGTTCTATCGCGCCAAAAAGTTGAAGACATTCATCAATAGATGCCTGCGCAGGATACTCCATCTGCGACGGTATGACAGGACCACATACAGGGAACTGTGAGATAGAGCAGGACAACGGCAGGTAGAACAATAGATAAGGAGCAGAAGGTGGTGATGGATAGGACACACACTGAGGAAATTCCCTAACAGCATCACGACACAGGCTCTCCGATGGAACCCCTAGGACAATAGAGGTAAGGGAAGACCCAGGAACACCTGGAGACGGGAGTTGGAGACAGAATGCAAGAAAATGAGATCTGAAAAGATGGCCTTGGATAGGCGGGCTTGGAAGGCCTTGATTGCGGACCTATGCCTCCCTACGAACGAAGGGTAAAGAAGAAATGTTCTATCGATTCAATCTTTGACTGCTTAACAAAATGTTCTATCGATTCAATCTTTGACTGCTTAACAAAATGTTCTATCAATTCAATCTTTGACTGCTTAACAAAATGTTCTATTGATTCAATCTGAATGCTTAGCAAAATGTTCCATCGATTCAATCTTCTTTAAATAAATATTCTATCGATTAATTTTAAGACAATCATGGTAGTTTCAAGCAAGTCACTTGTAGATAAATTTATAAAAAATTGACTCAACCTGTGATTGCAAAAAACATAGATTGTTTCTACTTAACCCCTCCAGAAAACTTGTCATAGTAAATCGCAAATTATAAAATGACAACTGTTAAAAATCACAAAACAATTCTCAATAATTATTATTTTTTCTATCGGAAAGTATTTAGTTAATGCTGTGATGAAATTTTCCTATTCAGTTTTCTGGGAGGTTTGATAGACATGGATGAACTATCCTTGAGCATTGATGATTTCAAGGAACTCTGGTTTCAAAGATGCCCCTCCAACCAAGAATCCATCGATGTCTGGTTTCTTTGCAAGCTCAGCAGCGTTTGAGCCCTTCACTGATCCTGGTGGAAAAAAAGAACAATAATTAATGAATACTCTCCTGTGTGTTGCAGAGGAGCAAAGAATAGTAACACTGCTACCTACAAGACATGTCGTAAGAGGCGATTGAGGTAGTTTCAGTTTGGAATATCTTCATTGCACTCCGGACATTGAGAGGTCGACCTAAGGAGACCCTGAAACGAACTTTGCTAAAAGAGGCAAGAAATATCGGTCTCAGTTCCATGGAGGAGATTGAGTGAGTTGCCCAGGATAGAGCGGTATGGAGAAATTACTTGCAGGCCCTATGTAACGATAACGGTAGCGAGAGGAATTATTATTATTACTCCGGACATGTCCATAGGTGCTTCGCTCTCCTTCGCACAATCTCTAACAGTGTCCAGCGACTGACGATACCAGTGTGATTTTGATTGATGAGACTACTCATATACCTGTTGTGCTGTTATTTTCTTGCTACTCCAATCTGACTGAGGTAGAGGTATACGGAAGCTACCCTAGTAAATAAAAAGTGTTGCAGAAATCGGTTGTGCTGACCTACATAGAGGCGCATAACTGGCACAGTGTTTATTCACTCTTAGGCTCAGATCACATACAAATCATAAAGAGTGGTTTGACAAGTGGATGATATGGAGCGTTTGAGGAAGAAGAATACCTTTCTCTAATGTCCGGTAGACATCATCAACGCTCTAAGAGAAAACATACGCTCTGAATATTTCAACGAAGAAGATAAAGGGTATTCTTTATCTCGGTTGCGCAAGTTATGTATACCAAGTGCAGCAAGACGGAAAACCATGAGAGAAACCCCAGTAGATACATTAACCAACACAGAATGGGAGTTATTAGTCTAACGTCTATCCACACTGAAATACATGCTTGGGAGGAGATCAAAGCAATTATGGACATGTCCGATGAAGATGTTCCTCCAATGAACCCTAGTAGATACATCAACCAACATAGAACGGGAGTGTTAGTCTAAACACATTGAAATACATGCTTGGGAGGAGATCGGACCAATTATGGACATGTCCAATAAAGATGTTACTCAAATGAACAATGAATCCTAGTAAATACATCAACCAACATAGAACGGAAATTGTTAGTCTAACGTCTAAACACATTGAAATACATGTTTACGAGGAGATCGGACCAATTATGAACATGTCCAATAAAGATGTTCCTAAAATTAACAACAAACTGATCGTGATAATATAAAGGACAACAATAATTAATGAATATTTTTTCGAATATTTGTTAGTAGAGAGATGTCAAAAACAACCTGTGGTTACTGTCTGCATTACTGCTTTTTTTAGGGCAGGCAGTAACCACATTTTGCTATCTTCTTTTAGGGTAGCTACCCTTAGACAACCTGTTCTCCCGGGTTGTTGAGCGTCATCTGCCCAGGTCGCCCGAGTGGTTACTGGGGCCCAAATTTGGGGTGTAAAGGATAGAACCACTGTTACCTGCCATGCATGTCGTAAGAGGCACTAAGGAGGTTTGGCTGAAATCGGATGCACATGTACTAAACTTTAGGGCCTACCAAACCAATGTGCAACGTATACACGTTCTTGACAAAGATCAAACAGATCACAAAGAGTGATTAAAATTGGTCGTAAAGAACGAACGTAAAGAAGAAGAAGATCTGCCCAGGTCACCAGTCTTATTTTTGGACTACTTGGTTTGCATGCCGCCCAGTTTTGTTTACGGTTTACTCCGGTAGTCTTTGATTCTCCCCAATCAAACTACAAGGCAGTAGTAGGTCCCTGCGAGAGGAAACGCGCACTGGATTCAAGTCTCTGCTGGGCTTTCTAGTTTTTCTGCACATTTGGGTGGACTGCTCACCTCTACGCTTGCTTTGGTGCCCGCCCACCGTGTCTATCAGTTCTCACTGTGCTCACATTCACCATGCCTCTAGGCGGTCTGGATATGGAGCTCAACGTGGGCTCCCACCTCAGAGTTTCGCCCCATGTGGGCCCTCGTCTCTTCTGTGGATGCACCTCTCATCCTATATGTTTATTTGTTTAGGCCCCCACCGCAGGGCTCCGAGTTTCGCCCATGTGTGCCCAAGTGCAACTCAACTCGGGGTCCTTACCTACGGACTCCGAGATTCGGCCCACGTCTCTTTTTTGGATGCACCAGTTCATCCCTTGATGTTTATCCGTTCAGCTTATTGGTTCAGGAACCAATGTTTCCAGGGTCACCACGTGGAGTAGGATCTTGATTAGTGCCACTAATCCTGGCGCGACGTTGTCCCTATGCGCCTTTGACCCCGTGTGATTATTCACAAGAAACTGTCTCACACCATCTCTTCCAGTCCCTGCGCCGCAAGTACCTACCCCTACGCCGCAAGTACCTACCCCCACACCCAAATATTAAAAACACTCTCTATGCTAACACACCACAACTCAGACAGACCGGTAAATTCACTGCCATGATCTCGTCAAGGGAAATGATCAGATGACTGCTGGATTGCAAAAGTTTAGTAAAGTAATAGCAGTCCATCACAAGCAATGATGACAACAGCCTCAGAAGTGTGCTGCTGCACCTCTCTGGTGTGTGCAGAGATGACTGTAGAGTCCAATCCTAGAACACAATCCTCTACCACAGGTGAGGCATACATGATCAAAATTAGACATGTGGGTGTTTGGTGTTTGTTTTAGTGCAGCTCATTTTCTCTGTGCCTCAACACCATGACGATTCTCAGCTATGCATAAAGTAAAGTAACCAACAAAGATGTGGCATAAATACCAGAATAAAAGTAACATAATGACTTGGTCTATTAACCCAGATGTTCTGAGTTCGAATCACGCTGCAGACAATTTGGTTGCACATTGTTTCGCGTGGATTTTTACATAAGGATGATGGCACCACCCGTTCAGACAGCAATGGTAAACTACTGAACGTAATAATGCCTAGAAAATCACAAACCCTAGAAAATCACAAACAGCGTTAAAAAGCTGGGTTGATTCGCAAAGTCCTGTAAAGGATACGCAATTAACTTAGAAACACAATAGAAGTAACATACATACCACCATAGATAATTCTAGTCTTTGCAGCCACATCACCAGAAACAGTTTTACTCAACCACTCCCTGATTTGTGCATGGACTTCTTGTGCTTGCTCTGGTGTGGCTGTCTTGCCAGTTCCAATGGCCCAGACAGGCTCATAAGCAATAACCACGTGAGTCCAATCACTTATTTGAGCTGAAGATCAAGAACTCGTATATAAATAATTCCTATAATCCTATATTAACAAGTGGTTAACAAATGTTATGCGATCGACGTCATGGCATATTGGGCATTCCCATTCGTGCTCTGTCTGCTGCAGCAGCCATCCCAAAATCCATTTGCACACCGTACCCATGAGAAGTTGATTACTATATCTACCACGAAGACGACACTGTCTGGCATGTCCAAATTTAATACCTAATTCTCAAACTCGTTCCAGTGTCTGAGACTTGCCCATGTCGCATAATTGAGAGCGATCGCATTGATGATATCGGCTTTGTCCATGCTTGTGCCAGCTTGAGTTGGAGCATTGTTTGCAAGAAAGTCAGCACACTCGTACTCCAGCACATCAGCATGTCCAGGCGTGTACAGCCAAGTCATTTTCTTGAGATGTGATCTCCGAATGCTGTCAACCCATTCAGCACCTAGACTTCTAGAGTTCAATCCTTTGAAGCATATTCATCAAGTCTGATATAATAATTGTATGGGTTACCTGTTGCTCAGCCACAGAGCACTGGAGGCAGCAGAGATCTCCATAGTCATGGTCGATGTCCCGAAAGCGCTGCAGTCCGCATGAAGTGTGCTACCGTGTTAACAAATGTCTGATATGCGATGAAGATGATCCTTAAATGAACAAATCGCCTGCCTGCCCAGCGTGTTCGTGGCGCGTTGGACTGCGGGTGACAAGTCCTCTGTGAGTGCGGGTTCAATTCCGCGGACTGGCAGAAAAGCCACAGGTTCTCCAGATTTACGGTGTTTGTGGCACCAAACTGAAGGCTCAATGTTGGATCGAAAAATATATTTAAAAATGAACAATTCCTATATTATATGTAGCATCGACAGAACATACTCATTCTCAACTGGTAATGTTACCATATCATACTCAGTCCTCAATAAATGATTTCAATATGAGTGAATTTTGTGTATATATATATATATATATATATATACATATTTTAATATCAGTGCATTTTGTATGTATATCTTGTATTATATTTTTGTATTTGTATATATTTATTATATATTTTGTATGTATGAAGAAAAATGCACTTTTGAATGAAACGACGTGGCCCGGATTCAAATCCACGGCCTTCAAAACGCATGGCAACGGCTTAATCACAAAGACCCCTAATGGGAGTACATCACATCTTCTTCTTTTCGATCGCTCTTTTCTGCCATTTTGATCATTCTTATTGTGATATATAAACAACCTACACCAAGAATGGGTATGATTCATTACATCTTCAGCGCCATTTGGAGCTCTGGTGCTTATCTTTCGGCGATGTGTCTGATTTTAGCCAACATTTACTAGTCTTTGCAGCCACATCCCCAGATACCATTTTGCTCAATCATTCTGTTCGCTCTCCATCAGCCTTTGACTGTCCCAGCCAACCTGCAAGGCAGCAGGTTGTTATTTTCTTTTAGGTAGCTACCCTTAGACAACTTTCCTCCCGGTTGTTGAGCGTCATCTGCCCAGGTTACCAGTTTTTTGGACTACTTGGTTTGCCTGCCGTCCAGTTTTGTGTACGATTTGCTCTGCTAGCCTTTGATTATCCCCAATCAAACTACAAAGCAGTAGTGGATTAAAATATTATCTCCCTACATGCACTTTTTAATGACATCAAATTATCATGAAATGTGTACATAAAACTTGCATTATTAAACAGGCAATCCTAGTGATAAGCATAACTTATGTGTACACACCAGCTAATGCTGACATCTGCCTGTTGATGACGTCCATAGTCTGGTTAGCTTCTCTTTCCTCAAGCTTCTCACCAACGCAGGGAATGACCCCCAAACCTGCAGCAAGTGCAAATTTGGTCTTCTCTGCCACAAACTGTTTGAAATAAGAAGCATTGAATTACTAAAATTTCAATGCAGGGCAATTTGTGATAATCACGCGTTTTTGTTTCAGGCAAGGATGTATACTATGACACTTTTAATTTAATCAGGTCATTGACTGGCTGATGAGGAAGTCACAAAGGAAGAAATACAAGCATTAGGTGAATACTTAACTCTGTCCTGGAGGATCTGGATTATGGTCAAATGTAGATATCTTCTTCCTCTTTGCGTTCTTCTTTACGACCAATTTTAATCACTCTTTGTGATATGTTTGATCTTTGCCAAGAACGTGTATACGTTGCACATTGGTTTGGTAGGCCCCTAAACGCATAAGACTTCTACACGTTTAGGACACATGCATCCAATTTCAGCCAAACCTCCTTAGTCGCCTCTTACGACATGCGTGCAGGTAACAGTGGTTCTATTCTTTACACCCCAAATTTGGGTCCCAGTAACCACTCGGGCGATGTAGATCATATGAAAATCTGGGCTGAAACACACATAAATATGGCCATGGAGTCAATCGTACGTGTCGATTTGTAAATGGCCCTCCCAATAATGGCTGACACGTTCCGTTCTGAGGACATTTTTTTGTAGTTTGTTCTCTGGACAGTTGCAGTCCCCTGCCGATGAGATCTGTCTTACTGGGTTTGTCTGGAGTCATCCTACTCTAGATGACTTCAGTCTTCTGTTGCCGGGCTCACCAACCCAGGCTTTTATGCAGGGTGTGCTCCTGGACACTGTAATTGAATCCCATATACTTGGAAGAAAGTGTCATAGAAGTAGAAGACAAGACAAGAAAAATAATGTCCTCCTCAAGGGAGAGAGAGGACGACTGGTATTTGTACCATTGCTGGGGGATGAGTTGGTTGCAGCCAGAGCATTTACCACTCGCCGGTGGGTTCTGCGCTGTCACCTTATGAGGCCCCATCCTGCTCCCCACCTTTTGGTCTGGCCTTTCCCTTTCACTATGTTCGGCTTGGTTAGACCTACCAGGAGTTAGGCTTCCGCCAACATAGCCTGAAGGATCGTAAAGACAAACAAACCTCCAAAGGAGTTAGACTCCGTGACATAGCCTGAAGGATCGTGAAGACACACAAACCCTCCAACCACGATAAGGTAGGCTAATGTGGAGAGCTAAGTTAGACCTGCCAGAAGTTAGTCTCCGTTGACATAGCCTGAAGGATTGTAAAGACCCACAAACCCTTCAACCACGATAAGGTAGGCTAATGTGGAGGGACACGTAAACATGACAACAGTGAAGTTTAACCCTTATAGTCCCAGTATGTCTGTACACAGCCACTACCGATTCAATACCGTGACTGTTGGCGTAGATATACCTTTTCTAACATATTTTCTGTATCATTCCTTGCGAATAGGCATGCTACAGTTAGCTAACGTCACTAGCCGTAATGGCTGCACTCTGTTTTTTACTGGGAGTTTTAAACATGTTGGTTTAGTCTCAACACATCCAGATTCAGATGAGGGAGAATTTTTTATGAAATTGCCTGGATCAAAGATAATCAGTTATTTATGAACAATTAATTCAAGTTTTGCGTAAGGAAATTGGCTCCACTAGTACTAATATAACTAGTAGTTATGATGAATTATGGTTATGATGAATTATGATTACGATGAATGGGGATTTGTCTTTTCGTGCAGCTTCCTATCTCTGTGCCTCAACGACACGAAGATTGTCACCTACGCAAGTTCCTCTTGTGTTGTTACAGTGCCACATTGTGCGATCTTGAGCAAGGGATTCCCAGCATATTGTGTCTATATCAAAGCATTTTAGAGACACTAAGCATTTTTTTCTGTCCACCAACTGATCGTCATCCCCCTTCGTCTCTTAAATACCAATCCGAGAGAAACTCTATGGGAATATCAAGACTTATACCGACTATAGCTTTCGGAAAGAATATTTACGTCTACATCAAAAAGTCAAAAAATGATTTCTCCCTGCTCATTTACATCTCTTACCTCATCACTTTCTCCAATGACATGCCTCCTCTCTGAATGTCCAGTGATAACCCACGTTCCTCCCACATCCTTAATCATGTATGGGCTGAAAAGATCATAATAATAAATATCCTTTGAATGAAAATCGTAGCATATCATTTACAGTACTTAGCCATCAACCACAGTAAATGAGTCGTTGATTTTCTAGGCACCACTTATACGTTCAGTAGATTGCCATTACTTTCTGAATTGTGAGGTTTATTTTTACCTTTCGTAAAAATCCCATAGAAACGATATTTGCTTCGAAACTGTCAGCCGCGAAGTTTTGAACCAGGTATGCTTGGGTTGTGAATCAAGCTCACTATCGTTTAAGCTAGATGCTCACTATACAGATGAACATAAAAATTTAATGACTCAATCATCATCAAATAGTTTGTTGTGCCCGTGTGTTATCAGGGCTCACAAGGAGCAAAGAATAGTAACACTTTGACCTACAAGTCATGCCATAAGAGGTGACTGAGGTAGGGGCCTAGGAAGCTACCTAGTCAAAAAAAACATCACAGAAATCAGATGTGCTGGCCTGCTTGTAGGTGCATAACTGGTACAATGTACAATCACGCTTAGGCTCAGATCACAGAAAATCACAGAGTGGTTTAACAAGTGGTCGATACAAAGCGTTCGAAGAAGAAATGGTTTGTCGTGAGTAGAGCTTTGACACCCTAACAATCCTTTAGAATCTCTCTCTCATAGGTTAGATGTTAGCTAGAAGAAACATCATTGTTGTCAACTATTAGACATTCTTCGTCTTCTTTGAACACTCACCATCGACCACTTATTAACCACTCCTTGTGATTTGTATATGATTTGAGCCTAAGAGTGATTGTACGTTGTGCCACTTATGTGCCTACATGTAGTAGGCCAGCACATCCGTTTCTCGCTATGTTTTTATTTACTAGGAAGCTTCCTAGGCCCCTAACTCAGTCGCCTCTTATGACATGCCTTGTAGGATGGAGTGCTACTATTCTTTGCTCCCCATGCAGCCTCCGGCAACACATAGGCAAGAAATTATTCACAGGGTGTCCCAAGTCTGATCAACACTGTGCAATTTTGCCTCCCCTGTAGTCTGATCCCAGTTTGTCTTTGGTCTCTCTCGCGATCACCGCCCAGACCAATGTACCAGATTTCCCATAAATTCTATTCATGTGGAAATCTGATTTAAGCAGCTTTAACATTGGGTGTTTTACGTCACATCTTCAGCACCATTTGGAGCTCTGGTGCTTATCCTTTGGCGATGTGCCCGGTTTCAGCCAGCGTTACTCGGTTTGCTCTCCATTCTGTAGCCATCTAGTGTTTTTTACGGTGTGGGTAGCTAGCCCCACACCCAACCTCCTTAGTCGCCTCTTATGACATGCGTTGCAGGTAACAGTGGTTCCATTCTTTACACCCCAATTTGGGCCACAGTAACCACTCGGGCGGTCTTTGGTCTGTCTTTCTTTTACACAGACACAGACAGATGTGCATGCACACACATTTACTTCCCAATTCATATCTTAATCCAGCCAGGATCCTTTAGAGGTCTCTGTGAGATAGAAGTTAGGTGCTTGTCTCTCATTTTAAAGGTACTTGTTTCGTCCTCGTGGAGCCATCAAGATATTTTTCCAGAGATACCTGATCTCAGTGTAGGTGAGATTGAGTTCCTAGTAATTTCAGAGACTGACGATATAATGTGTTGAATTTGAGCAATTGAGTTCAAAATCGAGAAGAGCAGACTGGAAAGCCGCTTTCTGGGCAAAATTAATTAGAAAAGTTTTAAAATAACGTCTTCAAAATTACATCGGGACCTCACGGTGCTACTGGAGTTTGTGCACTGCCACTGAGATCTTCCAGTGTAAGAAAGAGATTGGGGTACATATGGTAACACACCAAAGAGCAATTATAATGGTCCTATCAATCAATCAATCAATAAATAAATCAAAACAGTTAAATATCTATTATGCTCTTTGGCGTAGATCCAAGCCAAAATATACGGCACAATGGACCGTTAAAGAGAATTTGCACAATCTAGGGCAAACTACCTTAGAAAATAAAATGCTGGCGAAGTCGGATGTGCTGGCCTAGTCACTATAGGTGCAAAATTGGCACAACGTTAAAAAAAAAAAAAGTTCTTGGCAAAGGCTATTTATATATCACAACAAGAATGATCAAAATGGCCATAAAGAACGATCGAAGAAGAAGAAATATCTATGTCAAATGTACCTGATTTCTCCAGTAAATGCGCCTTCTTTTTCTTTGTAGCAATTCTGTGCTGCAACCTGTATATTTGCTGACAGTTTGTCCCGGCTGTACTGAAGGTAGCAATAAGGTGGCGCCACCACAACATCTGTAGAAGGAATTGTAAACATTCTGATTTGACAACAACCATGAATATCAGTTACTCTTTCCAGCCATTTATTTCTCAATTTTTAAGCAGTTAATTAGGAGTAAAAATATATATATTTTTAATTACGATCCTACTACTCTCAAAATAAAACATATATATATTATTATATACTAAATTGAAGAAAACTGACAAACCTAATAGAATAAAAAGGGTTAAGAGTAGTAGAAGTAAAATAATAGAAGTAAAACTAGAAAGACTTCTTACAAGGAAGAACTCTATGAGCAGTGTGCAAAGCGTGAAAGAGTTAACATTTGAAAGATGGTGAAAACTATAAATTTTTTTTTAATGGTACTATTGCCATTCAGAGCCTACTAAAGTAAAGTTATTATGTTTTTGTTCTGGGTTGTCAATTTAAAAAAAAATAATAATATATGGTGTGAATAGTTTAATTACTATATGTCATTCTTTGACGATGCTCCATATCGACCACTTGTTAGCCACTCTGTGATTTGTATGTGATCTGAGCCTAAGAGCAGTTGTATGTTGTGCCAGTTATGCGCCTACAAGTAGGCCAGCATATCCAATTTCTGCGCTGCTTTTTATTTACTAGGGTATCATCCCTAGGGCCTACATTAGTCGCCTCTTACGACATGCATTGTAGGTTGCAGTGGTACTTCTTCTTCTGTTTCGTTCGTTTTACTACTTGTTATATGTTTGATCTTTGCCAAGAACGTGTATACGTTGCACTTTGGTTTGGTAGGCCCCTAAACACATAGACTTCTACACGTTTAGGACATATGCATCCGATTTCAGCCAAACCTCCTTAGTCGCCTCTTACGACATGCATGACAGGTAAGTGGTTCTATTCTTTACACCCCAAATTTGGGCCCTTTTAACCACTCGGGCGGCAGAGGTACTATTCTTTGCTTTTCTTACACAACGATCAACAATAATAACACAGTTGACATTATGAGTATACAAAAGGGTCTAAAGGCGGAGAATTTACTTCATTAACCAGGTTTTCCCATCTGGCTCCGTCCCTGTCGGCAGAATGGCACGCCATCTGTCAAGAGTGTTGCACAAAGCATAAACATCACAGCTCCAGCAACAATCCTAGGGACCTCATGAAAATGTTGTACATGGGACACAGTCCAGATTCTTCTCTCCCGATCATTCTTTTGGCCATTTTGATCATTCTTATTGTGATATATAAACAGCCTCGTCACATCATTCAGCTCTGGTGCTTATACTTAACATGTCCGGTTCTAGCCAGCGTTTACTGGGTTTGCTTCCTCCTCAGTCTTTGGCTGTCCCCAGCCTACCTGCAAGGCAGCAGGTTAATCAAGATTCAAACCCACAACCCTTAGAACGACAAGCAAATGTCTTAACTACTTCACTATAAGGACCCCCCATTAGTATAACTTAGTATAAGCAGACACAATAAGTAGTGATGTCAATTAGTTGTGTACTTCTTAGTTTTCTTCTTCTTCTTCGGACGCTCCATATTGACCACTTGTTAACCACTCTGTGTGATTTGTATGTGATCTGAGCCTAAGAGCGATTGTATGTTGTCCAGTTATGCGCCTACAAGTAGGCCAGCACATCCGATTTCTGCAATGTTTTTTTATTTACTAGGGTAGCTTTCCTAGGTCCTACATCAGTCACCTCTTACTACATGCCTTGTAGGTCACAGTAGTCCTATTCTTTGCTTCCCTTGTGGGCCCCGGCAGCACACGGGCGAGTGTTGATGTCAATTAGTCTTGTACTTCTTAGTTCATACTAACTACTGAACCGAGTACTGTAAAAATATCTTCTTTTTTTTAAAACAACTGCATGTCACCATAATTCCTCTTCATGACTTCTTATATGTTGCTCATATCCCTTAAATTCAACAGAGAACATTTTGTTATATTTAATTATATTTACCTGACTTAATAAGTTATTTTTTTCTTCTCCTTGAACAGCTTCATATTTACCCCTTGTTAAACCACTTTTTGTGGTTTGTATGTGATCTGAGCCTAAGAGCGATTGTACCTAGTTATGCACCTACTACTATCTACTCTACTAGTACACTAGTTAAGTTGTAGAAAGCCAGCACATCCTTATCCTATTTCTGTTTTCTAGGGTAGCTTCCTTAGGCCTCTACTTAGTTGGCTGTTACGAAATGTCTTGTAGGTCGTAGTGTTACTGTTCTTTGCTCTCATTGCGAGCTCCAGCAACACACTTTTACTGGGTTTTTTAATACTACACTTTTAACTTTACACTACTACTTTATATTATAATTAGACTCATCTAAGTCTAAGACTGAAATAATAATAAAATTAGAGTATTTATTATAGTTATAATTCAAAGTTCACGAGTTTAACAGTTGAGTGGGTAGACCCATCATCGGTACTGCAGATTGAAATGGTTAAGAATCTATTTGTAATTTTAATGTTTGACATTCATATCAACTCCTGAAAATAATTCTGAGAAAGTTGATGATAAGATAAACTGTAAAATAAACTTACCGACATTCGAAGATATCGGACCTTTATTCAGAAAGTCGATGATACCGTCGCAGTAATTTTTGTCTCCATTCATCTTCCAGTTACCCCTACAAAAACCTTCTGTCACTCATGTTTATAAACTGAAAACTGGTATATATTTATATGAAATATGTTGATATGCGAAATAAAAGCTATGGTTACAAACAAGCTGTAGAAATTGTTAACACCGGCAATCTTGGGAATGTCCTTGAGAGTTCGATGTCGTATGGAGAAGGTGAAGGTTAGGTGAACTCAAAATAGCATCGAAAATTTTGAGTTTCGAAACTCCACAAATACATAACTTTAAACATTTCAATGTCTACATTAACTTCGAGAATAGACGTTCGAAAATATTTCATTATAGAAAAGAATTGGTTTATGACATTAATTTTTATGTTTATTTAGTCGAAACTATAAACATTTGACACAAGGACGTAATTTCAGCTTCTTTTTTTTAGAAAGGAAAAGTCTGGGCTTTGCCAACTCTTGTATGTTGTATTTTTTGGTTGACATTTTTGGATTGGTGTGTCTAGCTATATCAACCATTGTTCTACACCAAGTTTTCACAGATGTTTTTGTCGTCTCTCGATCTTGTTTCGAAGGTGCCACTGTCCTCATTAACTGTTGTTTTGTTTTTTTCTGGGTAAACCAGCGCTAATTTGGATTCGCGTCTGAAAGAGCCATCAGTGTAAATATCACCTGGATGAGAGTGCTCACACAGCCAACTCTAGATAAGTTTATAGTTTGCTCTGGTACTCATTGCCCTAATATCATGACGACAGGGGCCCATTTATGGCTGCTAGATGTTGCAACCGAGAAACTGGGACATTTCTTGCCCCTTCTTCTGCTTCTCTTCCACCATTTACTTCTTTATAGAAGTGTTGGGGGAAAACGTAGTGATCGTGTGTGTGCTTGTTTTAAGGCACTTTGTAAGCTGATATTCATTTTCGTAAGGCAGTTCTTGATGCCGTCGCTCCATCTTTTTCGTGGTCTTCCTCTTGCTTTGTACTCATTATACTTTTTTCTCCATTTTGTATACAATACCTATTCCAAAGAAGGGAAACATGAAAATATGCACCAACTACAGAACTATTGCCCTTATAAGTCACGCCAGCAAAATCCTACTAAAAATCACAATGAAGAGGATGGAACAAAAATTAGAAGATGAAATACACGAAACACAAGCAGGTTTCAGAAGAGGTAGAGGCACTAGAGATCATATTTGTAGCATGAGACTCATTATCGAGAAATGCAGAGAATACAACATAGACCTGCATGCATGTTTCATAGAATATAGTAAGACTTTCGACCACATACAACATCAGAAAATGTGGAACATCATGAAAGACATACACTTTCCAACACACATAATACAACTCATAGAATCTCTATACCACGAACAACAGGCAACCATTAAAATAGGAGGTGAAATAGCTGAATGGTTCGAGATTCAAAAGGGGTACGACAGGGATGTATTTTGTCACTATACTTATTCAACATATATGCAGAGAACATCATGAGGAATGTAAAAGAAGATGCCAACTATGTGAATTACGACCCTCTCACTATAGGCGGCAAATGCATACCAGAGCTTAGATACGCAGACGATACAGTATTATTATCCACCAGAAAAGAAGGTTTGGAAAACCTAATCATGACGACCAAGAAACATAGTGAAGACCAACATCTTTATTTGAATACACAAAAAACAAAAATCATGTCAACTGACAAAGCAAAAGGATCACCTAATACCCCTAATGATGAGCCGCCACTGTCAGAGGGTACTGCAATGGAAAGAATTGCCAATATTAAGGCATTCAGAGAGCCTTTCAGAACAGAGGAGTTTCAGGGTTGTGAATCCAAGTCGCTGATCAGATTGAGAGAGAAGAGTGATGACATTTGTCAGCCCCAAAGAGAACCCCAAATCAAATGTACAAAACGATTAATTAATCAACATCGAACTGGCCTGTTGAACCTTTGGATTTGTTGAAGCGGGGATCGGACATGTCCGGAGTGCTATCCTGAAAGTCCTTATGTACTCGTAACTGAAAATGAGAGAAGCTTTAAATGCTTTCCTGTCCTGCGTGACGTGACTAGCAACTGCCGCCAGTGATATGAAATGTATGCACTGTTAGTTAGTTAGTTTGTTCCTTTTGTGCCAAAGGCGGCACATAGGGCAGAGGTTTTAGATCTCCATGTGATACGGTTCTTTGCTAGCAGTTGCAGATCTTGTAAGGTTTTACATCCCAATAGTTTACTTTCTTGTTGGATGGTTCTTCGAAGAGTGGTCTTTGGTCTTCCACGTTTTCTTTTCCCAACTGGTGACCACATAAGGACTTGTCGATTTAGTCTCTTTTCGTCTGATCTAAGCACATGCACTGTTGCTGAGGTCTTTCTGTTTAGGAAAGAGATCGGTGCACGCATGGTTGTTCACATAAAGGCAATCAATCAACAAAAAAGACACAATTGTTCCTTTTCTGCACATGTGATTCTGGGTACTCTTTTGTAACACATGCATTCAATTGGTTATTGGTTACTAAACTGACGTCATTGCACCCCGGACAGACCCATAGGTGCTCTGTCTCCGACAACAGATATCGAAGAGTATGCATACTGATATATCATATAGAGTATGCATACAGATCTATCGAGAAAGAACTAAAAATCAAAGAAAACTGGCTGATGCTATAATTAAGAAAGAGAAAATTGAGATATTTTGGACATATACAAAGACATGAAGGGCTGTATAAAACCATCATGGAAGGAGGCATACCGGCAAAGAGAAAGAGGAAGACCACGGAGAAGATGGATTCAGGATGTAACTGATGGTTTGAACATGATGGCTGCAGAGGCAGGACGTCTGGCCTATGAGAGAGAGAGAGAAATTCCGGAGGGCTGTTGTGGTGGCAATGTTCTGCTCAGGACAAGCTATTTGATGATGATTGATGTATACTGATGGTTCCCGTGGCTCGCTGATTAAACACACTCCTCACTCTGCCCCGCAGACATCCAGTTCTACTTGTAGGGATGCTACCCTAGTAAATAAAAAGCGTCGCAGAAATCGGATGTGCTGGCCTACATGTGGGTGCATAACTGGCACAACGTATAATCGCTCTTAGACTCAGATCACATACAAATCACACAGAGTGGTTAACAAGTGGTCGATGTGGAGCATTCGAAGATGACATCCCTAATAAACAATACTATTTTTTTTTTCAAAGTCTATTTGAGTCGAGGCACGTACTTGCAACGTTTGTTGTTGTTATATCAGACCAGCATATAGGCAAGCCATCAAACAATGCTGCTCCGATACAATGGGTACAAAGCAAAAGGCCGGCCACGCAAAAGATGGACCTCAGAGATAACAGAGGCGATGAAAGAGACTATCTACGAAGCGCATACTAGGGACCGTTTTAGAAATCTCTTCCTGACCTGACGCTGTGAGGCAAACAGGATTCGAGAAAGAAAGAAAGAAAGAAAAGATCAAACATAAGTCTCGAATCGATTATAAATCGTTGCTTTTTTCCCGTACAACTTTTTATTTGCAGCAGTTATTGGCCATATTGTGTTCCAAACAAAATACTCACCTGTCGATTACCTAGTTTTTATATATTTAACATGCGGAATAACTTTACTAAAAAAGAGTAAACTTTCATAGAATAATAATATAAACACAGCGAGTAAGACGCAATCAATCTCTTAATAACAATATATTCTAAAAGTCGCACAGTTTCTAGTAATTTTAAGATTTTCACTGCGTACGTGCAATTCATTAGAATTTTCGGTATCGATACCGTCCAAAAACAGATGCAGGTGATTTCTTAGTGAAACACGTACAAACAAAGTACTTTCAATACAGGTGATTTCTTCAAATTTGCTGAACTAAACATGTTATTATTGTTGTAGAGAAGGATATTTTTAAAACTGTGCAGCTTCAAGGCGTATCAAGGGTCTATATAATATATACTCGATACATTACTCATATTTATATTGGTTATACACTTATAATTATACTTAATTTAAAATTCACTGATACTGGCAGTGATACTTCTTCATTCTTTGCGTTCGTTCTTTACGGACGACCAATTTTAATCACTCTTTGTGATATGTTTGATCTTTGCCAAGAACGTGTATACGTTGCACATTGGTTTAGTAGGCCCCTAAACGCATAGACTTCTACACGTTTAGGACATGTGCATCCGATTTCAGCCAAACCTCTTTAGTCGCCTTTTACGACATGCGTGGCAGGTAACAGTGGTTCTATTCTTTACACCCCAAATTTGGGCCCCGGTAACCACTCGGGCGACAACAATGATACTGATAGTGATAGTCATACTCATAGTGTCACACACTCTTACTCTTGCTGAGTCTTACTAGCTCATAGTTAGCAGTAGATCAAATTGTAAAAAACATTGAGTTAGTCAGTCAGATGAGTTACTCTAACTCAAGAGTTGAGTATTAACTTATAAGACTTGAAAAATCCGATGTTACGCATGATGATATAATAAATAATGATGATAACTTACGACTCGGAATAGGGCATAGTAGTACTGTAGTAGTACTATACTATAGAGACTATGACGCTGATGATACTGTCTTAATAGCAAGAAATGAAATGATGGAGCTACAGAAATTAGTTGATACGGTTGTGACAGAAAGTAACAACAAAGGACTCAGTTTGAATATTAAGAAGACAGAAGTTATGATCATATAAAAAAAGCAGATTTTGCCAAAATGCACCATCACAGTAAATGGGACTGATCTAAGACAAGTGCAGCAATTTAAATACCTCGGAGTCCTGGTAACATCAGATGACAGATGCCGATCAGAAATAAAGAGCAGAATAGGACAAGCAAAAACATCATTCCTGAAGATGAGAAGCATTATCTGCAACAAGTCCTTGTCAATCCCGATCAGAATGCAAGTTATTCAGAGCTACATAGAACCAATACTGACATACGGATGGGAGTCATGGACAATGAACACACAGATTGAAAAATCTCTGAGGGCCACAGAAATGTAGTTTTATAGAAGAATGATGAGAATCCCATGGACTGCTAAAATGAACAATGTTGAGGTGCTGAACGAGATCAAGACACAGAGAAGCTTATCAATATAAGAAAGAGACAGTCATCATTTTTTGGGCATGTGATGAGGAAGGGAGGTTTAGAACACATTGTGACAACCAGTAAAATTGAGGGTAGCGAGACAGGGAAGACAGAGACAGAAAATTTTGGATAGCCTGACTTCATGGCAAGGTAGAGCGTCAACATCTGAGTTGATAGCAAACACCAGCGACAGAGATTTGTGGAGATCCATGATCGCCTATGCCAGCCGACACGGCACCTGATGATGATGATAGGGCTATGATATCCTATTATGATACTATGAATGATACTCCTTCGCCGCCTTCTTTTGTCAGCACACTCTGTTGTTACCAGTTTGTTAACCCAGTGTCGTGGTTTTATGTATTTGTCTTGCTCTTCTCTGGTGACTTGTGTGATGGTTTTCTTAGTCCCCTGGCAGAATTCAACTACATTATCTATTCACCTTTTCCTCATTATTCCTCTCGCCTTCCTTCCTGATATTCTGTTGTGGAAAGCTTCATAGGCAGTTTGGTATGTTCGCATTCTTACTAAGTGGCCAAACCACTTCATTCTCTGTTTCGATATATAATTCAAACACAGTCTTGTTCCACCCTTTTCTCTGTTACTGGTATTTAGCTCGATTTTGTGTTGTTGTTGACTTTGTCTGATGCTGGTATTTGTTACTCTGTCAATTCTTGTGTTGTTGGTGACTTTGTCTGATGCTGGTATTTTCTACTCTTCGATTCTTGTGTTGTTGGTGACTTTGTCTGATGCTGGTATTTGTTACTCTGTGGATTCTTGTGTTGTTGGTGACTTTGTCTGATGCTGGTATTTGTTACTCTGTCGATTCTTGTGTTGTTGGTGACTTTGCGGAGACATCTCATTTCGCATGTTGCTATTTTCTGTGTATGTTTCTTGTTCATTGTCCATGTTTGGCATTGGTAGCGTAAGGTGGGTATGAAGATGCTATTGATCAACTGAATTATACTAAAACCACATTTTTACGCACTGTTTTTAAAAGACATTTTAAGACGGAGGTGTCCTTTCAAAATCTTATATAACTTTACTGAAAAATCTATTAAAACACCCACTTGCTCAGTTGCTGTATTTGAATTAAAGAAGTAAAACATACATACACTACTATCATACACGTCACATGACAATAATGACATGATTATATAAACTAAGTGATTGAAAATAAACAATTTATAAATGTAGCAAGTGAAGCAAGTGAAAAATTATAATTACAAATCTTTTGGAAAGGTGTAAACTCACCAACATGTGTTAAGCTTTCTGAAGCTAAAGAAACCAGAGCAATTCTTTAGAATATCCATTTCTATACAACATATCATATTAAAGTTTCATCCTTTTCTGTTCAAGGAAACTGGTTATATAACCGTTTGAAGCATATGGTTACCATTTAGAAAACAACTACATCAAAAAAAGTATTCTGTACAAAGATCCAGAAGAAAATCTTTGTTCTCTATTTTCTGAGACTGGTCTGTTCTGTCGGAGCAGTTCATGCTGTGATTGTAGTCAGCAATCATCGTTAGCATTATTGTTATTGAACCGGAGCGATTAGGGATGTCTGGTCTCCACTGTGGTGCGACTGAAAACAAGAACGATCTTCTTGTTTGCTGATGTTCAATGTCTACACAATGAGTTCGGCTCTCTGGATGTATGTTGTTGTGTTTGTTAGTTCATCAAGACTTCCAAACAGCTTTGTGTGGATGTCTGTCTCTGTTGGCCAGTGTTCTTTCTGTAGTTGATTCATCATGGGAGAATCTTGCAGGATGTGTCCGGCTATTTGTCCACAAGCGCATGTAGGTGATGGAACCAGCCTTAGTCTGTGTAAGTGTCTGTTCATTCTGTTGTGTTCAGTTCTGAGTGGAAACAATATCACCTGCCTTGCTCTATCTAAGTAGCAGTAATCATCTCTTTGCTGGTCTTCAGTGTTTTCTTGTTTTTTTTCATATATTTAGGTAGTAATTTTGATTGCATAGGAAATGTTAAAAAAAGAAATTGCAATATCAGCTTTTAAAAGTCTAAATAAAATATTGAACTGCAAGTTATATAGTATTAAAACTAAATTAAAACTTTCAATTCAAATGTTGTATCAGTTCTAACATATGCCAGCGAGAGTTGGAAAATGACTAAAGATATAGAAAGCAAGTTGAATGCATTTGAAAATAGATTGCGCAAATTAGTGAACATAAAATGAGACGAATTCAGGAGAAGGGATGAAATCATAGAAATGTCTGGTCAACCACTAGTAACAACTGCTATAAGAAGGCGGAGATAGAGATATGCTGGGTGTACCTGAGAAAAATTACCCCAAAAAAATTAAAGCAGACAATGAAGTGGTAGGCATAGGGTTAGAAAACAAGATGACGCTCAAGAGATACCCTGAAATAAACTTTGCTGAGAGAGGCAAAAATTATCAGACTCAGTTGCATGGAAGAGATTGAGTAAGTTGCCCTGGACAGAATGGAATGGAGAAACTACTTTCAGGCCCTATGTAATGTACAGCGGTATAAGAGTAATATATTTATGTATTTTTACTGCAGATTACCAAATTATTAACATCTGTATTCCTGTATATTGTTTCTCTTCAGTGGATAACTTCATATTCCAAGTTTTTAACAGTCAAATTTTGAAACTCAAGCAGTGACAGTCTGTAAGAAATTGTGTTTAAACTAAACTGGCTCAGGCATCTCTCTCTGTGTCCTTGCTGACCTCATTTAAACTGCAACATTGGCAGGGATTAATATGTAGTAGCTTTTTCTTATCATCTAACGAGGTGTGTTCAAGCTTGTGGACGAGAAGGCAAATATTTAACGCTGTCGGTTCTCTAGGAACACTTCTTTTCCACAAAAGATCTATCTTAAACAGTTTGTACCAAGGTAGCATTGCTATAACAAATCTCGATAAATATAAATCATTTCCAGTTAATTTTACACAAGTTGCGCTCTCAGACAATTTATCATATTTCGCATATGCAACTTGCCAAAAAGAATTGCAGAACATTGCTCTACTTCAGCGGTCGACACTACTAAAGTTAAACTTTCAAAGTGTTGCAACATATGTACACAGACCTGTACACATTGTTTTCACGCGCTGCTTCTCCACCGACACAGATGACATGGCTGATAATAAATATATTGTGGGATATGCAAAGTTAGGAACATCGAGTTGTAAAAAATGCAAACAGAAGATTGACAAAGGTGCTCTGCGTATTGGCAAACTCACCACAAATCCATTTTCCGATGACGGTGGTGATTTGAAGCAGTGGTTTCATCCTCCGTGTATTTTGGAACTTTTGGAAAGCGCGGGCTACGACTAAGAAGATTGATGATCCTGAAGATCTTGAAGGTTTCGGAGACTTAAATCAGGAAGATAAGGATGTCATTTTAAATCTCATACAAGGTTAGTCAGTATAATTATTGTAAACACTTACAATCATTCAAGTTAATTGGTTATAGTGCCCATGTGTTGCTGGGGCCCCAAGGGATGCAAAAATAGTAACACTGTGACCTACAAGGCATGTCATAAGAGGCAACTGAGGTAGAGGCCTGAGAAGCTACCTAGTAAATAAAAAAGCATAACAGAAATCGGATGTGCTGGTCTACTTGTAGGCTCATAACTGGTACAACATACAATCGTTCTTAGGCCCGGATCACATACAAATCACAAAGAGTGGGTAACAAGTGGTCGATATGAAGCGTTAGAAGAATTTATTGTAAACACAATAATTCACGTTCTTCTTCTTCACTCCCAGGGAGGCATAGGTAGCAAACCAAGGTTTTCCAAACCCTCCTATTCAATACCATCTTTTCCAGATCTCTCCACTCCCTCCTCATTTTCTCCACATTTTCTTGCATTCTGTTTCAAACTCCCGCCTCCAGCTGTTTCTGGGTCTTCCCTTACTTCTATTGCCCTTGGGGTTCCATTGAAGGACCTGTCTCGGGATGCAGTCAGAAGGTCTCAGTATATGTCCCATTCATCACCACCTTCTTCCCCTTATCTCTTGTTTTACCTGCCGTGGTCCAGCTCTATCTCAGATTGTCCTGCTCAGACCACATCATTATATTTCACCTCGCCCAAGTGGTTACCTGGGCCCAAATTTGGGGTGTAAAGAATAGAACCACTGTTACCTGCCATGCATGTCATAAGAGGCTGACTAAGGAGGTTTGGATGAAATCGTTGCATGTATTAAACGTGTAGAAATCTATGTTTTTAGGGGCCTACCAAACCAATGTGCAACGTATACAAGTTCTTGGCAAAGATAAAACATATCACAAAGAGTGATTCAAATTGGTTGTAAAGAATGAACACAAAGAAGATAAAGATATTTCACCTACATTCCTTCCTTTCGTTCGCTTGAAATATTGTCTATATATTCAATGTTGTCTCTTGTATGAACTTCACTGTCTTTTGTAGCTCAACAGAGGTCTGTGTAGTTTTCTGTCGAGTGTTGTTTCGTTAGGCCAGTGAGTTTGCCTCAGTGTATCATATTGGGGCAGTCTTGAAGTATGTGCTCTGCAGTTTGGTGTGCCTGTCCGCATGTACACCTGACTGAATTACCAATCTTGAATTTTACCTACATTCCTGACACTGCAGACTAAACAGACACTTACATAGACGAGGAATAAAGTCAAAAAGCTCTCTGCCAGTATCAGCAACAGACACCAGAGCATGTCCAGCTAGATTGTCTTCTGGGTAAGCTGGGAAGCAGCATGTAGCCACAACCAGTTGACCAGAAAACTAAACTCGTGGTAAATTGACAGACCTGAAGCTGACTGCCCATTTTGTGATCTACAGAGAATTAAGTTTTAAGAGTACTGATCGCCAAAGAAGAAGAATAATAATTTATAAATCAGAAGATTATCAAAATTCACATGGGAATGCTAACATCTATGAATGCATATACTAATAATAATTCCTCTCGTACTGTTATACGTTACATAGGGCCTGCAAGTAATTTCTCCATACCGCTCTATCCTGGGCAATTGCTCAATCTCCTCCATGGAACTGAGCCGATATTTCCTGCTCTCTCAGCAGGAAGGGCTCCTTAGGTCGACCTCTCTTTCTTGAACCCTTTGCATCCCACTTCAATGCCTGCTTTGATATTCGTTGATCATTTCTCCTGAAGGTGTGTCCAACATATCTCCATCTTCTCTTTCTTATAACAGTTGTCACTAGTGGTTGACCAGACATGTCTCTGATTTCATCACTTCTCCTGAATTCATTCCTTCATTTTATATTCATTATTTTTCGCAGACATCTATTTTCAAATGCATTCAACTTGCTTTCTATATCTTTAGTCATTTTCCAACTCTACTGGCATATGTTAGGATTGATACATTTTAACTCTCGCTGGCATATGTTAGGATTGATACAACCTCTTACTGGCATATGTTAGGATTGATACATGCATAAATGCATATGTATACCAGGAAATCAGAACAAATTCAGGCATAGAGAAATATGAAGTAACAAATAAATTGATTGATTGATTAATTGATAGGACCATCATCATTGCACTTCGGTGAGTAACCATGTGTGCTCCGATCTCTTTCTTACACAGAAAGATCTCAACGGCAGTGCATAAACTCTGAGCACTGAAGAGGGGCCCTGATGTAAGGTTGATGTTGACGAAGATATATTGTAGGAATTCTGTGTTAAAAAAATCTTTTCTAATGAATTTTGTCCGGGCAGCGGCTTTCCAGACACTCTTCTCAATTTTGAACTGCTAAGGTTCTTTTACATGCTCAAATTGAACATGGGACCTACATTTTATCATTCTTCTCTGATAGGACTGGGAACTAGATCTCACCTACACTGAGATTTCTCAGGAAATCTCAGGCAAAATACCTGAGCCTCGACCTCTATGCCACAGAAACCCTCGAAACAAATGAATTGAAATTTTTGAAGTTAAGCATATTTTCTTCACCTTTCACCCCTAGGAACACATAGTCCGTAATCAAGGCCTTCCAAGCCCGCCTTCAAGGCCATCCTTTCCAGATCTCTTCACTCTTTCCCCATTTTCTTGCATTCCTCTCCAGCTCCATCTCCAGGTGTTCCTGGGTCTTCCCCTACCTCTATTGCCCTTGGGGTTCCATCGGAGAGACTGTCTTGTGATGCTGTTAGGTGGTTTCCTCAGTGTGTGTCCTATCCATCGTCACCTTCTGCTCCTTATTTAATCATATTACATGAAGATAAATCATAGCCACTCACGCAGATGATCTTTACTAGCACACCTTATTTTGTATCATTGTCTGAAAATTATTCCATAGATTATCAGTCCAAGGCTGGAAATAAAACACCACGGAAACCTGCAAAGACTGTACAGGCAACACTAACAGGCTCAACACAAGCGAGAAGTACTCCCAGAAAAGGATCAGCTGACTCTTCCATAAAAGATGATGATGATGTTGATGGTTAGTGGTAGTATTGTTTTTGTGGCCATTGTTTTGCTCATTTCTTCACCTTTCAGCTCCCAACAGAGCACAAGTCTTCAATAAACTTCTTCCAGCTCTTCCTCTCTCTAGCTATCTCTTCCAATTCTTTCCACATCTTGCCTATCCTTTTTAATATTAGTCTCTCTTCTGCAGGTATTTCTAGACTATCCCTGAGGGTTCCAAAACAGTGCCTGTCTTTCAATGCTTCCTGTCAGCTTTCTCAATGTGTGTCAGATCCATGATATTGAATATATAAACAATATTTCAAGCGAACTAAAGGAAGGAAGGAAGAACTACTTCCGCCCGAGCGGTTGCTGGGGCCCAAATTGTGGTGTAAAGAATAGATCCACTGTTACCTGCTACTCATGCTGTAAGAGGCAACTAAGAAGTTTGGGCATGGGGCTCGCTACCCCACACCATAAAAAACACTAGATGGCTACATAACGGAGAGCGAACCGAGTAAACGCTGACTGAAACCGGACACATCGCAGAAGGATAAGCACCAGAGCTCCAAATGGTGCTGAAGATGTGACGTAAAATACACCAATGCTAAGGCTGCATGAATCAGATTTCCACATGAATAGAATTTATGGGGAAATCTGATACATTGGTCTGGGCGGTGATCGCGCGCGAGAGAGAACTACTGCCATCTCCTACGTTTTATGTCATTAATATTAATAAATAATAATCTTTTCAGATCTATCTGGAGTATGGGTCTTTAACAAACAGTTGTCATTCTTGTCTGTCCTTCAAAATATGTCAGAGAGTGGTACACAAAGCATAAACTCCAACAATCCTAGGAGTCTCCATGAAATACACTTGTGAGCAGTGATCAAAACTCTTCTTCATCTAGCATGTTTGTTTCAGAACGTCACTCTCATCACAGTCTGTCAGAAAGTCTAAATAACTAGCAAGTTCTCCCATCTACTCCATCGTCATGTTCAATTGTTTCCATGCCCGTGTAGTTCTGGGACCCGCAAGGGAAGAAAAGAATAGTAACACTGACCTACAAGGCATGTTGTAAGAGGCGACTGAGGTAGGGGCCTAGGAAAGCTACTCTAGCAAATAAAAAGCGTCGCAGAAATAGAATGTACTGGTCTACTTTTAGGCGCATAATTGACACAACGTACAATCACTTTTACTCTCAAGTCACATACAAATTACAAAGAGTGGTTAACAAGTGGTCAATATGGAGTATTCAAAGAAGATGAAGACATAGGACCTGCAAGTAATTTCTCAATGCTGCTCTGTCTTGAGCAACTCACTAAATCTTCATGAAATTGAGACCGATATTTCTTGCCTCTCTCAGAATAGTTCATTTCAGGGTCTCCTGGGCATCCTCTCTTTCTTGAACCCTTTGTGTCCCTATGCTTCAATGCCTGCTGTAATGAGATAATTTTCTTAAATTGTAGAGGGACCTTCCACAAGTCACACCCCTGCCAAGAAGGTGCCTGTTCCGTCAGGGAAAGATGATACTTTTGCAGAGAAAGATAATTCTTTTCGAGAATTCCGTCGACTATGCGCTGACATAGCAGAGGAGAATAGCTATCTGGGTAAAACTAAGTTGGTGAACACATACATTTGCAAAGGACACAGTGGAGGTAGGTGATTTCTTCTTTATCATCATCATCTTCTCGTCTTTCACTTCCAGATTTGCATTTTTTCCCGATCCAGAAGCACTTGAGCTCTTCGGCTCGTTGCCATGTACATAGTAACCCTTCGGTTCGGTGCCACGAACACCGTGAATCTGGAGAACATGTGGATTTTCTGCCAGCCCCGGAATTAAACCCGCTCTCACAGGAGCTTGTCACCCGTCGTTCAACGCGTATGAACACGCTGGGCAGGGGGCCCAGATTTTCATTAAAAAACCTTAACAGATGTCTAAAAGGGTCTACAGTCGAAGGATTGTCTTCATTGTGTCAGGTTTGACTTCATATGACTTGGTCCTCTCCGCAGAAATGGCACGCCACCTGCTGAGAGTATTGCGCAAAGCACAAATTCTGTAGTTCTGTCAACAACCTAGGGGTCTCTGGAAAAATCACTTCTGAGCGGCACGGTCGGACTCGAACACACGACCCTCAGAACGCAAGTCCAAGGCCCATCCACTTCCCCACAGAGACCTCCGTCACAGAGATAGTAGTCCACAGCATCGACAAACAACTTTTAATGAAAGGATTTGTGTTATTCTCGCAATTCTGCAACAGATATCTATATATGTTATGTGCCCATATGGTTGCCGGGGCCCACAAGGGAAGCAAAGAATAGTATCACTGCGACCTACAAGGCATGTCGTAAGAGACAACTGAGGTAGGACCAGGGAAGCTAGCCTAGTAAATATAAAGCATGGCAGAAATCGGATATGCTGGCCTACTTGTCGGCGCATAACTGGCACATCGTATAATTGCTCTTAGTCTCAGATCACTTACAGAAAAAAGGTTAACGGAGAGCAAACCCAGTAAATGCTGATTGAAATCGTATACACTAGAGCTCCAAGTGGTACTGAACGTTGTGACGTAAATTGCATTCTTGGCAAAGGCTGTGTATATATCACAATTAGAATGCCCGTCTGCCCAGCGTGATCGTAGCGCGTTGGACTACGGGTGACTATCCCTCTGTGTGTGCGGGTTCAATTCCAGCGGATGGCAAAAAAGCCACAGATTCCCCAGATTTACGGTGTTCGCGGCACCAAACCGAAGGGTTACGATGTCCATGGCACCAAGCCGAAGAGCCGAAAAACTCAAGTGCTTCTGGATCGGAAAAAAAACACAATTAGAATGATAAACATGGCTGAAAAGAACGAGCGAGAGAGAGAGAGAGAGAGAGAGAGAGAGAGAGAGAGAGATAGATAGATCACATACAAATCACACAGAGTGATTAACAAGTGGTCGATATGGATCGTTTGAAGAAGAAGAAGCAAAGTTAAGATATGAAATTTTAAATTTCAGATGGATTCCGGGGAGACCTGTACCTGTTGATCAAGCTATTACTGCCTGGTGTGGTTAAGACTGTTTATAATTTGAATAACAAGCAGCTGGTGAAACTGTTCAGTCAGGTTAGTTGTAGGAATAGACATTGTTGAATGTTAGGTTAGTGGTCGCTCGGGTGGTTACCGGTGCCCAAATTTGGGGTGTAAAGAATAGAGCCACTGTTACCTGCCAAACATGTCGTAAGAGGGGACTAAGGAGGTTTGGCTGAAATTGGATGCACATGTCCTAAATGTGTAGAAGTCTATGCGTTTAGGGCCTATCAAACCAATGTCAACATATACACGTTCTTGGCAAAGATCAAACATATCACAAAGAGTGATTAAAATTGGTTGTAAAGAACGAACGCAAAGAAGAAGGAGAGGCTAGTTGTAGGAATAGAGATAGTTGAATGTTAGGTTAGTTGGGAATGACATTGTTGAATGTTAGGTTAGTTGTAGGAATAGATTGTTGAATGTTAGGTTAGTTTAGGAATAGAATTGTTGAATGTTAGGCTAGTTGTAGGAATAGACATTGTTGAATGTTAGGTTAGTTGTAGGAATAGAGATTGTTGAATGTTAGGTTAGTTGTAGGAATAGAGATTGTTGAATGTTAGGTTAGTTGTAGGAATAGAGATAGTTGAATGTTAGGTTAGTTGTAGGAATAGAGATAGTTGAATGTTAGGTTAGTTGTAGGAATAGAGATAGTTGAATGTTAGGCTAGTTGTGGGAATAGAGATAGTTGAATGTTAGTTGTAGGAATAGATATTGTTGAATGTTAGGTTAGTTGCAGGAATAGAGATAGTTGAATGTTAGGTTAGTTGTAGAATAGAGATAGTTGAATGTTAGTTAGTTGTAGGAATAGAGATAGTTGAATGTTGTTGTAGGAATGAATTGTTGAATGTTAGGTTAGTTGTAGGAATAGAGATAGTTGAATGTTAGGTTAGTTGTAGGAATAGAGATAGTTGAATGTTAGGTTAGTTGTAGGAATAGACATTGTTGAATGTTAGTTGTAGGAATAGACATTGTTGAATGTTAGGTTAGTTGTAGGAATAGAGATAGTTGAATGTTATGTTAGTTGTAGGAATAGACATTGTTGAATGTTAGGTTAGTTGTAGAATGAGATAGTTGAATGTTAGGTTAGTTGTAGGAATAGAGATAGTTGAATGTTAGGTTAGTTGTAGGAATAGAGATAGTTGAATGTTAGGTTAGTTGTAGGAATAGAGATTGTTGAATGTTAGGTTATAGGAATAGACATTGTTGAATGTTAGTTGTAGGAATAGACATTGTTGAATGTTAGGTTAGTTCGAATTTTGAAGAAGAAGAAGATGATGTTGAAGCACTGTTTCTGATTCAAATACTAGTTGTCTACTATGATACATATATGTCTTGTTCTTTGTTATCAGTTTTATTGTGATTCAGTTGATGCTATTTCATGTCTCTGTTTAACTTTCACAGATTTTTGGAACTAATTTGCAGAGAATGGTCACAGATCTGGACCAGGTGATTGATACTCATTTTATAAGTAACATTAACTCTTACAATATAACAAACCACTTCACAGACCAAACCATTAAATAGAAACCAAATTATTATTAAGATGCATTGACGATAATTCTGTATAATTGTGTACAAATCATCATCATCAAGTAGTTTGTCCTTTCCGGAACTCCTTTTCATTTCTACTTCTATCATCTAGGGCAGTGTTTCCCAACATTTTTGTGCCATGCCCCACCAAAGCTTTTAAAAATTTGTATGCCCACCCTTTTTTTAAAATTATTTTTAGATTTCAGTAACGAGATTAGGAAGCAACATTCATTTTTGTCAACAGACATCCAAAAGCCGATATATTGGTTTTGCAACATCATGAACATTAGTTAAATTCTGAGCGAGTCCATTGCCCCCTTAACGCTGAAAATGCCCCCTGTGGGCGTGGGCCCACATTGGGAAACGGATCTAGGGGATCCCTGTGGCTAAGTGGTTAAGCCCTTTGCCTTGTGAGTCGAAGGTCATGGGTTCAAATCTAGACCGCACCGTTCTGATCACAGGTGCAGTTTTTCCAGAGACCCTAGGATTGTTGCTGGAGCTACAGAGTTCATGCTTTGTGCAATACTCTCGGCAGGTGGCGTGCCATTTCTGCGGAGAAGGACCGAGCCATATGGGGTAAAACCCGGTGCAATGAAGTCAATCCTTCGGCTTTAAAACCCTTTAAAATTTCTAGCATAAACCATGATGCTATGTATTCGTTATTGTTTATACTTCACTTTTATGTTGTTTCCAGTTAATATAAAACTCCAATCAGAATGAAAATAAATAAAAACTTAACAAATTAGTTAACATCTTCTGAGTGATGCGTGGTCCATGCGATACGATATATTGACACTTGAGTGTCACGTGGTACGGAATCAGTTAACATGAAAGTCTGAAATGAAAAGTAAACAATAGAGAAGAAGAAGATTGTCTCCAATTAGATCCAGATGTTTGTATTGTTGTCAGTCCTAGTTGTATTTTTAGCAACACACATAGTTTGTTTGGATGATGTTTACAGATGCCTTCCAACATTCAGGCTCTTAGATATATTGTTCTAGGAAGATAGAATTCTGCTGCACTGAGATATTGGTTATTGGTTACTAAACTGATGTCATTTCACTCCGGGCAGACCCATAGGTGCTCAGTCTCCCCCAACAGATATCAAAGAGTATGCATACTGATGGTTCCCGTGGCTGACTTATTAAACACACTTTGCCCATGAATCCAGTTCTACTTGTACAATGGGTTACTCCAAACTGCTTAAATCGCAGGATTGATTCAACATCTATTTTAGTGTCCTCTTCCAACAGGCAGTTGCGAAGAGCCGAAGAACATCCCCTTATCCATCTTCAACTCTTCTGACAATTGATGCTGTTGATGCAAGCCTGTCCGCTCTCTCACTGCCGCAAATACCTGCATGCCCAGGACAGTAGATCCATGTAAGCCGCTGGAGGTTAGAAACTTTTATAGACACCATCTACTCATACTGGAACCTACCCTTTTGGATCTTGTGATGCGTCGACTGAGAGTCAGATACGACAGATTGAGAGAACAGGCTAGCTATGAAATGAGAAGATGGTTCAAAACATCATAGTCTAACATAGATATAATAATAATTCCTCACGTACTGTTATACGCTACTTAGGACCTGCAAGCAATTTTTCCATACCGCTCTATGCTGGACAACTCGGTCAATATCCTCCATGGAGTGAGACCGATATTTCTTGCCTCTCTCAGCAAAGTTGTTTTAGGGTCTCCTTAGGTCGTCCTCTCTTTCTTGAACTCTTTGCATCCCATTCAGTGCCTGCTTTGATATTCGTTGATCATTTCTTCTCAAGGTGTATCCAACATATCTCTATCTTCTCCTTCTTATAACAGTTGTTACTAGTGGTTGACCAGACATTTATCTGATTTCATCACTTCTCTTGAATTTGTTCCATTTTAAGTTCATTATTTTTTGCAAACATCTATTTTCAAATGCATTCAACTTGCTTTCTATATCTTTAGTCATTTTCCAACTCTCGCTAGTATATGTTAGGATTGATACAACATTTGAATTGAAAATTCGTAATTTAGTTTTAATACTATATAACTTGCAGTTCCATATTTTATTTAGACTTTTAAAAGCTGATGTTGCTTTGCCAATTCGTATCATAATTTTTTTTTAACATTTCCTGTGCTATCTAAAATGCTACCTAAATAGGTGAACTGCTGTGTTACATAGATATACTGTCTTGAAGATTCCGAAGTTATGTGTATAATTTCATGCGGTTTATGTCTGGTAGGGAGACGTAGCGGAGACAATCCGCTGGGCTTTTGATGAAAGCAAAGTTCTGACACCACAGAAGACTAGCACTCTGAGCCTTCAAGAGGTTAGTTATGTGATCGAATCTTCTGATGGTTTCTATGTCTTGTGATGGTTTGATGAATCTTGTATATTCACTGTGCTTGTGTGTTACCTAGGCGCGCAAGGAGCAAAGAATAGTAACACTGCGACCTACAAGACATGTAGTAAAAAGCGACTGATGTAGTGGTATAGGAAAGCTACCCTAGTAAAGCTGAGATCTTCCTGTGTAAGAAAGAGATCGGAGCACACTTGGTTACTCACCGAAGTGCAATAATGATGGTCTTATCTATTAATATCCTAGTAAATAAAAACATTGCAGAAATTGGATGTGCTGGCCTACTTATAGGTGCATAACTGGCACAATGTACAATCATTCTTAGGCTCGGATCACATACAGATCACAAAGAGTGGTTTAACAAGTGGTTCTTCTCCTTCTTGAGCGTTCCAAATCGACCACTTGTCAACCACTCTGTGTGATTTTTATGTGATCTGAGCTTAAGAGCAATTACATGTTGTGCCAGTTATGCGCCTACAATAGGCCAGCACATCCGATTTCTGCAATGCTTATTACTAAGGTAGCATCCCTAGGGCCTATATCAGTCGCCTCTTCGACATGCATTGTAGGTCGCAGTGGTACTATTCTTTGCTTCCTTGCGGGCCCCGGCACCACACTGGCGTAAGAAGTGTTTGATATGAAGTGTTTGAAGAAGAAGAAATAGAACATTGCAATAAGGGGTTGAGAAATTAATAATGGAATTGCAAATTAAAGCAATAAACAAAATCTATACCTTAGTGTACGGTAGAGCGTCAACACGGTAGAAGGTCAACATCTGAGTTGATAGCAAACACCAACGGCAGAGATTTATGGAGATCCGTGATCTCGTATGCCAGCCGGCACGGCACCTGATGATGGTGATTCCTTAGTGTAGCAAAAATAAAGATTATGGCAACTGATAAAACAAGCACAATGAAGGATATTTTATTCAATGGAGAGGCTCTCATGCCCACCACGTTTGTAGCACGTTGGACAGCGGGTGACAAGCCCTCTGTGAGTGTGGTTCAATTCTGCGGGCTGGCAGAAAAGCCACAGGTTCTTCAGATTTACGGTGTTCGGGGCACCGAGCTGAAGGGTTACAATGTCCATAGCACCGAACCGAAGAGCTGAAAAGCTCAAGTGCTTCTGTTGGGAAAAAAAAATCCAATGGTGAGAAAATAGAAATGTGAATTTTTGAATATCTCAGTTCACTGCTAACAACAGATGAAAATGGGATGAAGGAAAATTAAAAGAACAAACATGGCCTTACCAAAAAATGAAGCTAAACAGTATGGAACCAAACTGATAGAAAAACAAAGATGAGAATACTAAGAGCATGCATATTCCCAGTGGCAACATATGGGTGTGAAACATGGACATTTAACAAGGCGGTTGGAAAAGCATATATGTGCGTTTGAATATAAATATTACATGAGAATCTTTGCAGTGGATACCCTCTCACTGTGGAATACCAGGAAATGAAACAGCAGACCGATTTGCCAAGGAAGGTGCTACAGGAGAGCAACTACCTACCACCGGAAGAAAAGGATGATTAAATTAATCAGAAAGCCACAAATACCAACACAAGACGATTACTATAATATGAGCAGATTGGAACAAGTTGTCATTCTGTGACTTAGAACAGGACACAATTGACTCCACAGCCACATGTATACAAAATTCAAGATTGGCAATTCAGCCATGTGTACATATGGACAGGCACACCAGACTGCAAAGCACATACTTCAAGACTGCCCTGAATATGATACACTGAGGCAAACTCACTGGCCTAACGAAACAACACTCGATAGAAAACTACAAGGACCACTGTGTGAGCTACAAAAGACAGTGAAGTTCATACAAGAGACAACATTGAATATATAGACAATATTTCAAGCACACGAAAGGAAGGAAGGATACAAGAGACAACATTGAATATATAGACAATATTTCAAGCGAGCTAAAGGAAGGAAGGATACAAGAGATAACATTGAATATATAGACAATATTTCAAGCACACGAAAGGAAGGAAGGATACAAGAGACAACATTGAATATATAGACAATATCTCAAGCGAGCTAAAGGAAGGAAAAGAATCTTTCGTATATCTTGGACAGAGAAGAGAACAAATATATCTATCCATTAAAAATTAGAAATTTAAAAAATGGCTGATGCTACAAATAAGAATGAAATAAATAAAAAAAAATTGGACATTTAAAAAGACATGACGGGTTGTAGAAGACCGTTATAGAAGGAAGCTTCCTGCAAAGAGGAGAAGAGGAAGACCACAGAGAAGATGGATTCAGAAAGTAACGAATGATTTGAGCATGATGGCTGCAGAGGTGTCTGACCTATGAAAGAGAGAAGAGAGAAATTCCAAAGAACTGTTCTTTTTATTCCTCTTCTCTCCTCGTGGAACATAGGGCTTCAACAGTTGTTCTTCACTTTTCCTGGTCTCTGGTTGTTTTCTTTATGGTCTCTCAGTCAAGCACCCTTCAGTTCCTCAAGAAGACTCTGTCAAAGGACTGTTAGGGTGGGGCAAAGTTGTGCTCAGGACAAGCTATTTGATTGGGATAGATCTGTTATTGAGATATCCATCATCATCAAATAGCTTGTCCTAAGCAGAACTTTGCCACCCCAACAGTCCTCTAGAATTTCGTCTCTCATAGGCCAGACGTCCTGCCTCTGCAGCCGTCATGTTAAAATTGTCAGTTACATTCTGAATCCATCTTCTCTGTGGTCTTCTTCTCTTTGCCGGTATGCCTCCTTCTATGATGGTCTTCTCCAGCCCTTAATATCTTTTCATATGTCCAAAATATCTCAATTTTCTCTTTCGTATTTGTAGCATCAGTCAGTTTTCTTTGATTATCCAAGTTAAAAAAGTGAATTACATATCCTTTACAGGACTTTGCGAATCAACCCCAGCTTTTTAGCGCTGTTTGTTATTTTTCTAGGCATTATTACGTTCAGTAGTTTGCCATTGCTTTCTGAGCGGGTGGTGCCATCGTCCTTTGTAAAAATCCACGTGAAACAATTTGCAACCAAACTGTCTGTAGCTTGATTCGAACTCAGAACGTTGGGGTTAATAGACCAAGTCACTATCCCCTAAGCACAGATCCAAGTTAACTATATTAAAAACTTATTTTCTAGATCATCTGTTTGATGTGAGTTACATTTTTTTGTCTATCAGATTGATGAATATTTGGCTGAGCTGTCCGAGATGACCAAGGAAAGTGACCAACAAAATGTGCTGTCTAAAGTAGCCAAGAGGTAATGTACAATTATATGCGGTTGACTCTGTCCGCATGATGCTGGGGCCCAAGGAAGCAAGGAATACTATCACTGCAACCTACAAGGCATGTCGTGAGAGGCGACTGATGTAGGACCTAGGAAAGCTACCTTAGTAAATAAAAAGCTTCACAGAAATCAGATATGCTGGCCTACTTGTGGGTGCATAACTGGCACAGTGTACAATCGCGCTCAGTTCACATACAAATCACACAGAGTGGTTAACAAGTGGTCGATTGGGAGCGTTCAAGAAAGAAGTATATGGTTGACTATCTCAATAACAACATAGAATTCTTCTTCTTCCTTCGTCCCTAGGGGAAGCATAGTTTTGTAATCTAGGCCTTCCAAGCCCGCCTATCCAAGGCCATCATAGAACTATAAGAACAAAGAATTCTTCTTCATCAGTTTCAGTTTGGAATATCTTCATTGCACTCTGGACATGTCTTCTTCTTCTTCTTTGCATTCGTTCTTTATAACCAATTTTAATCACTCTTTGTGATATGTTTGATCTTTGCCAAGAACGTGTATACGTTGCACATTGGTTTGGTAGGCCCCTAAACGCTAGACTTCTACACGTTTAGGACACCTGCATCCGTTTTCAGCCAAACATCCTTAGTCGCCTCTTACGACATGCGTGGCAGGTAACAGTGGTTCTATTCTTTACACCCCAAATTTGGGCCCGGTAACCACTCGGGCAATGAGCCTACTCATATACCTGTTATGCTGTTCTTTTCTTGCTACTCCAATCTTCAAACCCAACTCCTGCAATCTAGTAGTTGACGTGGTTTGGTTTAAATGAAAATCTTCTTTTCAGCCACACACTATGAGGGCGTTCAAAAATATCAGCTCTATCTATTGTCCTTCTTCATCCTTCGTCCCTAATGAGGCATAGTTTCGCAACCTAGGCCTTCCAAACCCGCCTATCCAAGGCCTTCATAGAACTATGACAACATAGACTCTTCTTCTTTCTTCTCTCCTTTCTTGTTTCTATCTCTCCTTTCTTGTTTCTATCTCTCCTCTAATCCTGTTTTGCCGTACATCATCACAATAAGAAGAGATTTCAAGAATGGGCTTTTGTGTATGCTTCATAAATAGTGTTTTTCCACTGCCTCTGTTATCTCTGAGGTCCACCTTTTGTGTGGACTGCGTTTTGTTTTGTATCCATTCTTTCGGAGTAACATTGCTCTTTGAGGTGCACTGTCTGTTGGTAATCTGTTTATGTGGCCGAACCATTTAATTTGTTGTTTCTTGATGAAGTTCAGTGCTGATGTTGTACCCACTTTTTCCTGATGTCTTCATTTCTCAACCGGTCTCTTCTTGTTACTCCCAGCATTCTGTGTAGACACTTCATCTCTGTTGTGACTAGTTTTTTCTATCATTTGATGTCAGCGTCCAGGTTTGGCACTGATAGCATAATGTGGGGAGAAAGATTGTGTTGAACATTGCTCTTTTTGTATTCATGGTGAGATGTTTGCATTTTAAAATTGGCGCCATTTGTCCTATCATTTGGTTTGCTTTGTTGCATCTGTGTTGGAGTTCCTTAGTTATTCTTCTGTGTGCTGAAAAAATGCTTCCTTAGTTTGTAAATTCTTTCTTCTTCTTTTGTCTTCACACTGTTACCGGGTTGTTGCCTCAATGTCGTTGTTTTCTGTTTTTGTCTTGCGCTGTTCTAGTGATTGGGTGATTGTTATTTTTGCTCTTTGACAGGATTCTACTATGCCATTTAACCATCATTTTCGTGGTCTTCCTCTTGCATTCTTTCCTGATGTTCTGTTGTAGAAGACTTTGTATACTGTGGAGTTTAGATGCATTCTTATTAAGTGGCCGAACCACTTCATTCTTTGTTTCCCAATTTAATTCAAGCAGGGTTCTGTGCCAACTTTTTTCTTATGCTGATGTTGGTGACTGTCTTTTCTGGTGTTGTTGGTAACTTTTCGCAGGCAGCGTGTTTCACATGTAGTTTTTTTTGTGACTGTGCTTTGCTCATTGTCCATGTTTGGCTCTGGTAACACAAAGTAGCTATGAAAATGTAAAGTCTTTGACTTGTTTTAATGAATGTTTGTGGATGAAGATATATATAGCCCCATTAATATTAGAAATTGGATGAAACAGATAGAGATGTCAAAATAAGAAAACAGAAGGCAAGAGGAACTTTCATTGCACTGGGAAACATATGGAAGTCTTAAAGAAATCAAATCTAGAACATAAATTAGGATATTTAACTCTAATGATAAAGCAGTTTTTCTATATGGGTCAGAAACATGGAGAACTACTAAAACAATAACGCATAAACTGCTAACATTCATCAACTGGTGTGTGCGCAGAATAGATGGAATAAGATGGTATGATAGGGTCACAAATGAGGAACTTATGGAGAGAACAAGACAGATTCCAGTGAACCAAGAGGTTAAAAACAGATGCTGACACTGGATAGGACACACTTTGCAAAAACCTGAGGGGAATATAACAAGAAGGGTCTTTTCCTGGAGCCCACAGGGAAAGCGAAAGAGAGGGGGGCCAAGAAATACATGGAGATGAGATTTGGAGGCAGAGATGAACAATATAAAGAAGAGTTGGAGGGAGCTGCAGGAGATAGCTAGAGAGTTGGTTGAGGGCCTATGCCCCATCCCGGGTTAAAAAGTCAGAGAGAGAGAGAGAATATTATAAATTAGTTTATTTTGTTTATTTATTTTTCAACAGGTGTACCTCAAATGACCTGAAAATGTTTGTACGACTGATAAAACATGACTTAAGAATCAACTCGGGAGCCAAACATATGTAGGAGAAACTATGTTATGTCTGTTAATCTTCTTTGTCAAAATCACATAATACGTACTAATTTTTTCTTCTTATGTTCGCCTGCTATATGAATTGAGGCGTAGTTAGGGCGCCTAGTATGGCCTTCTGACTGATTTTAGCATGAAGGCTTGCTTTACTCTATGGACACTATAGTTTAATCCCATATAAAAAGAGCTTTAAAGCCGAAGGATTAACTTCATTGCACTGTGTTTTACCCCATATGGCTCGGTCGCTTTCCGCAGAAATGGCACGCCACCAGCCGAGAGTTTTGCACAAAGCACGAACTCCGTAGATCCAGCAACAAACCTTGGGGTCTCTGAAAAAAACTGGACTCGTGAACAGAGCGGCGCGGTGCGGATTCGAACCCACAACCTTCGACTGCAAGGCAGAGGTTTAACCACTTAGCCACAGAGACAACCATTAGTATTGCTACAGTAATCCCATATACTTGGAGGAAAGTGTCGTAGAAGACAAGACAAGAAAAAACGATGTCCTCTTCAAGGGAGAGGAAGGACGACTGCTATTTGTCCCACAGTTTGGGGGAGGGGTTGGTTGTAGCCAGAGCATTTACCACACGCTGGTGGGTTCTAACTGTCACCTTATCGGGCCCCATTCTGCTCCCTGCCCTTTGGTTTGGCCTTTCACCTTTAGTCTGGCCTTTCACCTTTAGTCTGTTTGGCTTGGTTAGACCTACCAGGAGTTAGACTCCGTCGACATAGCCTGAAGGATCATAAGACACACACCCTCAACCACAATAAAGTAGGCTAATGTGAGAGCTAGTTAGACCTGCCAGAGTTAGACTTCCACAAGCCTGAAGGATCATAAGACACACAACCCTCAACCACGATAAAGTAGGCTAATGTGGAGGGCTAATTTAGACCTGCTAGGAGTTAGACTCCCACCAACATAGCTTGAAGGATCGTAAAGACACACAAGCCCTCCAACCACGATAAGTTAGGCTAATGTGGAGGGCTAAGTTAGACCTGCCAGGAGTTAGACTTCCGTCGACATAGCCTGAAGGATCATAAAGACACACAAACCCTCCAACCACGATAAGGTAGGCTAATGTGGAGGGATCTTCAGTCTGTTTGACTAGGTTACACCTCCCAGGAGTTAGACTCCCGTCGACATAGCCTGAAGGATATAAAGACACACAAACCCTCCAAACACGATAAGGTAGGCTAATGTAGAGGGATCTTCAGTCTGTTTGACTAGGTTAGACCTCCCAGGAGTTAGACTCCCGTCGACATAGCCTGAAGGATCATAAAGACACACAAATCCTCCAAACACGATAAGGTAGGCTAATGTGGAGGGATCTTCAGTCTGTTTGACTAGGTTAGACCTCCCAGGAGTTAGACTCCCGTCGACATAGCCTGAAGGATCATAAAGACACACAAACCCTCCAACCACGATAAGGTAGGCTAATGTGGAGGGAGAGATCTATAGGAACTACACTCCACTAAACAACTGATGTCATTATTTTTGCTCTTCTATTCACAGCCTGGATGGCCTTGACCCTAACGCATATGCAGCATTTCAAGCATCGCGGAACTTAAAGGATGTCGTTGAACGAGTGGCCAGCAATAAGTCAGAGTCAATAACCAGTGGTAAAGTTGGATTGAGCAGGCGTCTCAGTGTGAGGGCTGATCTGATGACACCTGTTTTACCCATGTTGGTGAGTTATCTTACTTGTCTTCAGGCCCCGATTGTACGTAGATAAATTTGTGTGTCAGGGTCTTGGGTAACATACCGCCTGAGTGTTGTCAGGGCTCGCAAGGGGAGCTAAGAATAGTGCCACTGCAACCTACAAGACATGTCGTAAGAGGCGCTGATATAGGATCTAGTGAAGCTACCCTAGTAAATAAAAAGCAGAGCAGAAATCGAATATGCTGGCCTACTTGTTGGCACATAACTGGCACAACATACAATCGCTCATACAAATGTTGAGGCACAGAGAAACGCTGCTGCGAAAGACAAAACACACAACATGCACATGTCTAACCTTGATCATGTATGCCCCACCTGTGGTAAGGGATTGTGTTCATGATTGGACTCTACAGTCACCTCCGCACACACCAGAGAGGTGCAGCAACACACGTCTGAGACTGTTGTCATCATCGCTTGCGAAGGGCGACTATTAGTACCTGTTGTGAGTTGATTATATAGAATGTTCTTTGGAATTCTCTCATTGCTCATGTGGCACACGCGTCCCAAACCATCTCAGATGTCACTGACCCAGCAAGGTGTGCATGCTTGGAATGCCAGCACTGTCCAGTATTTCTATATTAGGGATGAGGTCCTGCCATCGGATTTTGTATATTTGCTTGAGACAGCGCACGAGAAAGGTGTTGAGGTGATGGCTATGCTATCATTGTCATCATAAATGGCAATATATTACAGTATATATGTGCTTTCGAATATAAGTGTTATAGAAGAGTCCTCCGTATCTCTTGGACAGAGAAGAGAACAAATAGATCTATCCAGAAAGAACTCAAAATCAAAGAAAACTGGCCGATTCTACAAATACTAAAGAGAAAATTGAGATATTTTGGACATATAAAAAGAAATGAAGGGCTGGAGAAGACCATCTTGGAAGGAGGCATACCAGCAAAAGAAGAAGAAGGAAGACCACGAAGAAGATGGATTCAGGATGTAACTGATGGTTTGAACATGACGGCTCAGAGGCAGGACATCTGGCCTATGAGAGAGAGAAGTTCCGGAGGACTGTTGGGGTGGCAAAGGCTCAGGACAAGGTATGTGATGATGATGATTAGAGAACTCTGCACTGAAATTAGTTGAACAACTGCTGGTACTAGACATTAATTTCTTGCATGTTATCTCTTATCAAAGCAACATCAGCTTTTAAAAGTTTAAATAAAATATGGAACTGCAAGTTATATAGTATTAAAACTAAATTACGAATTTTCAATTCAAATGTTGTATCAATCCTAACATATGTCAGCGAGAGCTGAAAATGACTAAAGATATAGAAAGCAAGTTGAATGCATTTGAAAATAGATGTCTGCGAAAAATAATGAATATAAAATGGAACGAATTCAGAAGTGATGAAATCAGAGAAATGTCTGGTCAACCACTAGTGACAACTGTTATAAGAAAGAGAAGATGGAGATATGTTGGGCACACCTTGAGGAGAAATGATCAACGGATATCAAAGCAGGCATTGCAGTGGGATGCAAAGGGTTCAAGAAAGAGAGGTCGACCTAAGGAGACCTGAAACGAACTTTGCTGAGAGAGGCAGGAAATATCGGTCTCAGTTCCATGGAGGAGATTGAGCGAGTTGCCCAGGATAGAGCGGTATGGAGAAATTACTTGCAGGCCCTATGTAACGTGTAATGGTACGAGAGGAATTATTATTATTATTATGTTATCTCTTCATAAAAGGCTGAGGCTTGCAGATCTGTGGATCAAGCAATGAAGAAGTGCCCAAGTGGATTTTACGCTGAGATCAAGTATGACGGGGAGAGAGTCCAGGTTCATAAGCAGGGCAGTGAATTTAAATTCTTCAGCCGCTCACTTAAGCCTGTTCTAGAACATAAGGTACAGTTGTTTTATTGTTTTTAGTAACTAATATTCTTCTTCTTCGAGCGCTCCACATCAACCACTTGTTAGCCACTTTTTATGATTAATATGTGATCTGAGCCTAACAGCGTTTGTAAGTTCTGCCAGTTATGCGCCTACAAGTAGGCCAGCACATCAGATTTCTGCGACGCTTTTTTTTTTCATTTACTAGGGTAGCTTCCCTAGACCCCTACTTCAGTCGCCTCTTACTACATGCTTTGTAGGTCACAGTGTTACAATTCTTTACTCCCCTTGTGAGTCCCGGCGGTAACATACACAGGTGGTAGCTATTATTCAACACTGAGGAGCGTCTGGCTAAATAGGTTAAAGCTAGGACTCTCATTCGGTAGATCCAGCTTCGATCCCCGGTAAAGTCAAAATATTTGTCTTTTAATTGCACAAGACTCGAGTGTATGTTGTCCTTCCTTCCTTCCTTTCGCTCGCTTGAAATATGTCTATATATTCAATGTTGTCTCTTGTATGAACTTCACTGTCTTTTGTAGCTCACACAGAGGTCTGTGTAGTTTTATGAGTGTATGTTGTATTTTCTTTCAATTATACGAGACTGGAGTGTACGCTCTATTTTTCTTTCAATTGTATGAGACTGGAGTGTATGCTGTATTTTTCTTTCAGTTGTACGAGACTGGAGTGTGCTTTGTATTTTTCTTTCAATTGTATGAGATGGGAGTGTATGCTGTATTTTTCTTTCAATTGTATGAGACTCTAGTGTATGTTGTATTTTTCTTTTGATTGTACAAGACTGGAGTGTATGTCATATTATCATTTACGTGTGTTGTAAAACATATAATTCTTCCAGATCAAACTATTCCGAGACTTCATCCCTAAAGCCTTCATCTCTAGTAATGATCTGATCTTGGATGCTGAAGTACTACTTGTGGACAATACAACTGGAACCCCACTGCCTTTTGGAACATTGGGAGTTCACAAGGTACGTGTCTTTTTGCTCGGGGTCTCTGTTATGTTATGTTATTTTATGCAATCAACGTCATGGTACATTGGGCATTCTCATTCGTGCTCTGTTCTCCGCTGCAGCAGACATCCCAAAGTTCATTTGCTCACCGTACCCATGAGAAGTTGATTACTATATCTTCTCTCTCTACCACGAAGATGACACTGTCTGGCATGTCCAAACTTAACTCTTAATTCTCGAACTCGTTCCAGTGTCTGAGACGTGCCCTAGTGTTTTTTACGGTGTGGGGTAGCGAGCCCCATTCTTGACCTCCCAGGCATTATCAATTCTGATGCAGATCTGGTGTTGAACCGCAGTGACAGACCATCTAACATCTTCACCGTCTGCCTTTCACAATATCCCCTTCCCTGTATGTTACCTGTTGTCACCAAATTTTCTAAAATTCTTATTCACATTATGAGTCTGTAGAACAATGCTTAATTCGTATTGTTTTGATCAAGTTTCAAATGAATACACTTGTTTAAAAAAATCATCCACCCGTCTGCCCAACGTGTTCGTAACGCTTGGACTACGGGTGACTATCCCTCTGTGTGTGCGGGTTCAATTCCGCTGGATGGCAGAAAAAGCCACAGATTCCCCAGATTTACGGTGTTCGTGGCACCGAACGAAGGGTTACGATGTCCATAGCACCGAGCCGAAGAGCTGAACTGCTCAAGTGCTTCTGGATCGAAAAAAAAAAAAATCATCTGTGTGTTGCCTAGGCTCTCAAGGGGAACAAAGAATAGTAACACTGTTACCTACAAGGCATGTCATTAGAGGTGACTGAGGTAGGGGCCTATGGAAGCTACCCTAGTAAATAAAAAGCCTTGCAGAAATCGGATGTGCTTGCCTACCTGTAGGAGCATAACTGGCATGATGTACAATCGCTCTTATACTCAGATCACATACAAATCGCAAAGAGTTGTTTAACAAGTGTTCGATATGTAGCGTTTAAAGAAGAATATAACTTTGAATAATTTAGTAGCTTTACGAGAGCGGAAAATCACAACGACAGAGATGTGGTGTCTTAAAAGAGCTGCAGGTGTGACAATAAGAGACAAAATTAGAAATGAAGAAATCAGAAGGAGACTGGATGTGAAACCAGTCCTGCAATTCATAAAAGAACAACAGATTAAATGGTTTGGACACCTGACAAGAATGCCCTGTTATCGCCTACCACAAAGAGCCACACAGAAAAAGTGTAATGAGTACAAAGCAAGAGAAAGACTATGCAAAAGATGGAGCGATGACATCAAGAACAGCCTTACGAAAATGAATATCAGCTTACAAAGTGCCTTAAAACAAGCACACACAAGATCACTACGTTTCACCTGCAACACTTCTATAAAGAAGTCAATGGTGGAAGAGAAGAACAAGCACACACAAGATCACTACGTTTCCTCCCAACACTTCTATAAAGAAGTAAATGGTGGAAGAGAAGAAGAAGATTGTTTTCACTTGTTTTCTCTTTGATTCATCCTCAGAAAGCTGCTTTTAAAGATGCCTCTGTTTGCTTGTTTGTCTTTGACTGCCTCTTGATCAATGATGAAAATTTGATGGACAAGTCAGTGTTTTTATCATTTTATTTATTTTCTTATTTTGAAAGGGGTTTAGATTTGTATAGCATCAGTAATAAACTTATCAAGACTCCAGTGGGTACCATCACACTGTGGGGTGCCAGGTAACGAGAAAGCAGACAAACTTGCTAAAAAAGGAGCAGAATGTGAACAAATAGATAACGAAATCACATACTTTGAAACCCTCCATATTAGCCTACCTTATCGTGGTTGGAGGGTTTGTGTGCCTTTAGGATCCTTCAGGCTATGTCGGCGGAGTCTAACTCCTGGCAGGTCTAAACAAGCCGAACAGACTGAAGGTGAAAGGCCAGACCAAAAGGCGGGAGCAGGATGGGGCCTCATAAGGTGACAGTGCAGAACCCACCGGCGAGTGGTAAATGCTCTGGCTGCAACCAACCCATCCCCAGCTATGGGACAAATAGCACTTGTCCTCTCTCTCTCTTGAGGAGGACATCCTTTTCTTGTCTTGTCTTCTACTTCTATGACACTTTCCCTTAAGCATAAGGATTAAACTACAGTGTCCAGGGAGCACACCCTGCAAAAAAGCCGTGGTTGGTGAGCCCGGCAACAGAAGGCTGAAGTCATCTAGAGTAGGACGACTCCAGACAAACCGGGAAGACAGATCTCGTCAGCAGGGGACTGCAACTGTCTAGAGAACAACCTCAAAAAAAGATGTCCTCAGAAACGGAATGTGTCAGCCATTATTGGCGGGAGGAATCGACACATAAGAACAACTCAAATGGCCATGGCTGGCGACATACTTTGAAAAAAAAAAAGCTATCATGGTCATTAGAAAAGAACCTAAATCACCCAACGATGACTACCACACACTTGACAGACAAGAACAGACTATCATCTTCCGACTCAGGATAGGACATAACAGACTGAGCAAACACCCACACATGCTACATTTGTCCCCATCTCATCTGCATCCCTATGGCACTGCTGAACAAACCACAGAACATGTCCTACAAGACTGCCCCCTGTATGTCCTCCCTAGAAAGGGATGCTGGTCCTACAACCCAACACTACACTCAAAACTACATGACACCAGAGATGAGCTCTGGACAACAGTTGACTTCTTCATAAGAACGTGTCTAACGGTATAATCATCAAAACTACATGACACCAGAGATGAGCTCCGGACAACAGTTGACTTCTTCATAAAAACGTGTCTAACGGTATAATCATCAAAATAGAGATCGCAAAGAGGCAGAAGAAGAAGAACTTCATCAAGAAACAATAAATCAAATGGTTCGGACACATAAGCAGATTACCAACAGACTGTACCTCAAAGAGCAATGTTACTCCGATACAGTGGATACAAAGCAAAATCTCACCCATGTAAAATTGTTATTGGTTATTGAACTGACGTTATTGCAATCCGGGAAGACCCATAGGTGCTCAGTCTCCCCCAACAGATATCGAAGAGTATGCATAATGATGGTTTCTGTGACTAGCTGGTTAACTCTTTCCACACGCAGTTATTTCCTCAATGCTTAAACAGTTAATTGAAGGGAGGCAAAACAAAGAAAAAAAAGAAAAATCATAACTACTTGCCAATAAATAAAAATATATATATATTTCTTATTAGATGAAAATCGTGGCATATCCTAAAGACGTAGCCATCAACCACAGTAAACGAGTCGTTGATTTTCACTAGTTTAATAAAACTGGACAACCTATTAGAATAACAAGGTTAAAAAGTAGTAGAAGTAAAATAGTAGAAGTAAAACTAGAAAGACTTGTATATGGGAAGCAACTCTAATGGCACAGTGTACGGCGAATGACATTCAACAGAATTCTGCTGTGGTGGAAAGAGTTAAACACACTCCTCACTTAGGCATCCAGTTCTACTTGTACAAAGGGTAACTCTAAACTCCTCAATCCATTGGATTGATATAACGTCTATTTTAGTGTCTTCATTCAACAGGCAATCGTGAAAAGACTGGATAACATACCCCATATCCATCTTCAACCCCCACAACAATCGATGCTGTTGATGCAAGCCTGTCCGCTCTCTTATTATCTTAAACACCCGCATGCCCAGGACATAAGATCCACGTCGCCGAGTGGTTACGGGCCTAAATTTGGGGTGTAAAGAATAGAACCACTGTTACCTGCCACGCATGTCGTAAGAGACGACTAAGGAGGTTTGGCTGAAATCGGATGCACATGTCCTAAACGTGAGAAGTCTATGCGTTTAGGGGCCTGCCAAACCAATGTACAACGTATCACGTTCTTGGCAAAGATCAAACATATCACAAAGAGTGATTAAAATTGGTTGTAAAGAACGAACGCAAAGAAGAAGATCCACATAAGCTGCTGGAGGCTAGAAACTTCAACAGACTACATCCACTCATACAGCAACCTGCCATTTTGGATCTTCCAAAGCACTGACTGAGAGTCAGATACAACAATGGCCCCAGTAAACGAAGTCCCAGAGAACCAGTAGAGGGCAGCAGTAACAACCTCTATCCTCATACTAGAAGTAGTTGTCCTGTATGCCCCACTTCACTCTACAACAGCCCTACCATGCGCACTTGCCAAGAAACCCAAGCCTGACTTCTCACCACCATGCACAGACCTATCGGTATAAACAATATTACACTGTTAGTCATCCACAGAGAAATAAAATTCAGACAAGTAAAGTATTTTGGGCACATAAAAAGACATGACACCATGATAAAACATTTACTAGAGGGAAAGTTGAGAGGGAAGAGCAAGAGGAAGACCGAGAGATAAGTGGGAGGAAACTTTAAGAAATGGACAGGTTACAGTCTGGCAGTGTGCAACACCAAGGCGAAAGACAGAGGATGCTGGAGATTCATTGCAGCCTACCTTGATGTGGAGCGACACCTGATGATGATGATGAGTCACCCACTTCCATCTGATTTTTTAAAGGTCTGTATGTCTTTGAATATCTTCGATGAATATCAAAGCAGGCATTGAAGTGGGATGCAAAGGGTTCAAGAAAGAGATGTCGACCTAAAGAGACCCTGAAACGAACTTTGCTGAGAGAGATATCGGTCTCAGTTCCATGGAGGAGATTGAGCGAGTTGCCCAGGATAGAGCGGTATGGAGAAATTACTTGCAGGCCCTATGTAGCGTATAATGGTACGAGAGGAATTATTATTATTATGTCTTCGAAAGACAGTCCTGTACATTTATTTTGAATTGTTTTTGCGTGTGTGTTGCTTGGGCTTGCAAGGGGAACAAAGAACAGTAATACTGCAACCTACAAGGATGTCATAAGAGGCGACTGAGGTAGGGGCACAGGAAGCTCCCCTATTAAATAAAAAGAGTAGCAGAAATCGGATGTGCTGGCCTACTTGTAGGCGCATAACTGGCACAACTTACATATGCTCTTAGGCTCAGATCACATACAAATCACACAGTGGTTAACAAGAGGTCGATATGGAGCGGTCAAAAAGGAAGAAAATATACTTTTTAGCATAGTACGAAGTAAATTATGTCTAAAAATAGATCTAAAGTGGAAGGATTGACTTTGCTGCACTGGGTTTTACCCCACATGGCTCAGTCCCTCTCTGCAGAAATGGCACGCCACCCGCCTAGAGTACTACACAAAGCACAAACTCCGTAGCCTCGACAAAAATCTTAGGAGTCTCTGGAAAAAATGCATTCGTGAACAGAGCGGCAGGGTCTGAATTTGAACCAATGACCTTCGAAACATAATGCAAAGACCACAGAGACCGCCAAAATTAGATTGTGTTATTATGTAAAGTGAAGTGTTGACAAATAATTTCAATGAGTTTTATTTTAACTTGCAGGCCAATAAAACAAAGAAGAGAAATTTTGGACAAGAACATGACGCCAGTGAAAAACCGAGTGAATCTGTCCGAGATTAAATTGATCAAAGTAGGCTCTTCTTGCTTCTTCTATGTATTGTTAAATGAATGTGGTATTGTTATTCTTCTTCTTTGTTATCCTCTCCTTCTTTGCATTCGTTCTTTTTCGACCAATTTTAATCACTCTTTGTGATATGTTTGATCTTTGCCAAGAACGTGTATACGTTGCACATTGGTTTGGTAGGGCCCTAAACACAGACTTCTACACGTTTAGGACATGTGCATCCGATTTCAGCCAAACCTCCTTAGTCGCCTCTTACGGCATGCATGAGAGGTAACAGTGGTTCTATTTTACACCCCAAATTGGGGCCCCGGTAACCACTCGGGCGTTTGTTATCCTATAATACAACTATTGTGAGTGCACTATTAGAAGGATGTCTATGTTGAAGGGGCGTTGATGAGGATCTCCGTGTTAGGTGAGCGTTTTTGAGGATGTTCATGTTGAAGGGTGTTGATGAGGTTCCCGTTTGGTGGAGGGGCGTTAATGAGAGTGATCTTCTTCTTCTTCGATCGTTCTAGGCCTGTTTTAATCATTCTCATTGTGATATATAAACAGCCAAACGTCCGAACGTAATGTACGTGCACCAGCCTTCAGCACCTATTGGAGCCCAGTTGCTTATCCTTCGGTGGGGTGTTCGTTTTCAGCCAGCTTTTGATTTACTAGGGTGAGCTTTCCCTATGGTACGATCAGCTTTGCCGTATTTTTGGGCTTTGTGATCTACGCGGGACAGTGAGTTACGCTGTTCATGCCCGTTCTGACTGAGAAATATTTCTCGGGGCTTGTAAGCTTATCCTCGGACGGCGTCTTACTCGTATAAGACACCGTGTAAAGTATCGGCCTTCACCAATGTTCAGACCGGACTTCCTGTCAGGTCCGTACATTGTCGGCCTTGCTTTACCGTACATTTTTGAGTCTGATCCGGAGAAGGAACATTCTCAGCCTTTTCTAGACGCGCATTGATCGTGGCAATTTGCAATTTACGTCGAAAGCACTGGCATGGGGCCCAGTACAAACAATGTAGAGGGTCGTTTCAGTCGGCGCTATCAGCGTAACTGTGGGTTTTTCGCTCGCCGCCATCACCCGCCCCAGTTATTCCGGGGATGTTAGTTACGACTGCAATCGAACATTGGCGGTTGCCCCATGGCTGGCAGTCCCGTTAGGAATCACCAACCTCAGTTCTTCCGGGGATGTTAATTTTTAGTCGCACAGTACCTTGCACGGTTTTCCCAGGGCGGGTAGTTTCGTTATGCACTAAACGCAACTTGTTCTTTTGCGCTCGGCAAACCTTGCCCAGTACATGTGTCTGCACCAGGCTACCAATGCTAGGTCAGCTGCAATCTTCTCTCGCACCAACACGAGGGTAGACTTTTATTCGTTACGGTCCTGTTTTATTTATTCTTGCCGACGGGCTGGCAATGTTTGCCCCTCCTCAGGGCTTCGAGCTTCGCCCTACGTGGGCATACGTTTGGTCACTGGATGCACCTCTCATCCATGTCTGAGACGTTTCGTTGCTGTTTCTTTGCGTTCAGGGACTTGGGCAATATCTTGTTGGACATCGGTCAGGAGATTAGTGCATTTTGTTTGTATGTATCTTTATCGTGTATTCATACTTGCACCGCTACCACTTTCAGTAGTTTTCTCTCCCGATCCCTGCCCCTCTTAGCCAGACCGGAACCATAGTCTGTTTCCAGGGTCACCGCGTGGAGGTTGGGGGCAGGGTCTTGGTTAGCGCTCCCTCGCTAACCCTGGCTCATGTTACCACCATAACCTCATGAGCCTTTGACCCCGAGAGTGATCTGTATGTTGTGGGAGCGTTTATGAAAACATAACGGTATTAGCATTCTGCGTTTAAAAAAAATATATATTCCTCTTGTATCTATATCTTACATTAGGGCCTGAAAGCAATTTCTCCATACCGCTCTATCCTGGACAGCGCTCAATTTTATTTTATTGAATGTAGTACGATATTTATAACCTCTCTCCGTAAATTGTCTTTCAAGGTTTCCCTAAGGCATCCTTTCTGTCTTGCACACTTCAATGTCTGTTTTGTGATTTTTTTCTTTCTTCTTAGTATTTCTTCTAGTGTGTCCAACATATCTCCATCTTCTCTTTCTTATAACAGTTGTCACTAGTGGTTGACCAGACATGTCTCTGATTTCATCACTTCTCCTGAATGTTTCCTTTTATGTTCATTATTTTTCGAAGATATCTATTTTCAAATGCATTCAACTTGCTTTCTATATCTTTAGTCATTTTCCAACTCTCGCTGGCATATGTTAGGATTGATTTAACATTTGAATTGAAAATTCGTAATTTAGTTTTAATACTATATAACTTTGCAGTTCCATATTTTATTTACACTTTTAAAAGTGATGTTGCTTTGCCAATTCATATCATAATTTCTTTTTTAACATTTCCGGTGCAAAATCAAAATTGCTACTTAAATAGGTGAACTGCTCTGTTATTTTTATCATTTTAGATTCCAGGATGATATCTGCATTATTTGCCATAGGTGTCTTCATTATATTTGTTTTTTTCATAGCTTATCTGCAGTCAACTTTTGATGCTATAGATGACAAGTTGTCTGTTTTTCTTTGCATATCTTTGTTGTTTCTACTTAACAAGGCAATATCATCTGTGAAATCCAAATCTTCTAGTTGACTATTTTCTACCCAATTGATGTCAGTTTCGCAACTGCACACTGTGAACCATCATAGAGGCTCTTAATAATGTTTATTATTTTGTCTGGTATTCCATAGCATCTCAGAATATTCCACACAGAGATTCTGTGTAGACTATCAAAGGCTTTTTAAAATCGATGAAATTTAGTATGAGTGGTTGTTGCTTCTCAATATGTTCCTCCAAAATTAGTCGTAGGGTAATTATTTGGTCTAAGCAGCTTCTCTCAGGTCTAAAACCAGCTTGTTCTTCTCTCAGGGTTGTGTCCACTGCTCCTTTGATTCTATTAAGAATGATTTTTTCATAGCTTATGTGCAGATACCTGCAAGCATGATCTAACTTTGTGCAGTATCATCATCAAGTAGCTTGTCCCTTCCAGAACTTGGCTCCCATGACAACAGTCCTGAAAAACTCTCTGTTCTGTGCAAGTTGACTGTCGTCAGCAGCAGTCGTTCCCAGATCGTCAATGACATCTTGCACACATCGTCTTCTAGGTCTTCCTCTCATTCTTCTTCCAGGCACCATTCCATCAAAAATTATCTTCTCTAGGCATTCACGTCGTTTGATGTGTCTGAAATATTTAATTTTACTTGTTTTTATGCTCTTTAATATCAAGCTGTTGCAGAACATGCAGCATAGACAAAGAAAATTGGGAGGGTGTGGCTCAAAAAAGAAGGAAAACACCATCACATATGAAGGCAAAAGAGAATGCAGAGTGCAGAGAGAACATCCTTTGTATCAGCTTCAGTCTCACCTGCAGCAACTGTGACAAGGATTGTCACTCCAGAATAGGCCATTATTGCCACAACAGATGATGTGATTCAGCATAGAACAAACTAATTATCATCATCAAGTGTGGTGCTAGGTCCTGCAAGGGAAGCGAACTACAATGCATGTCATAAGAGGCGACTGATATAAACCCTAGGAGGGACTGCCTAGAGTAGTTGATAGTAGCTCGGCCTGCTAGCTGTGAGACGCCTCATGCTCGGGTTCGAACCTACTGTCCGGCATTTGTTTGAGTCCCTGGTCTTACTCAGGACGATAACGTGAGTACCTCTGAAGTCGGAGAAAATCTGCCTGTATGGCGAGGAATACTAATTACGAGTACATTGAGCACACGGCTGCCAGTGTAAAGTAATTTACAATGTGCACGCTGCTGCCATTGTAAGAAATTGGGAAAACGGATTTTCATGCAAAAATCAGTTTCAGAGATGAAACTTCGTCTGAGTTGAAAGCGGACGAAAGAAAAAAAGACCCTAGGAATGCTACCCTAGTAAATATAAAGCAGCGCAGAAATTGAATGTGCTGGCCTACTTGTAGGTGCATAACTGGCACAATGTACAATCACTTAAAGTACTTAGATCACATACAAATCACACAGAGTAGTTTACAAGGGGTCTATATGTAGCGTTGAAGAAGAAGAAGAACAATCATCATCATCAGTTTGCCATGTCAGCTGGCATACACGATCGTGGGTCTCCACAAATCTCTGGTGTTTGCTATCATCTCAGATGTTGACGCTCTTCCATGCCATGAAGTCAGACTATCCTAAATTGTCTCTATCTTCCTCTGTCTCATGTACCTTCGATTTTACCGGTTGTCACAATGGGCTCTAAATCTCCCATCCTCATCATATGCTCGAAAATGATGACTGCCTCTTTCTTATATTGATGATACGCTTTCTACAGAACAAACTATATGATGCAAAACCTATTATCGTCTGAGACGAAGAGGCAAATGAATGACTGAACTTCTAATACTTCTTCTTCTTCTCTTCCACCATTTACTTCTTTATAGAAGTGTTGGGAGGAAACGTAGTGATCTTGTGTGTGCTTGTTTTAAGGCACTTTGTAAGCTGATATTCATTTTCGTAAGGCTGTTCATGATGTCGTCGCTCCATCTTTTGCGTGGTCTTCCTCTTGCTTTGTACTCATTACACTTTTTCTGTGTGGCTCTCTGTGGTAGACTATACCAAGGCATTCTTGTCAGGTGTCCAAACCATTTAATCTGTTGTTCTTTTATGAATTGCATAACTGGTTTCACATCCAGTCTCCTTCTGATTTCTTCATTTCTAATTTTGTCTCTTATTGTCACACCTGCAGCTCTTCTAAGACACCTCATCTCTGTCATTATGATTTCTGCTCATTAGCTGCTGTTATTGGCCATGTTTGACACTAGTAATATAGTGATGGCCAGAAAATCGTTCTTATGAGATTTGCTTTAGTTGTTAGCGGTATCTCTTTGTGTGACAACAGTGGTGTTAACTGTCCCAGTACTTGGTTAGCTTTTGTGCAACTTCTAATACTACAGATACAAAATTAATACAAAACTCGACTATCCAGACACGTACCTTCATCTTTGTCCAGGGTCATGCTTGGGTGACGGACAATGAGAGAGCGGATGTACTGACGGCAATGCTATGATTGAGAATGGGTCTTCTATGAACAAAATGCGATATCATCAATGCTCTCAGAGAAAACATACGCTCTGGAGATTTCAGCGAAGAAGATAAAGGGTATTCTCTGTCTCGGTTGCGCAAGTTATGCATATCGATAGGTGCGGCAAGACGGAAAAACCACGAGAGAAAACCCAGTAGCTACATCAATCAACACAGAACGGGAGTTGTTAGTCTAAACATACAGAGATTACATCCTTTGGAGGAAATGGGAGCAATTATAGGCATGTGCGATAAAGATGATCCTTAAATGAACAATACTACAGATAACAAGTTGTCTGTTTTTCTTTGCATGTCTTGGTTGTTTCTGTTTTACAAAAGTAAACAAACTGATTTTTGTTTCCATAGAAACATGAGGATTTGCAAGACCTGATGTTGAAAGTGTTTCGTGAGGGACTGGAAGGTCTTGTATTGAAAGATGTTAATGTAAGTGAAATGTTGTATGGATGTATCATGTATATTCTTCTTCTTTTGTAACTGATGTAGCCACCTGAGTGGTTACCGGGGCTCAAATTTGGGGTGTAAAGAATAGAACCCCTGTTAATGCCACGCATGTCGTAAGAGGTGACTAATTAGGTTTGACAAACGCCACAATTCCATCATACTCTGGGGAAAGACAAAAGACAATAATTTAAATTGTTGTCATTTGCGTTGTTGTTCTGCGATGTCTGACAAGTCTTGTTGTTTTCATTAATTCAGGGTATTTATGAACCTGGAAAGAGACATTGGCTGAAGGTGAAGAAGGATTACTTGAATGAAGGAAGTATGGCTGATGCAGCAGATCTGGTTGTTTTAGGAGCATACTATGGCACTGGGAACAAAGGTGAGTTTTAGGAACATACTATGGCACTGGGAACAAAGGTGAGTTTTAGGAACATACTACGGGACTGGAAACAAAGGTGAGTTTTAGGAGCATACTATGGCACTGGAAACAAAGGTGAGTTTTAGGAGCATACTAGGCACTGGAACCAAAGGTGAGTTTTAGGAGCATACTACGGCACTGGAAACAAAGGTGAGTTTTAGGAGCATACTACGGCACTGGAAACAAAGGTGAGTTTTAGGAGCATACTACGGCACTGGGAACAAAGGTGAGTTTTAGGAGCATACTACGGCACTGGGAACAAAGGTGAGTTTTAGGAGCATACTGTGGGACTGGGAACAAAGGTGAGTTTTAGGAGCATACTACGGGACTAGGAACAAAGGTGAGTTTTAGGAGCATACTACGGCACTGGGAACAAAGGTGAGTTTTAGGAGCATACTACGGCACTGGGAACAAAGGTGAGTTTTAGGAGCATACGATGGCACTGGGAACAAAGGTGAGTTTTAGGAGCATACGATGGCACTGGGAACAAAGGTGAGTTTTAGGAGCATACTATGGCACTGGGAACAAAGGTTACTTTAGGAATGTGATATAGCACTGAGAAAAAATGTAGTGTTAATACTTATTCTTTTACATAAATTGAAATTGCATTCTTGTCTCGCAGTCACAGTATAATTATTTTGTTTAAGATTAAATTGAATTCTTGTCTCGCAGTCACAGTATAATTATTTTGTTTAAGATTAAATTGAATTCTTGTCTCTCTGTCACAGTATAATTATTTTGTTTAAGATGAAATTGAATTCTTGTCGCCGAGTGGTTACCAGGGCCCAAATTTGGGGTGTAAAGAATAGAACCACTGTTACCTGCCACGCATGTCGTAAGAGGCGACTAAGGAGGTTTGGCTGAAATCGGATGCATGTGTCTGCTAGGGAATGCTAACCGAAACAAATGCTTGCAGAAAACGGATGCACTAGGCCGTAAGGCGCATAACATGGTGCAACGACCCTCACAATGAGGAATGAGATAACAGATTCTATGGTTGCTAATCTGCCTCGGAGATTTAGCCACGCAGTAAAAATGTCAGACCTATCATCACAAGGGTGGCCAAAACTTACTGCGGGAAGAGGCCGACACAAACGGGGAAGCAGAAATCATAGGAATTATATCCTACAGAACAGCCCCCAGTATGCAGACTTGAGAAAAAAGAGGTGACCCACTTACGCTAGCGTCCAAGACAAACTGTATGGCGTGGTTGATAATCTGAGACAGACGGCGGCCTTTATTAGAGAATCCAAAATCCCAATCTAATGAGAACGCAGAAGAAGAAATAAAATCCTTGACCGTGGATTGAACATTGATCTCCTGCATGGGAGCCACTTTCTAGTCCATTCTACCAGACACCCCTCGTTCTGTCTCTCAACGGAAATGAAATCCATGATTCATCATCCTACTGTCCTAAATGTGTATAAGTCTGCGTTTAGGTGACTACCAAACCGATGTGCAACGTATACACGTTCTTGGTAAAGATCAAACATATCACAAAGAGTGATTAAAATTGGTCGTAAAGAGTGAAAGTAAAGAAGAAAATCATCCTACTGTTTTGTCTTTTTTGCAGGAGGAATGATGTCCATATTTCTTATGGGTGTGTTTGATACAGACAATGATAAGTGGGTGACAGTTTCCAAATGTGGCAGTGGACTGGATGATAAAATGCTGGAGACCCTCAACAAGGACTTGGACATGGTGAAGATCAGCAAAGATTTTTCTAAGGTAAGGATCTATGCTGACGATACAGTGTTACTGTAAACATTGCAGAAGGGGAATGCAGAATTAATAATGGAAGTGCAAAAGAAAAGCAAAAAATAAAATCTATATCTCAATGTGGGCAAAAACAAAAATAATGACAATGAATAAAACGAACATGACAAAAGATATTTTTATCTACGAAGAGAAAGTAGAAAATGTGAACAGTTTTGAATATCTTGGTTCACTGCTAACAAGATATAGGATGAAGGAAATTAAAAGAAGAACAAGCATGGCTTTACAAAAAATTAACCAAAAACAGTATGGAACGGAACAGATAGGAAAAGACAGATCAGAATACTTAGAGCATGCATATTCCCAATGGCAACGTATGGGTGTGAAGCATGGACATTTAACACGGTAGGGAAAACATATATGTGCTTTTGAATATAAGTGTTACAGAAGAGTCATCCGTATATCTTGGACGGAGAAGAGAACAAATAGATCTATCCAGAAAGAGCTCTCAATTAAAGAAAACTGGCAGATGCTAGAAATAAGACTGAGAAAATTAAAGTATTATGGGCATATTAGAGAAACGAAAATTTGAAGAAGACCATTATGGAAGGAGGCACTCCAGCAAAGAGGAGTAGAGTAAGATCAAAAGAAGATGGATTCAGGATGTAACCGATAGTTTGAGAATCAATTATTTATATTAATGTATGTATTAACGGAGAACGAGGCAGTGGGCGATGCAGACGAAGATGGCAGCAGGACATCAAAGAAACCTTGAACATGACGCTAGAAGAGGCAGGAAAACTTGCAAGAGACAGAGAGCTTTTCAGGCGGGCTGTGATGAATGCGACGTTCCGCAATGGACATGCTACTATTTGATTAGTGGAGGATCTGGCTGAAGGGATTAGAGCGCTGACTCCCATTCGAGAGACCCTGGTTCAATCACTGGTAAGGCCAATAAATATTTTTGTCCGGGCATTAAGAAAAAATCTTAACCTGAACAGTTTCTTGATGACTGCACTAGCAGTACAGTCATTAAATTCTGCAGGCTCATATCATCCTTGACCTACTTTGCCCTAAAAGCGTATTACAGGTAGTAACTATTGTTTTCTTAATTTTAATGTCGGTATCACTAATTTGCTAGGGGTTAGTGACTCTGTCTATTAACCCCGACGTTCTGAGTTCTAATCACGCTGCGGACAGTTTGCTTGCAAATTGTTTCCGTTGATTTTAACAAAGGACGATGGCGCCACCCGTTCAGAAAGCAATGGCAAACTACTGAACGTATAAGTGGTGCCTAGAAAATTCAACAACTTGTTTACTGTGGTTGATGGCTACGTCCTTTGGGATATGCCACGATTTTCATTTCATCACTAATTTCCTTGCCAGTGTGTTGTTGGGTTTGCAAGGGAAGCAAAGAATAGTAACACTGCGACCTGCAAGGCATGTCGTAAGAAGGGGCTGAGGTAGAGGTCTAGGGAAGCTACTCTTGTCAATAAAAAGCATCGCAGTAATCAGATGTACTGGTCTACTTGTAGCTACATAACTGGCAAACGATACAATCACTCCTAGGCTCAGATCACAAACAAATCACAGAGTGGTTAACAAGTGGTTGATATAGAGCGTTCGAAGAAGACTAATTTCCTGTTGTCAGCTATTTTGATCAGTATTGCTAATTTCTGTTTTTCAGGTTCCAAAATGGCTTCATGTCAACAAATCGCTGACCCCTGACTTTGTTGTAGCTGATCCAACGAAAGCTCCTGTATGGGAGATAATCGGGGCAGAGTTCAGTCAAGCAGAGATCCATACAGCCGACGGAATCTCCATTCGTTTTCCTAGAATTCAGAAATTTCGTGATGATAAAACCTGGAAGGAGGCAACAGATTTGAACAGACTAAAGGTATTCATTTATTGTATCAATCAGGCTGAAAGCGTCGGTTTCGGATGCGACAGTCCTACATTAGTAGGGGCCTAATGGGAGCGAAACGTTCTAACCTCTCTTAGCAAAGACTGTTTATATGTCACAATAAGAATGATCAAAATGGTTGAGAAGAACTATCGAAACAAACAAAACATAAAAAAATAATCTCTCACTCTTTCTATAACTCCTTGGTGCTAGAGGTGTCCTTGGTGCTAGAGGTGTCCTTGGTGCTAGAGGTGTCCTTGGTCTAGAGGTGCCCTTGGCGCTAGAGGTGCGCCTAGGCCTGTAGAGGTGCCCTTGTCGCTAGAGATGTCCTTGGTGCTAGAGGTGTCCTTGGTGCTAGAGGTGTCCTTGTCGCTAGAGGTGCCCTTGTCGCTAGAGGTGCCTTTGGCGCTAGAGGTGCCCTTGGCGCTAGAGGTGTCCTTTGGGGCTAGAGGTGTCCTTGGCGCTAGAGGTGTCCTTGGCGCTAGAGGTGTCCTTGGCGCTAGTCCTTGGTGCTAGAGGTGTCCTTGGCGCTAGAGGTGTCCTTGGCGCAAGTCTAGGGTAGGTGTCCTTGGCGCTAGAGGTGTCCTTGGTGCTAGAGGTGCCCTTGTCGCTAGAGATGTCCTTGGTGCTAGAGGTGTCCTTGGTGCTAGAGGTGTCCTTGTCGCTAGAGGTGCCCTTGTCGCTAGAGGTGCCTTTGGCGCTAGAGGTGTCCTTGGCGCTAGAGGTGTCCTTGGCGCTAGAGGTGTCCTTGGCGCTAGAGGTGTCCTTGGCGCTAGAGGTGTCCTTGGCGCTAGAGGTGTCCTTGGCTAGTCGGGCTAAGGTGTCCTTGGTGCTAGAGGTGTCCTTGGCGCTAGAGGTGTCCTTGGCGCTAGAGGTGTCCTTGGCGCTAGAGGTGTCCTTGGTGCTAGAGGTGAATTTGGCACTAGAGGTGCCCTTGGTGCTAGAGGTGCCCTTGGTGCTAGATGTGCCCATGGCGCTAGAGGTGCATTTGGCGCTAGAGGTGCATTTGGCGCTAGAGGTGCATTTGGCGCTAGAGGTGCATTTGGCGCTAGAGGTGCATTTGACGCTAGAGGTGCATTTGGCGCTAGAGGTACATTTGGCGCTAGAGGTACATTTGGTGCTAGAGGTGCCCTTGGAGCTAGAGGTGTCCTTGGAGCTAGAGGTGTCCTTGGTGCTAGAGGTACATTTGGCGCTGCAGTGCATTTGCCTAGAGGTGCATTTGGCGCTAGAGGTGCATTTGGCGCTATGGTAAGGTGGCACATTTGGCGCTAGAGAGTCATTTGGGCTAGAGGTGCCCTGGACTAGAGATGCCTTGAGCTAGAGGTGCCTTGGTGCTAGAGGTACATTTGGCGCTGGAGGCATTTGGACTAGAGGTGCCCTTGAGCTAGAGGAGCCTTTGGCTGCTAGAGGTGCCCATTGGCGCTAGAGGTGCCTTGTGCTAGAGGTACCTTGGTGCTAGAGGTGCCCTTGGTGCTAGAGATGCCCTTGGTGCTAGAGATGCCCTTGGTGCTAGAGGTGCCCTTGGTGCTAGAGGTGGCCTTGGCGCTAGAGGTGCATTTGGCGTTAGAAGAGCCCTTGGTGCTAGAGATGCCCCTGGCGCTAGAGGTGCCCTTGGTGCTAGAGGTGTCCTTGGCGCTAGAGGTGCATTTGGCGCTAGAGGTGCCCTTTGTGCTAGAGGTGTCCTGTCGCTAGAGGTGCATTTGGCGCTAGAGGTGCCCTTGGCGCTAGAGGTGCCCTTGGTGCTAGAGGTGTCCTTGGTGCTAGAGGTGTCCTTGGCGCTAGAGGTGCATTTGGCGCTAGAGGTGCCCTTGGCGCTAGAGGTGCCCTTGGTGCTAGAGGTGCCCTTGTGTTAGAAGAGCCCTTGGTGTTTAGAGCAGCAACAAATACATACCATTCTTCTCTAGTTTTGACTATCCTCTGTATTGTGTTCCAGCTGTAATTCATTTCTTTCAGTTCTTGTTCTGCTGTTTTCCTCCAGGTTGTTTTCGGTCTTCCACATTTTTCTTGACCTTATGGTGTCCATCTCAGTGCAGTTTTCATGACAGAGTTAAGTCTCCATGCATATCCAGAGAGCTGCAATAGGCCGAAATGACATTATTAACGCATTGATAGACTAACGGGTTTTAAAGTGTCTTTCTGGCCTGTCTGCCCAGCGTGTTCGTAGCGCATTGGACTACGGGTGACTATCCCTCTGTGTGCGGGTTCAATTCCGCGGGATGGCAGAAAAAGTCACAGATTCCCAGATTTACGGTGTTCGTGGCACCGAACAGAAGGTTACGATGTCCATGGCACCGAGCCGAAGAGCTAAAAGCTCAAGTGCTTCTGGATCTGAAGAAAAAAAAAAGTGTCTTTCTGAACAGAGGAGTTTCAAGGTTGTGAATCCCAGTCGCTGATCAGACTGAGAGAGATGGGTGTCGATATTGGTACAGCCCGAAAAGAACACCATACGAAATATGCAAAAAGATTGATTTATCAACATTGAACTGGTGAAAATATTTTTCCTAATGTATTCATTTCTTAACCGATCTCTTCTAGATACTACCAGCATTCTGCATAGACACTTCATCTCTGCCGTAACCCGCTGCCGTGCAGGTAGGCTGGGGACAGCCATAGGATGGGGACAGCCAAAGGCTAGCGGAGAGCGAATCCAGTAAATGCTGGCTAGAACCGGACATATCGCCGAAGGATAAGCACCAGAGCATCAAATGGCGCTGAAGATACAAAAAACACACCGCTGCTAAAGGCCGCATGAATCGGATTTCCACAGGAATAAGATTTATGGAGAAATCTGGTACACCAGTCTAAGCGGTGATCACGCGCGAGAGAGAGGGAGAGAGAGATCTCCGCTATAATTAGTTTTCTTCTATTGTTTGATGTCAGTGTCTAGATTTGGCACTGATAGCATAATGCGGGGAAAAGATTGTGTTGTACAAAGCTCTTCTAGTGTTTGTGGTGACATGCTTGCATTTTAAAATTGGTGCCATTTGTTATATGATCTGTTTCGCCCGTATGATGCCGGTCGCCCGTATGATGCCGGTCGCCCAGATGCGCTGATGATGCCGGTCGCCCGTATGATGCCGGGGTCCGCAGTGGAAGCCTAGAATAGCACCACTGCTACCTACAAGACATGTCATAAGGGCGATTGATGTAGGACCTAGGAAGCTACCCTAGTAAATAAAAATCGTCGCAGAAATTGGATGTGCTTGCCTACTTGTAGGCGCATAACTGTCACAACGTACAATCACTCTTAGACTCAGATCATATATAAATCACACAGATTGGTTAACAAGTGGTCGATATGGAGCGTTTGAAGAAGAAGAAGAATATGATTTGTTTTGCTTGATATCATTGACTGATTGATAGTACCATCATCATTGCACTTCGGTGAGTAACCATGTGTGATATGATCTCATTTTAGCATGATAGATCTCGCTGCAGTGCACGTGAGCTCCGTAGGTGCACCGGTGAGGGTCCCGTGAGCCGATGTAATTTTGAAGATGGTGAAGATATTTATGTAGGAATTTTATTTTTGATCTTTTCTAATGAATTTTTGCCAGGGCAGCGACTTTCCAGCCTGCTCTTCCGATTTTGAACTGCTAGGGTTCTTTACGTCGTAAATTAAACACGGGAGCCTACGTTTTATCATCTGTCTTCAATAGGACTAGAAACTCGATCTCACCTACACTGAGATCAGGGATCTCTTGGAAAATGTCTAGATGGTTCAACGTAGAAGCGAACCTGGTACTTTTGGCATGAGAGACGATCACCTAACCTTTAACCACACATAGACTCCTTAGTTAGTTTGTTCCTTTCGTGCCAGAGGTGACATATAGGTCAGAGGTTTTAGATCTCCATGTGATGCGGTTCATTGCTAGCAGTTGGAGATCTTGTATGGTTTTATATCCCACTTCGCCCAAGTGGTTACCAGGGCCCATAGTTGGGGTGTTTTTTGTTGTTTTTTCCCGATCCAGAAGCACATGAGCTTTTCAGCTCTTTGACTCGGTGCCATGGACATCATAACCCTTCGGTTCGGTGCCACGAACACCGTAAATCTGGGGAATCTGTGGGCTTTTTCTGCCATCCTGGAATTGAACCCGCACACACAGAGGGATAGTCACCCGTAGTCCAACGCGCTATGAACACGCTGGGCAGACGGGCATAGTTGGGGTATAAAGAATAGAACCACTGTTACTTGTCACGTATGTCATAAGAGGCGACTAAGGAGTTTTGGCTGAAATCGGATGCACATGTCCTAAACGGTAGAAGCCTATGCGTTAGGGCCTACCAAACCAATGTGCAACGGATACACGTTCTTGGCAAAGATCAAATATATCACAAAGAGTGATTAAAATTAGTCGAAAGAACGAACGCAAAGAAGAAGAAGAGGATATCCCAATTGTTTATTTCACATTAATAGAACGTTATACATTTAAACAAGTCCTCTGTTTCCGGAATACTGGGGTTTTCACGATTGATGATTATTAGGCCTCAGATCAACCGACCTTAGCAAGTACGAAGAAAACGATACCTTCCATCTTGAAACCAGAACCGGAAAAAAACCATAGACTCCTTGCTTGATGTTAATCAATATATTATTGTGTGTTTGCTAAGCATCTGTTTTTGATGTTATTCTCTAGCTCCTGTTTAAGAAATCTAAAGACAAGTTTGAGATGAACATGACAAGAGCATTAGCTAAAGATGGTAGTGATGATGATGATGATGATGGCAACAACAACATGAATGATAATACTTCAAATGGAAGTGAACAACAAGCTCAAAGCTCTAGTAGGGAGAAAACAAGTTTTAGAGGTACCAGAAAACGTTCTTCACAAGATGATGATGAGGATGTGAATCTTCCAGTCAAGAAAAAGGTTAGAATCAGTTGGGATTTCTGTCTTCTTCTTCTTTTGTCGTCACATAGTTACCGGGTTGTTGTCCAGTGATTGTGTCTTTCTGTTTTGTGTCGTCACATGGTTACCGGGTTGTTGCCCAGTGTCGTGTTTTTCTGTTTTTGTCATCACATGTTATGGTTGTTGCCCAGTGTGTGTTTTTGTTTTGTCAGTGTCCATGTTTTGTTTGTCACACATGGTTATCGGTTCTTGTCCAGTGTTGTGTTTTCTGTTTTTGTGTCGTCACATGGTTACTGGGTTGTTGTCCAGTGTCGTGTCTTTCTGTTTTTGTGTCGTCACATGGTTACCGGGTTGTTGTCCAGAATTGTATTTTCTGTTTTTGTCATCACATGGTTATCGAGTTGTGCCCAGTGTTACTTGTAGGCACATAACTGACACAATGTACAATTGCTCTTAGGCTCAGATCACATACAAATCATGGGCCTCTGTGGTTAAGCCCTTTGCCTTGTGAGTTGATGGTCGTGGGTTTGAGTCCGGACCACGCCGCTCTGTTCACAAGTGCAGTTTTTCCGAGACCCTAGCATTGTTGCTGGAGCTACGGAGTTCGTGCTTTGTGCACTACTCTCGGCAGGTGGCGTGCCATTTCTGCGGAGAGGGACTGAGCCATATGGTGTAAAACCCAGTGCAATGAAGTCAATCCTTCGGCTTTTTTGGTGGTTTTCCAATCCAGAAGCACTTGAGCCGAAAGTTTTAGCTCGGTGTCATGGACATCGTAACCCTTCGGCCGGTGCCACGAACACCGTAAATCTGGGGAACCTTTAGCTTTTCTGCCAGTCCGCGGAGTTGAACCCGCACTTACAGAGGACTAGTCACCCGTAGTCCAACGCACTACGAACACGCTGGGACGCGGCGTCCTTCGGCTTTAAAACCCTTTAAAACACATACAAATCACACGGAGTGGCTGAAAAGTGATCGATATGGAGCAATCGAAGAAGGAGGACTGGAGAAAATAAAGAGAGAAAGACAAGATGCATTGAAAGGTCAAATAGAATTAGAGATTAGAATGTATAATTTGTTGACATATCATTTTCTAATCATCAGATGAAGCCACTGTGCAAGTATGGTGCCAGCTGCTACCAGAAGAACCAACAGCATCATTTAGACTTTGATCATAAAACTATAACTGAAGCACAGGCAAAGACAGTACCGCCAAAAACAGAGCGTCATACTAGTCAAACGTCACCATCACAAACTGCAACATCAACACATAAGAAGATATCTAATACAGAAGCTACTGCCAGTCAGGGACCAGTGACTTCCAAATCTGTATGTTCATTTGATACTTTGCTTGTGTTTGTTATGTTCATCCTTCTCATTTGTTGGTCAGTCAATCCTGCTTGATGATCATCAGTTGAATCATTACTTGGTCAACGACCTATAAGACGTTATAAGAGGCGATTGCGCCAGTGGTTACCGGGGCCCAAATTTGGGGTGTAAAGAATAGAACCACTGTTACCTGCACGCATGTCATAAGAGGCAACTAAGGAGGTTTGGCTGAAATTGGACGCACGTGTCCTAAACATGTAGAAGTCTATGCGTTTAGGGACCTACCAAACCAATGTAGAACGTATACACGTTCTTGGCAAAGATCAAACATATCACAAAGTGTGATTAAAATTGGTCATAAAGAACAACGAAAGAAGAAGAAGAAGAAAGCGATTAAGGTAGATGTCTAGGAAGCTACCTGGTAAATAAAAAGTGTTGAAGAAATCAGATATGCGTTCTACTTGTACAATCACTCTTAGGTTCAGATTACATACAAATCTTCTTCGAACGTGCATATTGACCACTTGTTAACCACTCTTTGTGATTTTTATGTGATCTGAGCCTAATAGCAATTGTACATTATGTCAGTTATGCGCCTATAAGTAGGCCAACACATACAATTTCTGCAACACATTTTTATTTACTAGTGTAGCTTCCCCAGGTCCTTACCTCAGTTGCCTCAGACTTTTTATCCGGTCGCCCAGTGTGCGGGCGTGTTAACTGTTTGCTCTTGAACTTTTAAAAAAATTAATTAATCTTGTAAATTCAAACGAGTACATATATATTTTATATCATTATTCGGTTGTGTATAAGCAGTGAAAGAACTCAAGGTGTAATTGTGTTACTATCATCATCAATTATATTCTACTACAGTGTAAATAGAAAATAAGATCGTGTTTCTAGTGAGCACCAGTTATCGATAACAATTTTCAATTAACGTCAAGCGCTGAAAACTACCACGCGATTCCACGCAACAAAAGAAACACTTCACGCATCACCAGGAAGGTCAAGGTCACGTACTGAACTTGTTAAAAGCGTCAGTGTGTTGTCTGCAAAGGTTCCTGTTATGTGCTGATGAAAAAATACCAGCACACCTTGGGACAAGAGAATTGTCCAGTAATTTTTCGGACAGACACACATGCCAGGACAGGTCTATCCTACCGCCATCGCGCCGCTTCTGGAAATGTAAACTTACACACAGCAGGGCGGCCGGAACAATAGTTGTAACGTGACTACAACACACAACTCTTGCCTGTAGTTTAGCTGTAACATGCACAGCGACTACAACGGTTACATCGCCTATTCGGTGGTCAAACCAGGTGAGGGAAACCGATGGGTCTAGCAGCATCGGTAATCTAGGCACTGTCTGCCTGTGCATGCAAAGACTGGATCCGGCTGACTTCGCGGATGAGGCCACTAGTTGGCTCAACGGTTAGAAAGGCGGATCACAGCAGAGCGGTGTGGACCGCATAGAGCACGGCGAGGCACTTTAGAAAGCCCTGGTCATCCACTGCATCTGGCACTATCTCCAGTCGTCTTGACTTGTCTTGCCCCTGGATACAGATAGTCCTGGACGAGAGAGTGAGGTTGACGAATAGCGCAACTTTTCCTCACTATAATCCAAATACAGCGCAAGCTACAGTTTCAGACAACTACATACAACACAAATCACACAACATGAAGAACACGCTTAAAGCTCTCACCATAGGCGGTGGAGACGTGCGAACACTATTAGATAACAACAAAGCTGAAAGACCTGAGAGACGGACTGCACTCGTGGCTAGAGAACTGGCACGCTACGATATCGACATAGCTGCCTTGAGTGAGACCAGACTCCCTGACGAGGGTCAGCTGTCAGAGGTGGCGGTGGTTACACTTTCTTTTGGAGTTGGAGAGCCAATACAGAACGTCGGGAATCTGGTGTAGGGTTTGCTGTCAAATCTCATCTTGTCGCGCGCCTCACCAGACTCCCAAAGGTGTCAGTGACAGAGTGATGACTCTTCAGATCTCACTAGGAGAAAAAAGAGTGCCACTTTACTCAGCGTCTACGCCCCGCAATGACAAATCCAAGCGAAATCAAGGATGGTTTCTACGAGGACCTTGACTCAGCCATCTCAGCGGTCCCAAGGTCTGAGAAGCTCATCATACTCGGGACTTCAATGCCAGAGTAGGGACAGACCATCGGGTCTGGGATGGAGTACTAGGAGTACACGGCGTGGCAAGTGCAATAGTAATGGGCTTCTATTACTCAGACTATGTGCTGTCCACGACCTAACAATTACAAACTCCTTGTTTCGTTTACCAACCCGAAACAAACGTCATGGATGCATCCGTTCCAAACAATGGCACCTCATTGACTACGCATCGTAAGGAAAATGACAGAGCGTGGCGTCAGAGTCACAAAGGCTATATGCGGAGCAGAATGTTGGACCGATCATAGATTGATCGTGTCAAAGCTCAACCTCCGCATCAAGCCTAGAAAACGTCACCAGGGTCGCAAACCAACAAAAAAGCTGGCAGTCTCCAAATTGAAAAGCTCCACTGTCACCGAAAGTTTAATAAGAGACCTGGACGACAAATTGAAGGACCTTCAATTTGGCAAAACCAGCGTGGACGATGACTGGACTGCCCTCAGAGACACCGTGTACCTATCTACCTCTGAGCTCATAGGACACTCTGTACGCAAGAGCCACGACTGGTTTGACGAAAATGACGAAGAAATTAAGTCTATTCTTCTCATGAGACATACAGAGCCTATCAAAATGACCCATCATCATCATCCAAAAAACAGCTTTCCTGGATGTTCGTAGAAGGGCTCAAGAGAGAATCAGGAAATTACAAGACGCATGGCTAAGCCAAAAATCTGATGAAATCCAGATATATGCAGACAGACATGATTTCAAACGCTTTTACGATGCCCTAAAAACTGTTTACGGACCTCAACAATCTCACCCCACTCCCATACTCGATGCAGATGGAGCAAGGCTACTAATTGATAAGCCTCAGATACTAAATCGCTGGGCAGAACACTTCCGGTCTGTCCTCAACCATCCATCCACTATATGTTATGAAGCCATAGAGCGCATGCCCCAGGTCCCAATCAATGCAAGCTTGATATTCCACCTACCTAGCTAGAGGTCAAGAAGGCAACAAGCCAGATGTCCAGCGGGAAGGCACCGGGTGCGGACTCAATACCAACCGAAGTCTACAAAGAAGGAGGGCCCACGGTGATGCTAAAATTGACAGAGTTATTTACATCCATTTGGTGTATGAACGTGTGCCACAGGAATTAAAGGATGCCACTATTGTCCACCTGTACAAGCAGAAAGAAACCGCCAGGCCTGCGATAACCACAGGGGATTCTCCTCCTGTCAATCACTGGCAAAATACTGGCCAGAGTCCTTCTCAATCGATAATCGATCACCTGGAACAGGACTTACTCCCTGAGACCCAATGTGGCTTCAGAGCAGGTCGTGGAACAGCAGACATGATATTTGCTGCTTGCCAACTACAGGAGAAATGCCAAGAGCAGCACCGTAACCTCTATATGGTCTTTGTCGATCTGACAAAGGCTTTTGACACGGTTAACAGGGAGGGTCTATGGAAGATCATGGAAAAATTTGGATGTCCAAGGAAATTCATCAAGATCGTTCAACAGTTTCACGAGGGCATGATGGCACGTGTACTTGACGAAGGGAGCTGTCGGAAGCCTTCCATGTCACCAACGGCGTCAAACAGGGCGTGTGTACTGGCCCCAACACTCTTCAGCATGATGTTTGCTGCCATGCTCACGGATGTCTTTTGGGAAGGCGACAAACATGGGGTAAAGATTAGATACAGGACAGACGGTAACCTATTCAATCTTCGGAGGTTAAAATCCTCCACCAAGGTAAAAGAATCAACTATCTCAAACCTGTTGTTTGCTGATGACTGTGCCCTCGCTTACCAACTCTGAGGAAGAAATGCAGACTTACATGGACAAGTTCTCAATGGCCTGTGATAGGTTTGGCCTCACCATTAACACCAAAAAACAGAGGTCATGTTCCAGCCCGCCCTAGAGAACAGTATTACGATCCAGTCATCAACATTAAACACCAGCGTCTCCAGTCAACGGACAACTTTGCTTATCTTGGCAGCCTCCTATCCAGATCGACAAACATAGATTCTGAGGTCCACAATAGGATATCCAAAGCCAGTGCTGCGTCGGAAGGTTACGTGTCACTGTGTGGGAACGGAAGGGGATAAGCATAGTCACAAAGCTGAAAGTTTACCAGGCCATAGTGCTAACCACGCTGCTGTACAAGCGAGACATGGACAGTGTATAGCAGACACGCAAGAAAATTAAACCATTTCCACACAAAGCTGTCTACGCAGAATACTAAAAATAAACTGGCAGGACAAAATTCCAGACAGCGAAGTCCTCACAAGAGCAAAGATCCCAAGCGTCAACACCCTGTTGCAGAAGGCCCAACTGAGATGAGTCGGTCACGTTGCTCGAATGCCTGATAAACGCATCCCAAAACAGTTGATGTATGGCGAGCTTGAAGGGGGCAGCGTTTAGCTGGTGGACAGAAAAAACGCTTTAAAGACACTCTTAAAGTGTCTCTGAAATGCTTCGATATAGACAATACGTGCTGGGAATCCCTTGCGCAAGATCGCCAAATGTGGCGCTGTAACAACAAAGAGGAACCCGAATAGCTGAGAATCATCGATTGTTGAGTCACAGAGAAAAGCAGCAGTGCGAAAAGACAGAGCACACAACACGCACATGTCTAACCTTGATCATGTATGCCCCACCTGTGGTCGGGATTCTGTTCTAGGATTGGACTCTACAGTCACCTCCGCACACACCAGAGAGGTGCAGCAGTACACGTCTGAGATTGTTGTCATCATCGCTGGATGGGCTGGCTATATAACCTCAGTTGCCTCTTACGATATGCCTTGTAGGTCGCAGTGTTACTATTCTTTGCTCCCCTTGTGGGCCCCAGCAACACACAGACGACAAGGACTGATGATGATGAGTCTAGTAGATTGTTCATTTTAGGATCATCTTCTTCGGACATGTCTATAATTGCTCCGATCTCCTCCCAAGCATGTATCTCAGTGTGTTTAGGCTAACAACTCCGCTTTTGTGTTGATTAATGTATCTACTGGGTTTTCTCTCATGGTTTTCCCATCTTGCCACACCTATCGGTATGCGCAACTAGTAAGTTAGAACTAACACATACTTGTTGTGGCTAGTTTTACAATTGCTGTTCGAGCAAACCATGTGATAGTTTTTGGGTGACCTCCAATGTTCTTCTATTTTATTTAGTGTATATCTATATATATTCCTCTCATACCATTACACGTTACCTAGGGTCTGCAAGTAATTTATCCATATCGCTCTGTCCTGGGCAACCAGCGCAATCTCCTCCACGGAATGGAGTCCGATATTTCTTGCATCTCTCAGCAAAGTTTAATTCAGTGTCTCCCTAGGGTGTCCTCTCTTTCTTGAACCCAGTCGTTGATCATTTCTTCTCAAGGTATGTCCAACATATCTCTATCTTCTCCTTCTTATAACAGTTGCTACTAGTGGTTGACCAGACATTTCTTCTCAAGTATGCCCAACATATCTCCATCTTCTCCTTCTTATAACAGTTGTTACTAGTGGTTGACCAGACATTTCTTCTCAAGGTATGCCCAACATATCTCTATCTTCTCCTTCTTATAACAGTTGTTACTAGTGGTTGACCAGACATTTCTTCTCAAGGTATGCCCAACATATCTCCATCTTCTCCTTCTTATAACAGTTGTTACTAGTGGTTGTCCAGACATTTCTTCTCAAGGTGTGCCTCAACATATCTCCATCTTCTCCTTCTTATAACAGTTGTTACTAGTGGTTGACCAGACATTTCTTCTCAAGGTATGCCCAACATATCTCCATCTTCTCCTTCTTATAACAGTTGTTACTAGTGGTTGACCAGACATTTCTTCTCAAGGTGTGCCCAACATATCTCCATCTTTTCCTTCTTATAACAGTTGTTACTAGTGGTTGACCAGACATTTCTTCTCAAGGTATGCCCAACATATCTCCATTTTCTCCTTCTTATAACAGTTGTCACTAGTGGTTGACCAGACATTTCTCTGATTTCATCACTTCTCCTGAATTTGTCTCATTTTATGTTCATTATTTTTCGCAGACATCTATTTTCAAATGCATTCAACTTGCCTTCTATATCTTAACTCTTTCCACGCTTTAAGCCCCACACTGCGCCATGGCGGAAGTCCGTTGCACGCTTTAAGCCGCACACTGCGCCATGGCGGAAGTCCGTTGCACGCTTTAAGCCGCACACTGCGCCATAGAGTTGCTTCCTTATAAGAAGTCTTTCTAGTTTTACTTCTTCTGTTTTACTTATAGTACTTTTTAACCTTGTTATTCTGTTAGGTTGTCCAGTTTACTTCAATTTAGTATATAATAATATATATATGTTTATTTATTGATAAGTAGTTGGGATCGTAATTTTTTTTAATTTTTTTTTTTACTTGAATTAACTGCTTAAAAATTGAGGAAATAAATGGGCGTGGAAAGAGTTAAGTCATTTTCCAACTCTCGCTAGTATATGTTAGGATTGATACAACATTTGAATTGAAAATTCGTAATTTAGTTTTAATACTAAATAATTTGCAGTTCAATATTTTATTTAGAATTTTAAAAGTTGCTGTTACTTTGACAATTTTCAGCAAAATTTCTTGTTTAACATTTTCAATGCAATCAAAATTCGACTTCTCTTTTCCTCAGGGTTCCAAAACAGTACCTGTTTTGCAATGTTTCCAGTCGGTCTTCTCAGTGTGTGTCCTATCCATCACTAGCATCTCCTTCGTAGCGCTTTCTCCACTGATATCTGCTTAGTTCTTTCTCTGAGTCCTCGTCGCAATCTTATCATACCATCTCAGTCCATCTATTCTACGTAAATAGCAAAGATGTATATGTAACATTATAACAGAAAAATAATGAACATCAAATGGCAGGATATGATTCCAGACACCTAGGTTCTAAAGAGAGCTGCTCTCCCAAGCATCTACACAATCTTGATCCAGTCCCAGACACGATGGGCAGGACATTTGGCTTGAATGCCAGACTGCAGAATACCCAAAGATTCTTGTATGGTGAGCTGCATAGTGCGAAACGCTATCAGGGAGGTAAAAAAGCGATTCAAAGACACACTCAAGAACTCGATGAAATCCTTTGGCATTGATGTCGACAACTGGGAGAATGTTGCTCAAGACAGATCAGCCTGACACACACTTTTCGACAAGGTTCTACTGCCTCGAGGCAGGTAGAACTGCACGGATGGAACAGAAACGTCAAACTAGAAAGATAGTAAAACTACCCCACAAGTGCAAGTATACCTTGTGCACATTGCAAGAGAACATTTCAAGCCCGTATCGGGCTCACTAGTCATCTACGCACACACAGACTTACATGATGCAACTACATTCTCTGGGATGAAAAATGGTGGTCATCATCATCCCCCGTGATGAGCGAGCATCATGACTTACTTGACTTATTCCTCTCCGCTCCTCGTGGAGCATAGGACCTCAACAGTTATTCACCACTTTTCTCGGTCTCTGGCTGTTCTCTTTTTGGTCTCCCAGGACAGTTCAGCACTCTTTAGTTCCTCAAGAAGAATGCATCTCCAGGTCTGTTCAGGATGTCCTCTTTTTGTTTTCCTTGGGGGTTTCCCCTCAATTGCTTGTCTAGTGACACATGATCATGCGACTGTGTTTTCGTAGGGTGTTCCCGGCAGGCATCATATGTAACATTAAGTAATGTTAATAATTTTTCTTCTCAGAATCTTCCGGTCATTTTTCAAGGTTGTAAGATTATCCTGCCTAGCTCAGTAGACAAGTACAGAGAACTTAAGAGATACATCATTGCATTTGATGGAGACTTATTGCATGAGTTTGATTCTAACTCAGCTACACATATCATTGTGGATCCATTGAAACCTGTAAGTGTATGGATTTATTAGTTGTTTTTATGTCATAGGCTGCCAACGCCAGTGTTCCCTGGGACTGCCAACCGCCCATGTGTTGGCTGGGCTGCCACCCGGGCCCAAAATGTGGCAAAAATGGGACTGCCAATTTGAGCGGCCATGTGGGCTGTGCTGGGAAAACTGAGTTAGTATGCCATGTGTTGCCTGACTGCCAACGCCCATGTGTTGGCTGGGAATGCACAACCCCATGTTTTGAATGGGACTGCCAAAGCCTTATGTGTTGCTAAAAGGACTGCCAAACCCCCATGTGTGAATGGGACTGCCAACCCCATGTGTAAGAATGACCTGCAACGCACAACATGTGTTGAATAGTGACTGCAACCCCATGTGTTGTGGACTGCCTAAAGGGCCCATGTGTTGCTGGGAAAAACTGGCCCAACCCGCCATGCTGTGTAGTCCCTCCCCGGATGCTAATAAAGCCCACAAGGCTCCCGGGACTAAACCAAAGGCATGCAAGAATAGTAGCACTGCAACCTGCAAGGCATGTCTGTAAGAGGCCCTGCACTAAAGGTGGGGTTTGGCGTATAGGGCTGGCATCTTATCCAGTAGAAACCTCTAGGCTCAAAATCCCAAGAAGGTCCTTTCCTGGAGCATGCAGGGACACTGCAAAAAGAAGTGGAGGCTGAGAAATAGCATCGAGCCGAAGATTTGTGAAAAAGGCGGAGATCACACTCAATACAAGAAGAGCTGAGGAGAGATAGTAGAGATAGAAAAAATTCTGAACCATTTAGTTAGCATGAGGGCCTATGCCCCAATCGGCAGCTGAAAATAAGAGGCATGAAGAAAAAGATAGGCTGTAGGGCTCTACAAGGAGCAAAGAACATAGCCTGCAACCTAATAAAAGGCAAAAGGCATGCTGTAAGAGGCGACTATGGTAGTCTAGTCTCTATCTAGTCTTCCAGCTTCTGTGAATTTGCTTCTAAGTATTTGAATTCTTGCACATGGTTGGTTGTACTACCATTGAGATCGATGTTTAGTTTATTATCGCCTGGGGCTTGCAAGGGGGGAAAAGAATAGTACCACTGCAACCTACAAGGCATGTCGTAAGAGATGACTAAGGTAGGACATGAGGAAGCTACCTAGTAAATCAATAGTGTCGCTGACACCAGATGTGCAGACCTACTTGTAGGCTCATAACTGGCACAATGCTGCAATCGCTCTTAGGTTCAGGTCACATACGTTTCACAAAGAGTGATTAATAAGTGGTCAAGTAGAAGAAAAAAAAAGTACCGCTATACGTTACATAGAGCCTGCAAGTAATTTCTCCATACCGCTCTATCCTGGGCAGCACGCTCAATCTCTTCTATAGAACTGAGACTGATATTTCTTGCCTCGCTCAGCAAAGTTCGTCTCAGGGTTTCTCTAGGCCGTCATCTATTTCTTGAACCCTTTGCATCCCACTTCAATGTCTGCTTTAGTATTCTTTGATCATTTCTTCTCAAGGTTGTCCAACATATCTCCATCTTCTCTTTCTTATAAACATTGTTATTTAGTGGTTGACAGACATTTCTTCTCAAGGTGTGTCCAACATATCTCCATCTTCTCTTTCTTATAACAGTTGTTACTAGTGGTTGCACAGACATTTCTTCTCAAGGTGTGTCCAACATATCTCCATCTTCCCCTTTCTTATAACAGGTTAAAATTACTAAAAGGTATGGTTGCACAGACATTTCTTCTCAAGGTGTGTCTAACATATCTCCATCTTCTCTTTCTTTTATAACAGTTTCTTCTAAGTGGTTTCCCATTCTCAAACAATTGTTTTTTTCCTCAAGGTGTGCCCAACATATCTCCATCTTCTCTTTCTTATAAACAGTTGTTACTAGTGGTTGCACAGACATTTCTCCTCAAGGTGTGTCCAACATATCTCCATCTTCTCTTTCTTATAACAATTGTTACTAGTGGTTGCACAATTTCTCTAATTTCATCACTTCTCCTGAATTCCTTACATTTTATGTTCATTATTTTTTGCAGACATCTATTTTCAAATGCATTCTGCCCAGGTGGTTACCGGGGCCCAAATCTGGAGTGTAAAGAATAGAACCACTGTTACCTGCCACGCTTGTCGTAAGAGGTGATTAAGGACGTTGGGTGTGGGGCTAGCTAACCCACACCGTAAAAACACTAGATGGCTACAGAACGGAGAGTGAACCGAGTAAATGCTGGTTGAACGGACACATAGCCGAAGGATAAGCACCAGAGCTCCAAATGGTGCTGAAGATGTGATGTAAAACACACCAATGCTAATGCTGCATGAATCAGATTTCCTCATGAATAGAATTTATGGGGCGGTCTGGTACATCGGTCTGGATGGTGACCGCGAGAGAGAAATACATTCAACTTGCTTTCTATATCTTTAGTCATTTTCCAACTCTTGGCATATGTTAGGATTGATATAATATATGAATTGAAAATTCCTAATTTAGTTTTAAAGCTTTATAAACCTGGGAGATAGCTCGAGTTTTAAAAAATAAATACTGTCCTCAATCTGTTTATATCTAAGATTTATACATATTTTTTTTTCAGCCACCAAAATCTCAGGCGAAAAATTAATCCCGTTGGTTGTGGGCTTGCATACGGAAGAAACAGCTTGTAGCTCGAACCATTTATGTTGAGAATCACCCTTCACATCCCTGATATGTTGCAATAATATCACAGTTCCAGTATATCCCTTTATATGTCCAAAAATTATGAGCAGTATGGACAGTAATCAAATTTTAGCAAACCTGCACACACAGTTAACTTAGATTAGTTGTGGACTTCATCATCAAAAACTTGTAGCTAGCAGAACTTTTTATCACCCAACAGTATCCTTGAATTTCATAATATCACGAGTGGCAGTATATGTGCCTTATAGCCAAGATGGCAGTATCTAGTTTAAAGAACAACCGACACAAAGCTCTTGGCAGCAGCTTCATTCATCATCAAATAACTTGTCCTGAGGGAGAACTTTATCACCCCAACAGTCCTCCTGAATTTCTCTCTCTCGTAGGCCAGATGTCTGCCTCTGCAGCCGTCATGTTCACCTTTCAAGAAAATGCCTGAAAACCTAGCTGCAGTTAGAATAATACAATTCTAATAGAATAATAAAAAGGGGGTCTCCAATGGTGAAGTGGTTAAATCATTTGCCTGTTGTACTGGCAGTTGTGGGTTTGAATCCGGACCGAGACATATGCAATTTTTCCATGAGTCCCTAGGACTGTTGCCGGAGCTACAGAGTACATGCTTTGTGCAATGCTCTCGGTAGATGACATGCCATCTCTGCCGACAGGGACGGAAGGATATGGGGAAACTGGTACAATGATTTCAACCCTTTGTCATTGGACTAATTTTAAATAAAACAAATAATAGCTGTACAGGTTAGGTACATTGTATCTATGCAAACCTGCTGCCTTGCAGGTCGGCTGGGACAGCCAAGGCCAGCGGAGCGAGGCCCAGTAAATGCTGTCTGAAACCGAACACATCGCAGAGTGATAAGCACCAGAGTTACAAATTGCTTGAAGATGTGATGAAAAACACACTGCTAAAGGCTGCATGAATCAGATTTCACATGAATAAGATTTATGGGAAATCTGGTACATCAGTCTAACCTTAGATTCCCAAACATTTTTGGTCCCCCGCCCACTTTTCATGACATAAACTTTGTAATGCCCCTCCCTATTATAACAGTCCCCCAAATCCTTCCGAACCCACCATCGCCCCTGGAAGGCTTAGCGCCTACATGGGGGTTGTACCACTCAACTTTGGAAAACGCTGGTCTATGCAATGATCGCGCAAGAGAATCTATGCAAGTGTCTCTACTTGTCTCCCTTTTGTTATCATTATCTCCCTTTCTTATCATTATCTCCCTTCCTTTCATTTGCTTGAAATATTGAATGCAGATAGATTGGCTGACATGTCTGCGATATCAAAATATAAAGAAGAAGATGTATTTTCTTTTAATTCACAAATAAATCATTTGTGTTGACCTTTTTTGTTTTTAGATGAAACATGAATATTAAAATATAGATTTGTATAATAAATTTGTTGTTTCTTCTTTGAACGCTCCATATCGACCACTTGTTCAACCACTCTGTATGATTTGTATGTGATCTGAGCTTAAGAGCGATTGTATGTTGTGCCAGTTATGCGCTTAAAGTAGACCAGCTCATCCGATTTCTGTGATGCTTTTTATTTGCTAGAGAGTTACTCTAGCCCCAACACTTTCGCGACATACGCCAATGCTCTGTGACCCTGTAGCCACCCATTTCAATGATACTGGCCATTTAGGAGCTCACGATGTCCCGGTTCACAGCCATCCGATCATGTTCCTCGGATGATCACAGTCGATTTTCTCTGGAGAATCGGTTGATTTCTTTGTATGGTACCTTTACCGACCACGGGCTCAACGTATTACATTCTTATGCTTCTTAGTACTTTCTCTTCCCATGCCTTATAATCTATATGGGTATATGTTGCTTGTATTCAAGTTATATATTTACTAGATGTTTCATTGTTTCTTTTCCATTCTATTTCTAGTTTTTATGTGTGTTTTTGTGTTACATTTATTTTGTTATTAGTTTTATTCAGATTTTCATTGATACGTTTGTATTTGGTCGTCCATTTGTGTTTCATTTTAATTTGTCACTCCTGTTTGTTCGTTTGTTTATAAAGGCCTTTTTTTTTTGAGTCAGGAATTTGTAAAAGTCTTGTATTTTGAATCATTTTTGTAATTTGTAAAACTACAGTACTTTGTAATTACGTGTTTTGCTCTAGGTCCCTACCTTAGCTGCCTCTTACTGCATGTCTTATAGGTCGCAGTGTTACTATTCTTTGCTCCCTTGCCAGCTCCGCAATACCGGATGGAATTTATTTATCTATAAAACAATAGTTACAAGAATCTGATCATTGGTTAACTATCATTGCACTTGGAACCCATAGGTGCTCAGTGTTACAGGGTAGGAAGTCATGCCAATACTCTATGCACATTTTTTCTGATCCAGAAGCACTTGAGCTAAAGCTCTTTGGCTGAAGTGTCATGGACATCGTAACCCTTCGGCTCGGTGCCACGAAAACACCGTAAATCTGGGGAACCTGTAGCTTTTCTGCCAGTCCGCGGAGTTGAACCGCACTTACAGAGGACTAGTCACCCGTAGTCCAACGCATTACGAACACGCTGGGCATGCGGGCACTCTAGTACCATATATCCATGTAAGACTCTGGAAGTTAGAAACTTCTATAGACGAGATCCACTCATACCGAAACCTGCCCTTCTGGATCTTGTGAAGCATCGACAGAAGTCGGATACACACGTTGCAGTAAATGAAGTTCCAGAAAACCAATGTAGGGCAGCATACTGACCCCAACCTCTATCCTCATACTAGAAGTAGTTGTCCTGTACGCTCCATTTCGCTCTGGAACAACCCTACCATGCGCAGTTTGCCAAAATCGCAGCCGGAATTTCACCCACGATTTAACCGACCCATCGGTATATACAACAACATCATCATCCCTTGCATTATCTTCTATCAGCTGCTTAACTGCGAGATCAGCCTTCATTTTGCCCCAATCTCTACATTCTCTTCCAAGAGTAATGATAACTTTGAGATAATTGATCATACTATAATCTGTTGGGATTTGATAAAAAGAAAACTTCTTCTTTTGTCGTCACACTGCTCCGGGTTGTTGCCCAGTGTCGTCACACTGCTACCGGGTTGTTGCCCAGTGTCGTCACACTGCTACGGGTTGTTGCCCAGTGTCGTCACACTGCTACCGGGTTGTTGCCCAGTGTCGTCACATTGCTACCGGGTTGTTGCCCAGTGTCGTCACACTGCTACCGGGTTGTTGCCCAGTGTCATCACAGTGTTACAGGGTTGTTGCCCAGTATCGTCACACTGCTACCGGGTTGTTGCTCAGTGTCGTCACACTGCTACTGGGTTGTTGCCCAGTTTCATGATTTTATGTGTTTGTCTTGCGCTGTTCTGGTGGCTTGGGCGATTGTTATCTTTGCTCTTTGATAGGATTCTGCTATACCATCTAACCATCTTTTCGTGGTCTTTCTCTCACCTTCTTCCTGATATTCTGTTGTAGAAGACTCTGTATACTGTGGAGTTTGGATGCATTCTTATTAAGTGGCCAAACCACTTCATTCTTTGTTTCTCTATTTAATTCAAGCACGGTTTTGTGCCAACTTTCTTTCTTATGCTGATGTTGGTGACTGTCTTTTCTTGTGTTGTTTGTAACTTTTCGCAGACAATACATTTCACATGTACCAAGAAAACTACATAAGGAAAATGTGAATAAACGCTAATTTGACCTCAGTGCGTTTTACATTTCTAGTCTTTTTAGGACCGTTGGGGTGTTTCTGTCGTCTATATGTAGTGTGCTGTGAAATTCGTCACTAGTGTTGTCTTGTTGCTTGATAAGGTTTTTGTCGAAACGTTGCTGTGTATTATTGTTTTTATATTTTGTAAAACTACAGTACTTTGTTATTACATGTTTTGCCTCTCTTCTTTAGCCTGTTACGCCCTTGGCGTTTAGGCGCAACACAAACGTACACCATTCTTCCCTGTTCGTGGCCTTCCTCTGTATTGTGTTCCAGCTATGATTCATTTCCTTCAGCTCTTGCTCTATCGTTCTCCTCCAGGTCGTCTTGGGTCTTCCACGTTTTCGCCTACCCTCTGGAGTCCATCTCAGTGCAGTTTTCGTGTCGGAGCCAGTCTCCATGCGCATCACATGTCAATCCATCTCCAGCGTCGTCTTCGGATGATAGTGCCCATATTCTCTTGTTGGCATCGTACGTGTTTTGCCATTGCTACATATTTGTACTGCAGTCTTCCCCTACATTGATAATACTACTCTAAAGCCGAAGGATTGACGTCAATGCACTTCGTGTGGCACGAGAGACGAGCTTCTAATCTCTACACCACATAGACTCCCAATGTAGGACAGGGGAGAGATGAGCCTGAGGAGGGTAATGACCGCGAAACTGTTCTGATTAGGATTTTTTTTTTACGCCCGACAGAAAAAACTCGTTGACCTTCATCATCATCATCATCAAGGTGCGTATCCTCTATAGGACGTTGCTCTCTTTGCAGCACATCTGAAATTCACTCTGTCTCTAGCCAGTTTACCCACTTCATCGATGGTCATATTCATGGTTTCTTTAATATCTTGTAACCATCTTCTTGGTCTGCCTCTGCGTCCTGGGTCCCTGCCCTCTAATATTGTTGACCGTACCGGAGATTTAATCCTTGTCTCCCGAATGATATCCTACGCTCTAATTGTTTCTGACATACTCTCTCTACAACGCTCTCCCAGACGCATCTCTGGAAACAAATCGAACAATTATTTTAGTAACACTTGAATCTCTTATATATTCCCAACAAGCAGCTGTGAGAATAGAAGAGGAAACATCAGAGTGGTTTGGCATACGTCAAGGAGTTAGACAGGGCTGCGTGTTGTCACCTTATCTATTCAACATATATACTGAAAACATCATGAGGAATGTCAGAGAATCTACAGAGATGGAGAAATACAACGCTTTGGTGATCGGAGGTCACAAGTTACCAGAATTAAGATAAGCTGACGATACAGTGATATTATCTACATCACAAAATAGTATAGAGAACTTGATACAGTCACTTCAAAAAATCAGCGAAGATCAAAACCTTGGATCTCAATACAACGAAAACGAAGATATTTACAACTGATTAAACAGAGTTTATGGCTAATATATATGTCAACAAGCACAAAATCGAAAGAGTCGACAACTTTGAATACATTGGGTCATTGCTGACAAATGACGTGAATGTTATAAAAGAAATTAAAAGAATGAAGCATTGCTTTACAAAAATTAAAAGAATTAACTAACATATGGAAGGGAACTGATATAAGAACAAAAATCAAGTGTTTAAGAGCATGCATTTTCCTTGGCAACATATGGTTGTGAGACATGGAACATTGATAAAGCAGGGAAGATCATTAATGCCTTTGAATGAAATGCTACAGAAGAGTACTTGATAGACACAAATATGTCGCACAGAGAAAAGAATCTACTTCCAGATCGCTGTTTTCTTGTTCTGCTAACTAGCTTTGATATTAAGTAGAGACTTGAGTCTTACAGTTACATAAAGCATAAAAACAAGGAAAATTAAATATTTCGGACATATCAAACGACATGAGTGACTAGAGAAGATAATTTTGAAGGGAATGGTGCCTGGGAGAAGAATGAGAGGAAGATCTAGAAGACGATGGGTGCAAGATGTCATTGACGATCTGATAATGACTCCTGCTGACGCCGACCATCTTGCACAGAACAGAGTTTTTCAGAACTGCTGTCATGGGAGCCAAATTCCAGAAGGGTCAAGCTACTTGATGATGATGATATTCCTTTGAAAACAATTCATATTTAATGTGAGCTTTCCAAAAATAAAATATTCTCATTCGTAATCTAACAATGAGAACTGATCGATGAAAAAAGGAAAACACAAACTTAGTAATGTAAAAAATAAAACAAAATGGAGATAAATGATAATGCATTTTATTATTTTGCAAACCCACATCAGTTCTCAAAATGAAGTTTCGTATTTTGGCTTCTATTTTTCAACGTCACGAACCAATTAGGCATAACAGATTGTTGACACAGATGACGTCATCAATGTCTGCGTTACTTTTGATTGCAACTTTCTTTCAAATTTTGTTTTGGTAAAAGTCAAATCAACATCGTCTGGCAAAGACTGCATTTTGTCTGCTTCTGTTACCAGAGACAGAAAATTAGTCTGTCATCGTGAAAATTAGGACACCGTTTTAAAGATGGATTGACATTCTATCGGTGAAATAAATATTTGGTTTTGTCATCCATTTTTGGTTTTCTTGACAACTAATTATGTCAGTTAGAACGAACTTATACATTCTCTCACGTTTTAATTAAAGGACTAATTATTGAATTTATTTATCCATTTTCAGTTGAATTGTAGATCATGATTTTTGTTATTTCCAGTTCACTGTGATTTTTAGTAGACCATCATGGAAGGAGGTATACCGGTAAAAGAGAGAAGAGGAAGATCAAGGAGAAGATGGATTCAGGATGTAACTGATGGTTTGAGCATGACGGCTGCAGAGGCAGGACATCTGGCCTATGAGAGAGAGAAATTCCGGAGGACTGTTGGGGCACGGCCTTCTCTATAATTGTATAATCTCTTTTATTTAATTCTAAATATATCTGTATTTACGATGGCCGCGGTTGGGGGCAGCAAAGTTCTGCTCAGAACAGGCTATTTGATGATGATGATGTTTGATGATGATGTGTATTTGATGATGATGATGAATGTAGTGACGAATTTGGCTTTGTGTTACCAGAGCCAAACATGGACATTGAGCAAAGCGCAGTCACACAAAATAACTACATGTGAAATGCGTTGCCTGAGAAAAGTTACCAACAACACAAGAAAGACAGAATCACTAACATCAGCATAAGAAAGAAAGTTGGCACAAACTGAGAATTATACATTCTACAATACAAGATAATATGAAGTGTTTGCCATTTCGTTGAATTGAGAATGCATTTTCAATTTCCAGTTCACAGGATTTTCAAGACATCATGGAAGGAAGAAGAGAAGAGGAAGACATGGAGAAGATGGATTAGATGAACGATGGTAGCATCACTGCTGCAAGAGCAGAATCTGGCCATGAAGAAGAAATCCGAGACGCTGGGGAACGCTCTATGAATTGAAACTTATAATTCTAAATATATCGTATACGATGGCACACCGGTAGCAAGTTCTGCCAGAAAGGCTATTGAGATGAGATGTGTTTTTAGGGAAATCTGTGGATGATTCGTTGCACAATCTTTGTTGTTTCTAGTTGTGGTAGCGTCTCTGTGGCGTAGAGGTTAGTGCTTGTATCTGTGGCGTAGAGGTTAGCTGCTTGTTCTGTGGCGTAGAGGTTAGTGCTTGAGGGTAGAGGTTAGGTGCTTGTATCTGTGGCGTAGAGGTTAGCTGCTTGTATCTGTGGCGTAGAGGTTAGAGGTTAGGGTGCACGCCTTACCATCCAAAGGTGCTAAGTTCGCTCCCTCGTGGAGCATCAGGATATATTTCTAGAGATCTCAGTGTAGGTGAGATCTAGTTCCTAGTCCTATCGGAGACGGAAGATAAAGCGTAGGCCCCGTTTTCAAGTTGAGAGCGTAAAAGAATACACGGAGGTTCAAAATCAGGAATATTTCAGCGGCACTGCACGAACTCCGTATCACCGGCGAGGATCCCTGGTGTCATTTTGAAGATGGTGAAGATATTTTTGTAGGAATTTTGAATTTTAATCTTTTATTGCAAATTTTGCCCCAGGCAGACGCTCCCCAGTCTGCTCTTCTCGATTTTGAACTGCCAAATGTTTTTTTACTTTCTCATATTGAACACCGAACCTAGGTTTTTTCATCCGTCTTCGATAGGACTAAAATCTCGATCTCACCTACACTGAGATCGGGGATCTCTGGACAAATATTCAGATTGTTCCACGAGGAAGGCACAAGAGACAAGCACCTAGCTTCTACCCCACAGGAGCCTTGTAATTAAAAATGAAGAAGTTGAGATATTTCTAGAAGAGCTGTAGGTGTGACAATAAGTCTGGCCAACACTATGTTATCAGTGTCAAACATGGCAATAACAGCAGCTAATGAGCGGAAAATATAATAACAGAGATGAGGTGTCTTAGAAGAGCTGAAGGTGTGACAATAATCTGGCCAACACTATGTTATCAGTGTCAAACATGGTCAATAACAGCAGCTAATGAGCGGAAAATCATAACAACAGAGATGAGGTGTCTTAGAAGAGCTGCAGGTGTGACATAAGTCTGCTAACACTATGTTACCAGTGTCAAACATGGCCATAACAGCAGCTAATGAGCGGAAAATCATAACGACAGAGATGAGGTGTCTTAGAAGAGCTGCAGGTGTGACAATAAGTCTGCAACACTATGTTATCAGTTCAAACATGGCCAAAATAGAGCTAATGAGCGAAAATCATAAGACAGAGATGGGTGTCTTAGAAGGTTGCAGGTTGACAATAAGTTGAACTATGTTACAGTGTAAAATGGCCATACAGCAGCTAATGAGCGGAAAATCATAAGGACAGAATGAGGTGTCTTAGAAGAGCTGCAGGTGTGACAATAAGTCTGGCCAACACTATGTTATCAGTGTCAAACATGGCCAATAACAGCAGCTAATGAGCGGAAAATCATAATGACAGAGATGAGGTGTCTTAGAAGAGCTGCAGGTGTGACAATAAGAGACAAATTAGAAATGAAGAAATCAGAAGAAGACTGAATGTGAAACCAGTCATGCAATTCATAAAAGAACAACAGATTAAATGGTTTGGACACCTGACCAGAATGCACTGATATCGCCTACCACAGAGAGCCACACAGAAAAAGTAAAACGAGTACAAAGCAAGAGGAAGACCACGGAAAAGATGGAGCGACGGCATCAAGAACAGCCTTACGAACATGAATATCAGCTTACAAAGTGCCTTAAAACAAGCACACACAAGATCACTACGTCACCCACCCCTTTCCCGCCGCCAACACTTAAATAAAGAAGTAAAGGGTGGAAGGTCAGTGTCTGTAGCTCAAGCGATAGTGAGCTCGATCACAAACCAAGCGTACCTGGTTCAAACCCCACGGGGCAAATTTGAAGCAAATTCGTTTCCGTGGGATTATTTACAATAGGTAAAAGTAGACCTCATTGGGGTCAGAAAGCAATGGCAAACTACTAAACGTATAAGTGTTGCCTAGAAAATCAACGACTCGTTTACTGTGGTTGATGGCTACGTCCTGTAAAGGATATACCACGATTTTCATTTCAAAGGGTGAAAGAGGAGAAAAAGGTGTTTTACTTATTATTCTCTGCTCCTCGTGGAGCATAGGGCCTCGACAGTTGTTCGCCACATTTTCCGGTCTGTGGCTTTTTCTTTATAGTCTCCCATGATAGTCCAGCCTCCATCAGTTCCTCAAGAAGACTCCGCCTACAGGTCTGTTTAGGGCATCCTGTTTTCCTTGCGGGTTCCACTCAAGTGCTTGTCTGGTGACACTCGACTGTGTATACCCAACACACCGCCATTTTCTTATCTTAATCTGGGTTATCATGGCCCGTTCTTACAGCCGAAATTTGATTACTATGCAATTCTTTACTCACACACAGACCAGAACCAACTATAAACTTATAGGCCTTCGGACTCCGGTAAGATTTATGGAAATCAAACCACAACTACCCCACGTGACCTCGCATTCCAGTATTGGAGTATATATATGAATTCATTTTTAAATCAACACAAAATGCTAAATCGAAATTATATTATGCAACAAGTTAAGTTTAACAATAAGGAATTTCAATTTTATGAATATATTTCACCAATAAATAACCATAGATTCACAGAATTGAGTAATATTGCAAAACAACGGGCAGTGTTCTATCAAACATCTGTAATTTCCAGCCCCTTTTCTGATCTAGGTCAGAGAATCCTAGGTCATATGTCTGGCCTAGTTATCTAGAGTTTCTCTGCACAGACAGACATAACTACATTTCATTGGATGAGAATTGGGGTCATCGTCAGTTAAAAAAGAAATTATGATACGAATTGGCAACAAAGCAACATCAGCTTTTAAAAGTCTAAATAAATATGGAACTGCAAGTTATATATTATTAAAACTAAATTACGAATTTTCAATTCAAATGTTGTATCAATCCTAACATATGCCAGCGAGAGTTGGAAAATGACTAAAGATATAGAAAGCAAGTTGAATGCATTTGAAAATAGATGTCTGTGAAAAATAAAGAATATAAAATGGAACGAATTCAGGAGAAGTGATGAAATCAGAGATATGTCTGGTCAACCACTAGTGACAACTGTTATAAGAAAGAGAAGATGGAGATATGTTGGGCACACTTGAGGAGAAATGATCAACGAATATCAAAGCAGACATTGAAGTGGGATACAAAAGGTTCAAGAAAGAGAGGTCGACCTAAGGAAACCCTGAAACGAACTTTGTTGAGAGAGGCAGGAAATATCGGTCTCAGTTTTATGGAGGAGATTGAGCGAGTTGTCCAGGATAGAGCGGTATGGAAAATTACTTGCAGGCCCTATGTAACGTATAACGGTAGAAAAGGAATTATTATTTATTATCACCCGTGATGGACGAGCATCATTAAGTTCTTTCATGACTTGTACTTCGTAGAATGAAAATCCAGTCATGACTTGTACTACGTGGAATAAAAATCCAATTTCTTTCATTAGTTTCCACAATTCCTGATAAGAATATATTCATATCCCTAAATTAAGTTTGTAATACCTTATCTTTGGAAGTACAACCAGGTCAATCAAATGAAAACTCTCACAACCACTAATCAACCCGTGATCTTTGAGTGACTCTGTCGAAAAGTCAGCCCTTCACAAGAAGCTGATATTGGAGAAAAAAATGGATATTGTCTCTAGGACTAATTAGCGAGTGACAAACATCGACTTTATCACGAAGAGAAAGTATAAATAGCAGCCCTCTAACGTGGTGTCTCTTGCGAGCATGATCTTATTAAAGAAGTACACACGGTCGAGTGTTGTATATTTTATGTGTGAGAGATATTGAATATTTAAAGGTTAGATCAGAGGCGGCTCGTGCTCATTTTGTTGGTGGAACCAGACACAAATTTTCGGAAAAATCATGGTTTTAGGTTAAGTTATATTTTAATTTATAGAATAATAAATACGTTACACATTATTTTGGTGGGGCCCGGTCACACTGGCCCTTAATGACGAGCTGCCACTGGGTTAGATATAACTAACTGGATAGGAATATGGTAGGGACTTCTAAATAAGAAGAATAATGTTTCTTAACAGCGTGTTCGTAGTGCGTTGGACAACGGGTGACAGGTCCTCTGTGAGTGCGGGTCAATTCCGCGGACTGGCAGAAAAGTCACAGGTTCTCCAGATTTACGTTGTTCGTGACACCGAACCGAAGGGTTACGATGTCCATGGCACCGAGCCGAAGTGCTGAAAGTTCAAGTGCTTCTGAATCAGAAAGAAGAAAATATTAAAGAAACCCCGCCCTGTGTTTGCAGGGGTTCGTAAAGGAGCAAAGAATAGTAACACTGACACCAAAAGGAATGTCGTAAGAGACGTTTACGGTAGGGGCCTAGGGAATCTACCATAGTTAATAATAAGCGTCACAGAAATCAGATGTACTGGCCTACTTGTAAACGCATAATTGGCACAAGATTTAATCGCTCTTAGGCTCTGATCAATATAAATCACAAAGAGTGGTTTAACAAATGGAGCGTTCAAAGAAGATATAAAAGAAAACGAGGCATAGGGAGATCGACGAAGGGTTTCTGTGAAATTGTAAATAGTAAAGCGTGTGGTACAGATTTTTATTTTAGAGCCGTTATGAATGTATTGTCTGAATCTATATGTTGTGTGACGTGTGAGAAGTGAATTTCTTTATTTCTGTTGTATCCAGTGGCGGCTCGTGCTATTTTTTGTTGGTGGGGCCAGACACAAATTTTCGGAAAAGTCATGGTTTTTGAGTTAAGTTATATTTTAATTTATAAAAATAAATACACATTACACAATATTTTTGGTGGGGCCCCACTGGCCTAATTATGAACGCCACTGGTTGTATCCTTTGCTTGATAAAGGCCTTTTGGTCGAAACGTTGCTGTGTATTGTTATTGTTTGTTTTTGGATCAAACTACAGAACTTTGTACGTGTTTCCCGGATTGCTAAGCAGTAAGGGGATATTAAGGATATTGTAAACATGGAAGACTATTACCGATTTAAGGGACGACTGCAGTAAAACTATGTAGCAATGGCGAAACACGTATATAACAAAGTACTGTGTTTTACAAAATACAAAAGCAATTACAATACACAACAACGTTTCAACCAAAAAGCCTTTATCACGTAAAGGATACAACCGAAGTGATGAATTTCACTTCTTTCACAGCACACTACATATGTAATACAACAATAAATGGGTTTAGATTTTACTATTGTATTCTACAGGGTGTTCAAGATAATTGCAGCCCATTGACAAATCGAAAGTTGCCAGATAACCTATCGCGTTGGGTCAATTTACTATTTAAACCGGTTCTGACTAGCTCGTCCTACGTCACATTTGTTCATCGCCCCTTCCGCACTACAATTACATACCGTCACACAACCTTGACTTATACTACGTCATAGCTGAACCTTCTCATTTTCATACATATATGCCAGATTAGCTCCATTCACAGGCTGCTTTTATCTTGAACACCCTGTATATTCAGGATGTAATTGATGGTTTGAGCATGACGGCTGTAGAGGCAGGACATCTGGCCTATGAGAGAGAGAAATTCCGGAGGACTGTTGGGGTGACAAAGTTCTGCTCAGGACATGCTATTTGATGATGATGATTCTATATATTTGGAAGCAAATTCGTTTCCGCTGGATTTTTCCGAAAGGTAAAAATAAACCTCACCGTTCAGATAGCAATGGGAAACTACTGAACGTATACGTGGTGCCTTGAAACCAGAGAGACACACAGAAAAAGGTATAATGAGTACAAAGCAGGAGGAAGACCACGCAAAAGATGGATCGATGGCATCAAGAACAGCCTTACGAAAATTAATATTTGCTTACACAGTGCCTTAAAACAAGCACACACAAGATCACTACGCTTCCCCCCGCCCCAACACTTTTATAAAGAAGTAAATGGTGGAAGAGAAGAAGAAGAAGTGTGGGTCCCTTTAAAAAGTAAGGATTCAACGTTTGACTGTACAATATATGATAATAATAATTTCTTTCGTACTGTTGTATAGGGCCTGCAAGCAATTTCTCAATTTCCACTCTATCCTGGGTAACTCGCTCAATCTCTTCCATGGAACTGAGACCGATTTTCCTTGCCTCTTTCAGTCAAGTTGTTTCAGGGTCTCCTTAGGTCGTTCTCTCATTCTTGAACCCTTTGCATCCTACTTCAATGCCTGCTTTGATATTCTTTGATCATTTCTCCTCAAGTGTGTCCAACACATCTTCTAATAATAATAATAATTCCTCTCGTACCGTTATATGTTACATAGGTTCTGCAAGCAATTTATCCATAACATTCTATCCTGGATAACTTGCTCACACTCTTCCATGGAACTGAGACCGATATTCTTGCTCTCTCAACAAAGTTCGTTTCAGGGTCTCCTTAGGTCGTTCTCTCATTCTTGAACCCTTTGCATCACACTTCAATGCCTGTTTTGATATTCGTTGATCATTTCTTCTCAAGGTGTGTCCAACATTTCTCCATCTTCTCTTTCTTATAACAATATAATTATTGTGCAATATGTGCAGTTGCATAATGTATGGCTATTTATTTACTAATGTATAACAGTAACATGCACTGTTTTGGAACCTGCAGGGAAAGAGGAGTAGGGGAAGGCCTAGACAGACTTGGAGAAGAGAGCTGGAGGATGATGTTGAAGGATAGGTAAACATGGAAAGTATTGGAAGGGATGGCAAGAGAGAGGAAGAGCTGGAAGAAGTTTGTTGAAAGCCTATGCTCCACTGGGTGTTGAAAGGGGAATAAGAAGAATAATTATAACAGTAGACGATATCATCTGCAACTGTTAAACCTGCTGCCTTGTGGAGGGAGGCTCGGGAGAGCTAAGCGCTAGGGAAGTAAACCCTGATATAAAATTCCTACTTCCTTGTTGATCGATACTGTTATAAAGAAGGCTTGAAGAGTAAATCTTGACCACAATCTGGAGGGATGAACCCTAAGGCAGATGATGGTTATATATGTATTCCATTCCATCTTCTTGCATCCCTGCAAACCAGTGACGGCTCGCCATTAGGGGCAAGTGGGACCGGGCCCCACCAAAAATAATGTGTAACATGTATTTGTTTTATGAATTCAAATATAACCTAACCCAAAATCATGGTTTTTTTCCCGCAAATTTTTATCAGGCCCCACCAACAAAAATTGTCATGAGCCGCCACTGCTGCAAACCTTGCTTGATTCCAAATGTATGGACAATAGGGTAGAAAGAGGAAAGTGCAAAATGGGCAAGACACATTCCCCAACATCAGTTGTCCAGGTTAGGCATACATGAATAGGTCACTTCATCCTTGCTTTCTGCACAGACACAAAAATGATGGAGCAAGTCACCAGTTGTAAGTCCTCCCAAACTGGCAAAGAGGAGAGCACCACGTGTTGCTTTTAACGGTGGGAGTGCCTATTGGGAAAAACTAACCGTTGACCGAGTTATATGGAAAACAGAATTACACAAAGCTGCAGAATGTTTTGAAGAGAGACTTAGGGATGAGCTGAAAGGCAAGAAAGAAAAGCGAAAACTCAGAAGATGTCACAGTGAAACACTTACCAATTGATCGTCTGTAGCGTGGCGGCTCGTGGTCATTTTTCTTGGTGGGGCCAGACACACATTTTCTGATAAATCATGTTTTTTTTTTAGTATTTACTATTCCGGAAGTTATTCCTTTCTATTTTTGGTGGGCTGGGCCCCACTGGCCCTTAATGACGAGCCGCCCCTGGTCTATAGTGACGAAAAAGACCATACATATATAAATATATATATATATCTAGCGAGAGAGAGGGGAAGAAAGTTTGGCTACTTCAGAGCGTCCTCATAACCAGTAAGTAAAGGTAAAGGAACCCTTTCATACCTCGTTATATATAGGGTAATACAGTGTTAGGCCTGTATTTTTCATTGACCGTCGGCACTTTCCCAGAACATGTCTGGTACCCAGTTGAGGATGGGTTGACCTGAGAGCCGTCGCGGTCGGGAAAAGTTCCATGCGCACTGCGGGAGTTGAACCCAGACCACCAGCCACGAGAAGCGAGTTTACTAACAACTACGCTACCGCAGCTCTCTCCTCATAACTAGGCTATGTACAAAGTATAAATATATATACATCGAGCTATGCAAACAGTTTGAAGTAGCCAGCCAATCTTTCATTTCAAAAAAAAAAAATCTTTAATGTAGGAGACACTGACCACTCTTGAAAATCGTTAAACTGTAAATATTCTAAAAGTAACTTTTCATCTCAAATGTTTTTTGACATGTTTTCCAAGACATCAAACATTGACACAATTTGACAAAACATTGATTGACAAAATACGTATCTCATTTCTTTGATGTACGCGTTCGTCTGTCAGGTGGTTGTAATCGACTACTACAATTTGAAATTGTAAGAAAGATTAGCTACGATCCAGACATTTAATGTTTATCGATACACATAAGGAAGCTTAGAAGATTGCATTGAAATGGGTTGTTGATAATCGTGGCTTCTTAAAGCAAACGATATTGTCCACTTGAAGCGGTGTACATACTTATCTCATTCAGTATCAAACGTTTTAGACTTATTTTAAGAATAGTTGGAACAAGATGCACACCAGAGCTGTCCAACGGTTTTATAGAGGGTGTTCGCCCGCCTGCCAAGGGTGTTCCGACTGGTGACAAGCTTCCTGTGAGTGCGGTTCAATTTCGCGGGCTGGCAGGAAACAGAAAAGCCACAGGTTCTCCTTATTGACGGTGTTAGTGGCACCGAACCGAAGGGTTACGATGTTCATGGCACCGAAGAGCTGAAAGCTCAAGTGCTTCTGGATCAAAAAGATCGAAAAAAGAAAAACAAACAAAAAACAGGGTGTTCAAGATAAAAGTGGCCCGATTGGCAAATCAAAAGTTGCCAGTTACGCATTGCGTTTTGTCTATTTACTGTTTAAACTGGTTCTAACTAGCTCGTCCTTCGTCACATTTGTTCATCATCCCTTCCCGCACCATAATTACACACCATCACAAAAAGACTCGCGTACTTGACCTATACTACGTCATAATTGAACCTTCTCATTTTCATAAATATATGCCAGATTGACTCTCTTGGCGAGCTACTTTTATCTTGAACACCCTTTAAATTGGGGCACATCTAAGAGATGGTTGTGGGGGGCGTGGTCGAAGTATAGAGATTGCAATACTACTCATCATATGATCATTCGAAGCCACAGAGATGTGGTTTTACAGAAGAATGCTGAAAATTCCATTGGCAGCGGGAAAAAAAACCAAATGAGGATGTTTTAAATCAGGCCTGCACACAAAGAAACCTTATCAAAAGAATACGAATCAGACAATCACGGTTCTTCAGGCATATAATGCGAAGAGAAGGTTTAGAACATCTGGTGACTACAGGTAAAATTCAGGGAAGGAGAGAGCGTGGAAGACAGAGGGAGTAGATGCTGGATGGCCTGACATCATGGTTCGATAAAAGATCAAAGTCAGAACTGATTACATGCTCCAAGCAAAGAGAGTTGTGGAGAGACATGATCGCCTACGCCGGCAGGTATAGCACTTGATTGATTTGTTGATTGTTATAACCATTGCATTTTGTATTGAAAATAGATGTTTGAGAAAATAATAAACATAAGATGGGACGAATTCAATAGAAGCAATGAAATCAATGTCTGGTCAACCACTAGTACTAACTGTTATAAGAATGATAAGATGGAGATTTTCTTCTTCTTTTGTCGTCACACTGCTACCGGGTTGTTGCCCAGTGTCGTGGTTTTCTGTTTTTGTCTTGTGCTGTTCTGGTGTCTTGACTGATTATTATTTTTGCTCTTTGACAGTATTCTGCTATGCCATCTAACCATCTTTTTCGTGGTCTTCTCTTACCTTCTTTCCCTGATGTTCTGTTGTAGAAGACTCTGTATACTGTGGAGTTTGGATGCATTATTAAGTTTCCAAACCACTTCATTCTTTGTTTTTCAATGTAATTCAAACAAGGTTCTGTACCAACTTTCTTTCTTATGCTGATGTTGGTGACTTTGTTTCTCAATGTAATTCAAGCAAGGTTCTGTACCAACTTTCTTATGCTGATGTTGGTGACTTTGTTTCTCAATGTAATTCAAGCAAGGTTCTGTACCAACTTTCTTTCTTATGCTGATGTTGGTGACTTTGTTTCTCAATGTAATTCAAGCAAGGTTCTGTGCCAACTTTCTTCTTATGCTGATGTTGGTGACTTTGTTTCTCAATGTAATTCAAGCAAGGTTCTGTGCCAACTTTCTTTCTTGATGGAGATATGTTGGACATACCCTGAGAAGAAATGATCAAAGAATATCAAAGCAGGCATTGAAGTGGGAGGAAAAGACTTCAAGAAAAATAGGGGTAATAAGAGACCCTGAAACGAACTTTGCTGAGAGAGGCGAGAAATATCTGTCTCTTTTTCTTCTTCTTTTCTTCTGAGTCTGCCGCTGGGAATTCGGGCGTTAGCTATGGCACCTGGTTTGGCGCTTCCGATTGATTTTTGCGTGAAAGCCTAATCACAGTTTGATTAGTGTCCACGCCATGCAGGCGGCTTTAGCCAGCTTCAGAGGTACTTGAAGATTAAATTCTCAAATCATCTTGAAATCAGTCTCAATTCTATGGAAGGTTTGAGCGAATTGGACAGAACAGAGCAGTATGGAGAAATTGCTTGCAGGATGTACTAGGACCATGTACGACCGTTCCCTAACTCCAAGGTAGTAGCTAACAGACTAGACAGGTAGTTGATAGATAGATAGATAGGATGGTAGAAATGAGATAGGTAGAGACCATAGTGCTTGCACACCAAAGCTGCACACTACGAGGAGAATAGCAGCACTAGAACGAGACTTTGACGTAGCGAAACTAGTTTGACGTAGATTAGTTAGTACTGATTAGCAACGCTGCTTAGCAACGCAGTGACAACACGAAGAGAATGACATAAACACTAGAGACGAACAGACGTGTTTTTGTCTAGCCATGAAACAATATCAATAACAATGAATCAAAGTCAGCTACAGGAACTGAGTGCGTGTCATTGTATATTACACTGTGGTCGTACTATCATCCCATCATGAAAAGCCACCAGTAGTACTCACATCCCGTCACGTTACTAATCTCCTACAACACAGGACCTATACGAGAGGAATCATTTTATTTCTTGTTATAACCACAGCCTGCTTATCTCTCTGTACAGTACTCGTTGATGTTCATTGTTGTTGTTCCTTTTGTGCCAAAGGCGGCACATAGGACAGAGGTTTTAGATCTTCATGTGATTCGGTTCGTTGCTAGCAGTTGGAGATCTTGTATGGTTTTTACATCCCAATAGTTTACTGTCTTGAAAGATTGTTCTTCGAAGAGTGCTCTTAGGTCTTCCAGTTTTTTCCCAACTGGTAACCACATCAGTTCATTGTATTTATATATTAATAATAATTTGTGATGAACATCTGGTCGAATGGATTAGAGCGCGGGCTACCATTCAGGAGACTCGGGTTCACTGCCAGGTAATGCTAAATTTTGTTTACTGTCGGGTAGCATTTGTGTGGTGTCTGTGGCTTAGGGGATAGTGACTCGGTCTATTAACCCGACGTTCTGAGTTCGAATCACGCTGGACAATTTGATTGCAAATTGTTTCTGCGGATTTTACAAAAGGACGATGACACCACCCGTTCAGAAAGCAATGGCAAACTACGGAACGTAATAATGCCTAGAAAATCACAAACAGCGTTAAAAATCTGAAGGTGATTCGCAAAGTCCTCTAAAGGATATGCAATCAACTTTTAACCATTCGGGAGACTCTTGCTCACTCCCCGGTAAGGCCAAGTTTTTAAAAATTTTCTGGGCACCATTCGGAGACTTGATTTGTCCTCGGTAAGCCAAGCTGTTTTTACTGTCAGGGTACCATTCGGGAGACTTGCTTTGTCCTCGGTAAGGCCAAGCTGTTTTTTACTGTCGGGGTACCATTCTGGAGACTCTTGCTTTGTCCTCGGTAAAGCCAAGCTGTTTTTTACTGTCAGAGTACCATTCTGGAGACTCGTGCTCACTCCCCGGTAAGGCCAAGGAGTCGTCGTAAAAAAAAATCTTAAACTGATAAGTTTCGAGGTAACTGAACTAGTCATACGATTCCTCAGGATCATGTCTCCCCTCTGTCCTACATCGCCCAAAGCAGTAACACAAGCAGCAGCGACAGGTTTAATAATTTGTGACATTTTAGTTTTAACGGTTAATGCTCATTTATTTTGACATTTTATTTTGCCAAGGGGACATAATTTTAGTTTATTTGTTTTAGAAACAAGTTGTCTATCCTTGCTGTAGTATTTAACAGAAAAGATTAGATGTTATAATCCAGAGATGAAAGACGTGGCGCCTGCAGGCGTCATGAGCGCCCGAGTGATACATCAATGGCGTCATATTTAGCCCCCGGCTTTAACAGAATTAATGGAATTTCAAGGAAAAAAATGTATCTTTGAATAAAGGTATGGTTGTTTTTGCATTTTTGTAAACATATTAAACAATTTTGGTAAATGGTGTTTTTGTCAAAATGCACCATCACAGTAAATGGGACTGATCTAAGACAAGTGCAGCAATTTAAATACCTCGGAGTCCTGGTAACATCAGATGGCAGATGCCGACTCGAAATAAAAAGCAGAATAGGACAAGCGAAAACATCATTCCTGAAAATGAGAAGCATTATCTGCAACAAGTCCTTGTCAATTCCGACCAGAATGCGAGTTATTCAGTGCTACATAGAACCAATACTGACATACGGATGCGAGTCATGGACAATGAACACATAGATCAAAAAATCTCTGAGAGCCACAGAAATGTGGTTTTACAGAAGAATGATGAGAATCCATGACTGTTAAAATTACTAATGTTGACGTGTTGAATGAGATCAAGACACAGAGAAAGCGAGGTAGTCATCATTTTTCGGGCATGTGATGAGGAGGAGGTTTAGAACACATTGTAACAACTGGTAAAATCGAGGGTAGACGAGAAAGAGGAAGACAGAGAGAGAAAATTTTGGATATCCTGACTTCATAGTACTGAAGAGCGTAAAATCTTGTTGATAGTCAACACAACGACATAGATTTGTGGAGATCCATTATCGCCTACGCCAGCCGGCACGGCACCTGATGATGATGATTAAATAAAAATTCAACGTTTAGTCAGAATTACGATCTCGTCTGTTATTGCTTTTGATTAATGTTCCTATTATTATGAATCAATATGATCATTGAAGCCACAGAGATGTGGTTTTACAGAAGAATACTGAAAATTCCATGGACAGCGAAGAAAACAAATGAGGAGGTTTTAATCAGGCCTGCACACAAAGAAACCTTATCAAAAGAATAAGAATCGACAATCAGGTTCTTCGGCATATAATGCGAAAGAAGTTTAGAACATTTCGTGGACAACAGGTAAAATTCAGGGAAGGAGAGATCGTGGAAGACAGAGGAGAAGATGTTGGATGGTCTGACATCATGGTTCGACACAAGATCGACGTCAGAACTGATTACGTGCATTAATCAGAGAGTTGTGGAGAGAATGATCGCCTCGCCGGCAGGCATGGTACTTAATTGGTTGATTATTAGCACTTTATTATTACTACTATTATTATTATCTAGTGTTATTATTGCAGCTGCAGACGGCTGCCGCGGTTCGACAGTCATTAGTAAAATGCGCCCCAATAGAGATTAACGTTCAACAGACTCCAGTTAACATGTAATGAATTCAGTTTCAGTTCAATTTCAGTTTGGAATATCTTCATTGCACTCGGACATGTCCGTATGAGGTTTTGATCTTCTTCTGCAATATCTCCAACAGCGTCCAGCGACTGACCGTACCTGTTATTCTGTTCTATGTAAGGAAGACAATATGAGAATAAACATTGACAAAACCGAAGTAATGACATTCGCTAAAGTGGAAAACACTACCAATATCTCCTTTGATAAACGCCCATTAAGATAAGTCAAAGGCATTACATACCTAGTGAGCTACTGTTCTAATCTATGTCAATATTTTTTGAAAGGAACTGTATCATTTATGTTGACTCAAAATCACAGAAAACTGGCTAATGCTACAAATATGACAGAGAACAATTTAGGTATTTTGGACATATAAAAAGACATGAAGGGCTGGAGAAGACGTTATGGAAGGAGGTATCAGGGCAGAGAGGAGAAGAGGAAGACCATGGAGAAGATGGATTCAGGATGTAACTGATGATTTGAACATGACAGCTGAAGAGGCAGGAAATCTGGCCTATGAGAGAGAGAAATTCCGAAGGACTGTTGGGGTGGCAAAGTTTTGCTATTTGATGATGATGATGATTTGCGTTGTTACGTTCTGAAGAACATTTCTTCTTTTTTTTTAAATATTATTTTTTTTTGTATTTAACACTTTCGTTTTTTTTATTGAGTTCCTACTCGGTAGTGCTGAAGAGGGTAGACCCAGTTACAGTTCATCTTTCTTCTTTCCTTCTGTCGTCATACTTCTGTCGTCACACTTCTGTCGTCACACTTCTGTCGTCACACTTCTGTCGTCACACTGCTACCAGGTTGTTGCCAGTGTCCTGGTTTTTTGTTTTTGTCTAGTGTTGTTCTGCAGGGTGTTCAACTTAAAAGCAGCACCAATGATAAATAGAAATTTGCCAGGTACGCATTGCATCTCGTCTATTTACTATTTAAACCGGTTCTGACTAGCTTGTCCTGCGTCACATTTGTTCATCGCCCCTTCCTGCACTCACAATTACACACCATCACACAACCTTGACCTATACTACGTCATAACTGAACCTTCTATTTCCATACATATATGCCAGATTGCTCTATTCACAGGCTGCTTTTAAGTTGAGCATCCTGGGTAGCTTTGTGATTGTTACTTTTGCTCTTTGACAGGATTCTGTTATGCCATCTAACCATCTTTTTCATGATCTTCCTCTCGCCTTCTTTCCTGATGTTCTGTGAGAAGACTGACTTTTCCCTTTACAATTCTATATTCTCTGTTTCTGATTGACACATAAGGCTTCAAGGAGACCCCACTGTTGCTGTTCTGCTTCCTATCTACCAACCGTCTCCACATCAGGCCACACTCCTTCAACTCTCTCTCCACCGTTCTTCTCCAAGTTTCTTGGACGTCCAGGCCTTCTCTTCCCATCCGCTGTCCATCTGAGAGCTGTCCTAGTCAATGCCCCCAATTACAATTGAACATGTAAAAACTTAGAGAGTCGTCATTATTTCGAATGAGAGCAGCTCTGATTTTGTTTTAATGTATTAATTTGCATATTGGCTCTATGAAGGCTCCCACTGTTGGGCCGTAATCAAATGAATAGTTCCCTTTGATCTGAGCCAAGAGGCAATCAAATTATTATGGTCGGATTAAAACTTGTGTGGTTTTTGTCAGCCCTCTGATTTCTCATCATATGTTTTGTAAAGTTATCAATTTTATTTTTTTTTCGATCCAGAAGCACTTGAGCTTTCAGCCCTCGGCTCGGTGCCATGGACATCGTAACCCATTCGGTTCGGTGCCACGAACAACGTAAATCTAGAGAATATGTGGCCTTTCTGCCAGCCCGTGGAATTGAACCGCACTCATAGGAGGCTTGTTACCCGTCGTCCAACTCGCTACGAACATGCTGGGCAGGCGGGCGAAGTTGCCAAATAAGTATTGGGAAGTGATTTATTCTTGTTTTACTCCATCTTGTGCATTGTATGTTTCTTCTTCTTCTGTTTTCTAATCCTGTTTTGTCTCACAGTGTCAGGATAAGATGAGATTTCTAGAACGGGTTTTCCTGTACGCTTCTCTAATCTTGTTTTGTCTCACAGTGTCAGGATAAGATGAGATTTCTAGAACGGGTTTTCCTGTACGCTTCTCTAATCTTGTTTTGTCTCACAGCGTCAGGATAAGATGAGATTTCTAGAACGGGTTTTTCTGTACGCTTGTCTAATCCTGTTTTGTCTCACAGTGTCAGGATAAGATGAGATTTCTAGAACAGGTTTTTCTGTACGCTTGTCTAATCTTGTTTTGTCTCACAGTGTCAGGATAAGATGAGATTTCTAGAACGGGTTTTTCTGTGCGCTTCTCTAATCTTGTTTTGTCTCACAGCGTCAGGATAAGATTTATACAGGTGTTCAACTTAAAAGCAGCCCATGAATGGAGCTAATCTGGCATATATGTATAGAAATGAGAAGGTTCAGTTATGACGTAGTATAGGCCAAGGTTGTGTGATGGTGTGTAATTGTAGTGCGGAAGGGGTGATGAACAAATGTGACGTAGGACAAGCTAGTCAGAACCAGTTTAAATAGTAAATAGACGAGATGCAATGCGTACCTGGCAAATTTCTATTTATCACTGGGGCTGTTTTTAAGTTGAACACCCTGTAGAACAGGATTTTCTGTACTCTTGTCCAATCTTGTTTTGTCTCACAGTGTCAGGATAAGATGAGATTTCTAGAACGGTTTTGTGCGCTTCTCTAATCTTGTTTTGTCTCACAGTGTCAGGATAAGATGAGATTTCTAGAACAGGTTTTTCTGTACGCTTGTCTAATCTTGTTTTGTCTCACAGTGTCAGGATAAGATGAGATTTCTAGAACGGGTTTTTGTGTGCGCTTCATGAACACTGTTTTTGGTCACTTCTGTTATCTATGAGGTCCACATTTTATGTGGACGGCCTTTTGATTTGTATTCACTGTATTGGAGTAACATTGCTCCTTGGCTCGCTGGTTGTGTTTGTAAGGACGCTCGTATTACTAGGCTAGGCGATGGGTGTCGTAAGAAATGAGGTAAGTGGTTCGAATCCTGTGTTTGTCTATTTGTTTTTCGGAAGCTCTTAATACCTGTACATTGTTTATTTATTGATCATATTCTTGGCTTCCGTTGCTTCTCTGGGGTTCTCTAAAAATCCTCCTTGCTCTCATCTTTGTCTGTTGGTAATCTGCTTATGTGATCATTCAATTTGTTGTTTCTTGATGAAGTTTAGTATTGCTGTTGTACCCACGTTTTTCTGAGGTCTTCATTTCCAAACCGGTCTCTTCTTGTTACTACCAGCATTCTGTGTAGACACTTTGTCTCTGTCGTGACTAGTTTTCTTCTATCATTTAATGTCAGTGTCCATGTTTGGCACTGATAGCATAATGTCCAATTCAAGAAAAAATTATTTGTACTATTTCTATACCTAGGAGTATGATGACATCTACGGGGGATACAGCGCCAGAAATTCCACACAGAATCGCATTGGCATCAAGTGCTTTTAACAAATTGTCAAATATATGAAGTCCAATTCACTCAGCAAGCACTTAAAATTAAAGATCTTTAACTCTTGTGTGATTCCAGTATTAACTTATGGATGCGAGAGTTGGAAAGCAACAAAAGCTCTAGAAAGAAAATTAGATAACTTTTAGAATAAATGTCTTAGAAGAATATTGAACCTCAAATGGTCAGATTTCAGACCCAATACACAAATAAGACAACAGACCAAGCAAGAAAATGTATCAAATTTTATAAGAAAGCGCCGCTGGAACTACATCGGCCACACACTTAGAATGGATGAGAGAAGACTCCCCTACCAATCCCTCATATGGACACCAGAGGGAAAAAGAAAACGAGGAAGACCAAGAGAGACTCTGCGTAGAACTATCACCAGAGAAAGCTCAACGATGGGCCTAGTAAACATTAAAGACCTAAAACAGATAGCAACGAACCGCGAGACATGGAGAGCTATGACCTCGCTCTATGCCGCCCACAGGCCCAAGAGGAAAGACTAACTAACTATTTCTATACATCCAAAGAAAATACCTACAAATATGCGTGTGATGCGCGCGTGCGTGTGCGGCGTCGGCGAATGTGCCACGTGATATCTTAGAAAGCTAAATTTAATCTCAACATTTTTGTACCATCTAAAACAGGCGCCAATAGCCTCGAAATCCGATTGTGAAAATGGTTTATCTTGAGCTCAAAATTAGGATTTCATTTCCATCTTCAGTTAAGGCCAGGATGACATACAAAAATGAAAATCGCCTGTGTTTTTATTTCTCTCCGAAGCGCTGCTCATCTGGAGGGTCAATTTTGATGAGCACAACTTTGCACCTAAGCTTGTACACAGGGCCGGGCCGTGCTATGATACAGAGAGATGCCGCATCAGGCGGGACCGTAAGAGGGCGGCATAACAGCAAAATCAAAATTACAATTGAAGGTTATGTTAAGGAAAACATTTAAGGGCGGCATTTCGACGACTTTTTCCCGGACCGCGACGGTTTCAGGTCGACCCAGCCTCAACTGGGTACCAGACATGCTCTGGGAAGTAAAGGCGGCCGGCGTGATGTTGACCACATCACCCATCGCGTGCCGACAGTCAATGAAAAATACAGGCCTAACACTGTATTGCCTTATATACCCCAAGGTGTGAAAATGTTCCTTTACTTTTACTTTACTTTTATTTCGACGACTTGCATCATACTGAGAAAATATACCGCACGGCACTGCTCGTACATATGTACGTGTGTACGTGTGTGTGCGTGTTTTAATCTCAATATAATTTTACAATGAGCGTCTGTAGCTCAAGGGTTAGTCAGCTCGATCAGAACTCAAGAGTACCTGGTTCAAACTCCGCGACGGGCAGTTTGGAAGCAAATTAGTTCCCTTGAATTTTTACTAATGGACACTAATCATCTCATCATCAAGTAGCTTGTCCCTTCCGAACTGTCTGCCATGACAGCATTCCTGAAAACCCTGTTCTAGCAAGATGACTGACGTTAGCAGCAGTCATTCTCAGATCGTCATTGACATCTTGCATCCATCGTCTTCTAGGTCTTCCTCTCGTTCTTCTTCCAGGCACCATTCCCTCTAAAATTAATTTCTCTAGACACTCATGTCGTCCGAAATATTTAATTTTCCTTGGTTTATGCCTTTAATAGTCAACTCTCTTTAATATCAAACTGTTGCAGAACAGAAGCATTTGTTCCTTTCTCCGTCCATGATATTCTAACTTTAATATCAAGCTGTTGTAGAACAGAAGCATTTGTTCCCTTTCTCCGTCCATGATATTCTAACTTTAATATCAAGCTGTTGTAGAACAGAAGCGTTTGTTCCTTTCTCCGTCCATGATATTCTAACTTTAATATCAAGCTGTTGTAGAACAGAAGCATTTGTTCCCTTTCTCCGTCCATGATATTCAAGATTCTTCTGTAATATTTGAACTCAAAAGGCATTAATAATCTTCTTCCACGCTTTGTCAATGTTCCATGTCTAACAACCATAAGTTGCCAAAGGAAAACGCAGGCAACACACTTGATTAATAGGACCATAATCATTGTACTTCGTAATACCATGCGTCTAATCTATTTCTTACACAGGAAGATCTCATTGAATTTCGTAGACTCGACGAGCGTGCCTGATTTAATTTAGGTACTGTTCACTTTTGTGGTAATTTATTTAATTGTTATTAATTACTTTGCATTTCAGTGAGTTTTTTCAAACTGGCAACGATTGTTTTACATAATTAACAATAACATCTGTGTTTCATTGCTTGATTACCTATAAGACTGGTCCCTCTGATTGGGAGTGGGTGCAGGGTCTCTGTGGTGTAGAGGTTATGTGCTCGCCTCTCGTTCAAAAGGTACTCGTCCTGTTAACTCGTGAAGTCATGGGGATATTTTTCCAGAGATCCCTGATCTCAATGTAGGTGAGATAGAGTTCCTAGTCCTATCGGAGAGGGACGATAAAACGTAGATACCGTGTTCAAATTCTTCTTCTGTTTTTGTCGTCACACTGCTACCGGGTTGTTGCCCAGTGTCTTGGTTTTCTGTTTTTGTCTTGCGCTGTTTTGGTGTCTTGGGTGATTGTTATTTTTGCTCTTTGACAGGATTCTGCTACGCCATCTAACCATCTTTTCGTGGTCTTCCTCTTGCATTCTTTCCTGATGTTCTGTTGTAGAAGACTCTGTATACTGTGGAGTTTGATGCATTCTTATTAAGTGACCAAACCACTTCATTCTTTGTTTCTCAATGTAATTCAAGCAATGTTCTGGGCCAACTTTATTTCCTATGCTGATGTTGGTGTCTCTCTTTACGTGTTCAAATTTGAGCACATAAAAGAACCAAGTTGACAGTTCAAAAACGAGAAGAGCAGGCTGTAAAGCCGCTGCCTAGGCAAAAATCATCAGAAAGATAAACTAGATCAAATTCCTACAAAATATTTTCACCATCTTCAAAGTTACATCAACGACCCTCGCCGGTGCTACGGAGGTGCACGCCGCTGAGATCTTCATGTGTAAGAAAGAGATCGGAGCATGCATGTTTGCTCCCCGAAGTGCAATGATGATAATCCTATCAATCAATCAATCAATCAACTCGTATAAGACTAGTAACTCAGATACGACACATCATCATCAGGTGCCGTGCCGGCTGGCATAGGCGATCATGGATCTCCACAAATCTCTGTCTCTAGTGTTTGCTATCCATCTCAGATGTTCACGCTCTTCCGTGCCATGAAGTCAGGTTATCCACAATTATATCTCTATGTCTTTCTCTCTCTCTCGTCTTCCCTCGAATTATACGAGTTGTTACAATGTGTTCTAAACCTCCTCTCCTCATCACATGCCCGAAAATGATGACCAACTCTTTCTTATATTGATAATAAGCTTTTTGTGTTTTGATCTCAACCAGCACCTCCACATTTGTAATTTTAGAGTCTATGGATTCTCATCATTCTTTTGTAAAACCACATCTCCAGGGTCCTTAGAGATTTTTCGATCTGTTTGTTCATTGTCCATGACTCACATCCGTATGTCAGTATTGGTTCTAAGTAGCACTGTAAAACTCTCATTCTGATCTCAATCGACAGTGACTTGCTGCATATCATGTTTCTCATTATTAGGAACGCTAGCGTCTGTGTGTCAGTACTGTATGACTGTACGACGTCTGTGTGTCAGTACTGTATGACTGTACGACGTCTGTGTGTCAGTACTGTATAACTGTACGACGTCTGTGTGTCATATCTGTATAACTGTACGACCGTCTGTGTGTCATATCTGTATGACTGTACGACGTCTGTGTGTCATATCTGTATAACTGTACGACGTCTGTGTGTCATATCTGTATAACTGTACGACCGTCTGTGTGTCATATCTGTATAACTGTACGACCGTCTGTGTGTCATATCTGTATAACTGTACGACGTCTGTGTGTCAGATCTGTATGACTGTACGACGTCTATGTGGCACTGTACGACGTCTATGTAGCACTGTACGACGTCTATGTAGCACTGTACGACCGTCTATGTGTCACTACTGTACGACTCTCATATTCTGATCTCAATAAACAATGACTTGCTGAATATAACATTTCTCATTTTCTGGAACGGAAAGGAATTGATCAAATTTTTTCCGATCCAGAAGCACTTGAGCTTTTCAGCTCTTCGACTTCGTGCCATGGACATCGTAACCCTTCGGCTCGGTGCCATGGACATCGTAACTCTTCGGTTCGTGCCACGAACACCGTAAATCGGGGAATCTGTGACTTTTTCTGCCATCCCGCGGAATTGAAACCGCACACACAGAGGGATAGTCACCCGTAGTTCAACGCTCTAGGAACACGCTGGGCAGACGGGCATTTGATCAGTAAATAGTGAACAACTACTAGGGACTTCCGGGACAAACAAATTACCAACCTCGGGATTCGAACTTTATACCCTCATTTCTTACAGCACACATTGTGCATAGCACTACAATACGAGCGTTATTTAAAAACATAACCAGCTTGATCTCCGTTGCTACAAAGGGCTGTCTACTGACCAAAAAAAAAAGAAAAAAACCAACTCATGATTAATCTGGATTAATTTCATTTTTATAACAAAACATATATGTGCTTTTGATTATAAGTGTTACAGAAGAGTCCTTCGTATATCTTGGACAGAGAAGAGAACAAATAGATCTATCCAGAAAGAACTCAAAATCAAAGAAAACTGGTTGATGCTACAAATAAGAAAGAGAAAATTGAGATAGCTTGGACATATAAAAAGACATGAAGGACTGGAGAAGATTATCATGGAAGGAGGCATACCGGCAAAGAGAAGAAGAGGAAGACCACGGAGAAGATGGATTCAGGATGTAACTGATGGTTTGAACATGACGGCTGCAGAGGACATCTGGCCTATGAGAGAGAAATTCCGGAGGACTGTTGGGGTGGCAAAGTTCTGCTCAGGACAAACTATTTGATGATTTTCGTATATATTATCATTGTGTACTAATATTATTTCTACAACCGAAGAACATGTGGCAATGCACCAGCAAAATATTACAATTAAAAATACTGAGAACATGCAGTTTTCCAGTGGTTACTTAACTGGGCAGCAGCCCGGTAGCAGTGTGACGACAAAAGAAGAAGAAGACTTACGGTTGTGAATACTGAACATTACCAAAAAACTAGAACGAAAATTCAGTCCTTCGAAACTAAATGCTACAGAAAGACTCTACGAATATCATGGACAGAAAAAAGAAAAAACACTGATGTCCTGAAAGAACTAAATGTTACAGAGAATTAGCTGATAAACAACATACTATACAGAAAAATTACATACTTTGGTCACATCAAGCGTCACGATGGCCTGGAAAGAACAATACTAGAGGGCAGGGTCCCAGGACGCAGAGGCAGACCAAGAAGAAGATATTAAAAAAAACCATGAATATGACCATCGGCGAAGTGGGTAAACTGGTTAGAGACAGAGTGAATTTAAGATGCGCTGCAAAGAGAGCAACGTCTTATAAAGGATACGCACCTTGATGATGATGATGAGTAATCTTATTATTAATATTTTTCTTCTTCACCGTTCAACTCCCAATGGAGCACAGGTCTTCAACAAACTTCTTCCAGCTCTTCCTCTCTCTTGCCATTCCTTCCAATTCTTTCCATGTTTTACCTATCCTTTTAATACCAGCCTCCAGCTCTCTTCTCCAGGTCTGTCTAGGCCTTCCCTACTTCTCTTTCCCTGCGGGTTCCAAAACAGTGCATGTCTTGCAACACTTCTGGTCGATCTTCTCAATGTATACCTATCCATCTCCAGTGTCTCTTCCTTCGTTCTTTCTCCATTGGTATCTACTTAGTTCTTTCTGCATTGGTATCTGTTTAGTTCTTTCTCCATTGGTATCTATTTAGTTCTTTCTCTACTGGTATCTGCTTAGTTCTTTCTCTACTGGTATCTGTTTAGTTCTTTCTCCACTGGTATCTGTTTAGTTCTTTCTCCACTAGTATCTGTTTAGTTCTTTCTCTACTGGTATCTGTTTAGTTCTTTCTCTACTGGTATCTGTTTAGTTCTTTCTCTACTAGTATCTGTTTAGTTCTTTCTCTACTGGTATCTGTTTAGTTCTTTCTCTACTAGTATATGTTTAGTTCTTTCTCTACCGGTATCTGTTTAGTTCTTTCTCTACTGGTATCTGTTTAGTTCTTTCTCTACTGGTATCTGTTTAGTTCTTTCTCTACTAGTATCTGTTTAGTTCTTTCTCCACTGGTATCTGTTTAGTTCTTTCTCTACTAGTATCTGTTTAGTTCTTTCTCTACCGGTATCTGTTTAGTTCTTTCTCTACTGGTATCTGTTTAGTTCTTTCTCTACTGGTATCTGTTTAGTTCTTTCTCTACTAGTATCTGTTTAGTTCTTTCTCTACTGGTATCTGTTTAGTTCTTTCTCTACTAGTATCTGTTTAGTTCTTTCTCTACCAGGTATCTGTTTAGTTCTTTCTCTACTGGTATCTGTTTAGTTCTTTCTCTACTAGTATCTGTTTAGTTCTTTCTCTACTGGTATCTGTTTAGTTCTTTCTCTACTAGTATCTGTTTAGTTCTTTCTCTACTATTATCTGCTTAGTTCTTTCTCCACTGGTATCTGTTTAGTTCTTTCTCTACTGGTATCTGTTTAGTTCTTTCTCTACTGGTATCTGCTTAGTTCTTTCTCTGAGTTCGTAATATTTATTAATATTACTAGATGATTATTATAATTATTATGTTCAGTAGTAGCATTATTTAAGTAATTACACGGTTCCCACTCCTCCTCATTAAAAAATGTTGAAACATAATTTTTTTCCCTCCTATATCTGTTAACTATTGTATTTTTTCTTCTATTTCTTCCTCTATTTTTATATTAGACTTCTTCTTCTTCAAATGCTCCCTACCAACCACTTGTTAAACCACTCTTTGTGATTTGTATGTGATCTGAGCCTAAGAGCGATTGTACGTTGTGCGACTTATGCGCTTGCAAGTAGGCCACCACATTCGATTTCTGCGACTCTTTATATTTACTATGATAGCTTCCAGTGGCGGATCGTGGTCATTTTCTTGTGGGGCCAGTACGGTTTTGAAGTATTTACTATTATATGTCTATTCAAGGATGTTATTCCCCCTTTCGATTATTTGTGGGTCCGGGCCCCACTGTCCCTTAATGAAGAGTCGCCCCTGATAGCTTCCCTAGGCCCCTTTCTTGTAGGATGTCTTGTCTTGTAGGTCGCAGTGTTACTATTCTTTGCTCCACTTCTTTGCCCCGGCAACACACAGGCGATGATAAAATACAATGTAATGCCTTCATTTTCTAACATTCATCTTGTTTTTGTGTCCTGTGATTTCATATTCCACATTTTGAGATCGATTCATCTTATTCTTGTTTTGTTTTCTTGAATTAGTTGATTGAGTGTTTGTTTTTCTACATCAAGGGTCGACGCAATAACATTTTACCATAGTCTGTCCTTTATCATTGTGACATATTCTGTCAAATGTTCTTTGTTGCTCTCCTTCATTTTCTCTTTCAATTATATCGTTGTTTTTCTCTTGCCCACTTGACTACTAATCTTGTTTTCAGGATTATGTCATGCGTTTTTCTAAAATATTTTATTTGGGTTTTTTTTCCTGATCTTCTTTTACAATTTTCTCATGATTTCTGACTCGTTTTTTTCTGATCTTCAACAATTTTCTCATAATTTCTTACTTTTTTTTTTCTGATCTTCTTCAACAATTTTCTCATAATTTCTTACTAGTTTTTTTCTGATGATCTTCTTCAACAATTTTCTCATGATTTCTCACTCGTTTTTTTCTGATGATCTTCTTCAAATGTTTTCTTTCTTTTCTTTTCACGAATCCTGTTTTGCCTCATAGCGTCATGTCAAGAAGAAATTTTTAAAACGGGCCTTTGTGTGCGCTTCGTAGATAGTGTCTTTCGTCTCCTCTATTATCTCTGTGGTCTATCTTTTGCGTGGCCTGTCTGTTGCTTTGTACCCATTGTATCGGAGCAGAATTGCTCTTTGGGGTGCACTGTCTGTCTGCGTGATTCGTAAAGTCGAATCAGGAATGATGAGGAGACGAAACTGGGTGGAGGTACTGGTACAGCCATTACCATTTTTCCCTGGGCATGCAGGAGTTAGGGGTAATGAACGAGCTGATAGATTGGCTGGCTTGGCTACAATATCAGAGGGAGCTGCCATAGATCGAAATGACATTCTTCCCGCATTGAGAGTGTCTTTCCGAACAGAGAAGTTTCAGGGCTGTCAATCCCACTCGCTGACCAGACTGAGAGTGATTGGTTTCGATATTGGTACAGCTTGAAAAGAACGACAGACAAAATATGCAAATAGACTGATTAATCAACATCGAACTGGCGTGTTAGGCCGCTGGATGCTGCTAGATTTGTTGAGGCGGAGATTAGAGCACCTATAGGCGTGTCCGGAGTGCTATGATGATAGTCCTCATATGACTGATAACTGATAACTGAGAAACTGTTAAACACCAGACTGGATCCACAACGTTTTGTATTTGTACAAGTTGTATAACTAGCACTCCAAGCACTTCAGTCCAGAAAATCGCTCGAGTGGTTACCGGGCCCAACTTGGGTGTAAAGAATAGAACTACTGTTACCTGCCACGCATGTCGTAAGAGGCAACTCAGTAGGTTGAGTGGGGCTAGCTACTCCACACCGTAAAAAACACTAGATGGCTACAGAACGGAGAGCGAACCGAGTAAACGCTGGCTGAAACCGGACACATCGCCGAAGAATAAGCACCAGAGCTCCAAATGGTGCTGAAGATGTGACGTAAAAATACGTTCTTGGCAAAGGCTGTTTATATATCACAATAAGAATGATCAAATGGCCAAAAGAAAAAGAACGATCGAGAGAGGGCGAGAGAGAGAGAGAGAGAGAGAGAGAGAGAGAGAGAGAAAGAGAAAAAGAGAGAGAGAGAGAGAGGGAGAGAGAGAGAGGGAGAGAGAGAGAGAGAGGAGAGAGAGAGAGGGAGAGAGAGAGAGAGAGAGAGAGAGAAAGAGAGAAGAGAGAGAGAGAGAGAGAGAGAGAGAGTCCAGAAAATTGCTAATCTTGTCTGCAAACATCACTGTATGAACTGTACAACCAGTTCAAGGTCGTCCTGCAGTTGGTACCGTCTTCATGAGGAATACCAGAAAATGAAACAGCAGACAGACTAACCAATGAAGGTGCTGCAGGTGAGCAACCTTATTACCAGTTTCCTAACACCAAAAGAAAAGATAATTAAATCAATCAGAAAGTCACAAATATCAACACAGGATGACTATTATAATATGAGCAGATTGGAACAAGTTCTCATTCTGCGCCCCAGAACCAGATACAAATCGATTCTGCAGTAACTGTCGTTACTGCTTGTAGTAATTGTCGTTACTGTCGTGCACGAGCATACCTTCGAGTCAATGCTGACACACAACATCCTCTGCACTTGGAAATAAAGAGACAAAAGGAAATAGGTTAAAGAGAGAAAATCTTGGATGGGTCAGGCCGAGGACTGTATTGAACAGGTGTGTACACTTGAAGACATTGATCCGGTGAAGAATGGATACCAGTGCCAGAGCAATCGCTACATCCTTTTCTGTATGCATCGAACTTGATAAAGAATGCAGGCAACACAACCCACTTGTTGTGGAGGCAGAGGTTCAGGCATTAATTTCTGAGAACGCATCTGAGCATGATGTAATCATTTATACGGATGGTTCGGTGATTCGACATGTGCGGAGCTCGTGGGCTTTCACTGCTCAGGTCGGAGGTGATGTTGTGAAGGAAGACAGTGGTGGTTTTGCCGTGACTACAAGCAGTCTCACTATGGAAATCATGGCGGTTACCAAAGCGATGATTTGGCTACAATCACATACTTTTATCCATGCATGTTTTCTCAGTGACTCAATGAGTATGCTCAGGAAGATTGAAACAGGATGGGCTAGGAGACATTGGATAGAATCGCTGGGGAGGTCTAAGCTGACAAAGATCAGTTTTATTTTTGTACCAGGGCATGCAGGTGTAAGGGGAATGAACGTGCGGATAGGCTTGCAGGTATGGCTTGCAGGTATGGCTTGCAGGTATGGCTGCTGTCCAAAGCGGACGAGCAATGGACCAGGCTGATATTATAAATTCCTTAAGGGAGAGAGGGCGTGTACATGATTCACGTAATAGCGGTGCATCCACAACACTAACCAGACTGCAAGAACTCAAAGTTAAGTGTGGTGTAGCTCGACAAGAACGCTATGCTGGCAGACAAAGAAGAATTGTAAACCAACAAAGAACCGGTGTCGTTAGTCGCCACACGCTGATGGACATACTGAGGGAGAGATCGGAGCACTTATGGACTAATTTGTTCGACGTGCAGTGATGGTGATCCGACGACTAAACTAAACTAAACTGTCTCTAGCAACTGTCGTTACTGCCTCTAGTAACTGTCATTACTGCCTCTAGTAACTGTATTTACTGCCTTTAGTAACTGTCGCTACTGCTTGTAGCAATTGTCGTTACTGCCTCTAGTCACTGTCGTTACTGCCTCTAGTCACTGTCGTTACTGCCTGTAGTAACTGTAGTTACTGCCTTTAGCAACTGTCGTTACTGCCTCTAGTCACTGTCGTTACTGCCTCTAGTAACTGTCGTTACTGCCTCTAGTAACTGTCTTTACTGCCTCTAGTAACTGTCATTACTGTCTGTAGTAACTGTCATTACTGTCTGTAGTAACTGTCATTACTGTCTGTAGTAACTGTCATTACTGTCTGTAGTAACTGTCATTACTGCCTGTAGTAACTGTCATTACTGCCTCTAGTAACTGTCATTACTGTCTGTAGTAACTGTCATTACTGTCTGTAGTAACTGTCATTACTGTCTGTAGTAACTGTCATTACTGCCTGTGGTAATACCTTTAAGGGCGGTATAGAACAGGTGGGGCGAGAGCATGAGAAATGTAATGGTAGCACGGCTAGTGCAGTCGTCGCGAAGCTGTTCAGGTTATGACTTATAATGCCCCCAACAGAAAAAATCCTTGACCTTACCGTGGATTAAACACGGGTGTTCCCAACATAGAAGCCGCGCTCTAATCCATTCGGTCAGACGCAGTAACATGTATACAAAATTCAAAATTGGCAATCCAGTCATGTGTACATGTGGACAGACACACATGTGGACAGACACATCAGACTGCAGAGCACATACTTCAAGACTGCCCGAATATGATATACTGAGACAAACTCTCTGGCCTAATGAAACAACACTCGACAGAAAACTGCACAGGCCTCTGTGTGAGCTACAAAAGACAGTGAAGTTTATACAAGAGACAACATTGAATGCAGGGCGTCTCGTCATTAAGGCCAGTGGGGCCGGCCCCACCACAATATTGAGCAACTAGTACTTATTATTTTAGACAAATAATAGTAAATACTCTAAAGACTTCGATTTTTACGAAATTTTTGCTGGGCCCTACCAAGAAAAATGACCACGAGTCGCCACTGAATGAATGTATAGACAATATTTCAAGCAAACTAACGCAAGAAAGAACTGCAAATACAAACTCTGACTCTAAAATATAAATCTAATTACTTATTGTTTTTTTGTATTTTCAATATTTGTTTGGTTGACTACAGTTATTTAAAAAAAAATCAATATTCTATTCTTGATCTGGATGTTACATCTTCCATCTTCTGTTATTGTCTGTCTAAAACATCTTCCATCTTCTGTTATTGTCTGTCTAAGATATAAGCTATTTTTTCTACTTGTTTTTCCGATCATTCTCTACATGCTATTTATAGAACTTCCGGTTAACATGGCATCAAGAGTTATCTTTCCCTTGTGATTGTCTTGCAGAAATGTCCGATGTTTGCTGACCATGTAGCAGACAGTGTCAGTTGATCCATTTCGTCGGCTGTTGATAATTTGATCTATGCTTCTCTCCCATTCAGCTAACTTCTATCCAGATTAGCCAACGGAGTTAATGTTGTTTCCACAGCGACTTTCATTTCTGAACGGTCGTTGCTCCGTTAACCTTTCAACATACAGAGAGCATTGTCGCCATTTAGAATTGTGTTCGAAATCAGATGTACGTGGCATTTTAATTTGTGTTCATGAGTGTGTAAGTTGTTTGTGATTCCTAGCTCAGGTTTCTCATGCATACTTTTATTGAAAGGCATATTTGTCATTACTAATGCGTGTGACGAAAGTTGATCAGCTAAAAAAGAAAGTTGGCACATAACCTTGCTTGAATTACATTGAGAAACAAAGAATGAAGTGGTTTGGACGCCCGAGTGGTTACCGGGGCCCAAATTTGGGGTGTAAAGAATAGAACCGCTGTTACCTGCTACGTATGCCGTAGGAGGCGAATAAGGAGGTTCACGTGTCTGAAATCAGATGCACGTGTCCTAAACATGTAGAAGTCTATATGTTTAGGGGCCTACAAACCAATGTTCCTGGGAATCTGTGGCTTTTTCTGCCATCCCGCGGAATTGAACCCGCGGAATTGAACCCGCACACACAGAGGGATACGCGCTACGAACACGCTGGGCAGACGGGCAGAGAGTGCGGGTTCAATTCCGCGGGCTGGCAAAAAGCCACAGGTTCTCCAGATTTACGGTGTTCGTGGCCACGAGCCGAAGAGCTGAAAGCTCAAGTGCTTCTGGATCGGTAAATAAAAAAATGGAGCGGAGACATGGAGAATAATTAGGGAAAACCAAAAGTTGCAGACATTCACCAATAGATGTCTGCGCAGGATACTCCATCTGCGATGGTATGACAGAACTACAAACAGGGAACTCAGGACAAACAGGGATAGAACAGGACAACTACAGGTGGAACAAGATATATGGAGCAGAAGGTGGCGATGAATAGAACACACATTGAGGAAGCCCGCTAACAGCATCACAAGATGGAACACCCAGGGAAATAGAGGTAGGGAAGACCAAGGAACACCTGGAGACAGGAGTTGGAGACGGAATGCAAGAAAATGTGGAGAGAGTGGAGAGATCAGGAAAGGATGGCATTGGGTAGGCGATCTTGGTTGCGGACCTATGCTCCCTAGGGGCGAAGGGTGAAGAAGAAGAAGAAGAAGAAGCAGTATATTGGATACAAGGTGTGTTTTCAACGACATTTCTAAAGATAATTCTGAATCTGTTTGATCAAGGTTAGACGTGTGGATGTTGTGTGTTCTGTCGTGCACGAAAAGACAGAAAAAGCAATCCCCACATGTTTAAATTTGATCGTGTATTCGCCACCTGTTGTAGGGGATTGAGTTCCAGGATTGGACTCTGCAGTGGCCTGTGTGTTGCCAGGACCAGCAAGGTGAGCAAAGAATAGTAACACTGCGACCTACAAAGCATGTCGTAAGAGGCGATGAGGTAGGGGCCTAAGGAAGCTATCCTGGTAAATAAAAAATAAGAAATCGGATGTGTTGGCCTACTTGTAGGCGCGTAAACGGAATAACGTACTATCGATCTTAGATCACATACAAATCACAAAGAGTGGTTTAATAAGAGATCGATATGGAGCGTTAGAAGAAGAAGGACCTTGCAGTCGCCACCGCACATACCAGAGAGGTGCAACAAGACACGTATTCTTATTTCTTTCTCACATTTCAACTTTCAACGGAGCACAGGTCTTCAACAAACTTCTCTCTGTCTGCCCAGCGTGTTCGTAGCGCGTTGGACTACGGGTGACTACCCCTCTGTGTGTGCGGGTTCAATTCCGCGGGATGGCAGAAAAAGTCACAGATTGCCCAGATTTACGGTGTTAGTGGCACCAAACCGAAGGGTTACGATGTCCATGGCACCGAGTTGAAGACTGAAAAGCTCAAGTGCTTCTGGATCGGAAAAAAAACCAAAACAACTTCTTCCAGCTCTACCTCTCTCTTGCGATCCCTTCCAATTCTGTCCATGTTTTACCTATCCCTTTAATATCAGCCTCCAGCTCTCTTCTCCAGGTCTGTCTAGACCTTTCTGTACTTTGCTTTCCCTGCGGGTTCCAAAACAGTGCCTGTATTGCTTTCTTCCAGTCTGTCTTTTCTTCTTCTTCTTCTTCTTCAGCGATCTCTGGTCATGCGCTTAATTTACTGTGGACCACAAACTGGGCAGACAGCTTCAGGTCTGTCAGGTTTCCCCAAAGCTTTGTTTTCAGGTCGACTGGGTGTGGCCACATGTTGCTTCTCAGCTCACACAGAAGAGGACAGTCTTGCAGGATATGCTCTGGTGTCTGTTCTGCCTGCTGACACTGGCAGAGAGCTGTTTGACTTATTCCTTGTCTGTATAAGTGTTTGTTGAGTCTGCAGTGTCCGGTGCGTAGTGTCGAAATATAATGACCTGGTCTGTTCTGCTTAGGTCTTTGAGGGAGTCTTTTCCATAATCATATCCAGTGTTTGTCTTCCAGTCTACTGCAGATTTTCTCTGTATGAGGTTTTGACCTCTTGAAAAGACAAGGGTTGGTAAATTTGCTCTTTGGCAATGCCCTCCTTAGCTAAGACATCAGCACTCTCATTGCCTGCAATGCCACAGTGAGATGGAATCCACTGCAAGTGAATTTCTGCCTTTTCTGAAAGCTGAGCAAGTTCTCTTTGTAGTTTTTGTACTGTGCTGTCAGTGGATTTAGCCTCCAGGGCTTGTATAGCTGACAATGAGTCTGTAAAAAATACCATCTTGCTTGCAGCTGCTTGCAGCTTATTCATGTGCTGTGCTGCCATCAGAAGGGCTATGAGTTCTGCTTTGTAGTTGGAACAATGTCTTTTCAATATGTGTCCTATCCATCTACAGCTTCTTTTCCGTAGCTCTTTCTCCGCTGGTATCTGCCTAATTCGTAATCTTATCATACAATCTCAGTCCCTCTATTCCTCTATTCTACGTAAACACCAATTTATGAAGGTCTGTAGTTTTCTGGTGGTTTCTTGTGTTGTCCTCCATGTTTAACAACATACGCTTGAGGCATTCTATTCAACATCAGTATTGAACTTCCTCAAGAAACAAAAAATTAAATGATTCAGCCACATAAGTAGATTACCAACAGACAGTGAGCCTCAAAGAGCAATGCTACTCCGATACAGTTGATACAAAGTAAAAGGCCGGTCATGCATTATGTGGACCTCATAGATAACAAAAGCAACGAAAAACACTATTTAAGATGCTCACACAAAAGCTCGTTCTAGAAATCTCTTCTTATCCTGACGCTGTAAGACAAAACAGGATTTGAGGAATTATAGAAGAAGAGGAACATAACACCCACCTTTGTACTATCACATCTACAAAGTTATACTGTAGTCTGATGTCAAATGTGATTGATTATTGTAACAGTGGCGGCGTGTTATCATTTTTGTTGGTGGGGCCAGACACAAATTATTCCGAAAAATCATGGGCTTGGGTTAGGTTATATTTTAGTATTTACTATTATTTGTCTTTTCTGAAGTTATCATTCCTTTAATTTAATGATCTAGTTTATAACTAAGGTACACAAGTGAACTCACCAAGTGACAGCGCTACCTATAAAAGAGTTGTCGTACCCAGATGTATATTGATAGAATGGGCGATTACTGTAAACTATTATATGATGATTAGTTAATTATTTCTATTATTTTCTATTATTGTTTTAATTCATTCGGTATTTAACCAACATGACTAATGTTTAGCGCAATAACACCGTTTAACTGTGCACTGGTTTGGCTGCGTAAGAATTTTCATATGAATGATGGAAAATCACATATATATCTATGCTAAATAATCAGTCGGGAGGGAGGTCAGAGGTCGCTATGTTAACATGCGATTTAAATAGACCTCGTTTCTACTGGCCCTAAAAAAAGTACTTTGGAAATGCGTGAAGTAAACTAATTAAGGAGAAAAGACGCTAAATTTCAGACTGTATATGATAGTTTAGCGTTATATATTCAACTTTCAAAGCTAATCAGTTTCACATTAAAAGTAGTAATTATGAACAAATAATTTATAAAATAATAAATATACATTAAACATTATTTTTGTAGGGGCCCGGCACACCACTGGCGCCTAATGACGAGCCGCCATTAGTTATGTATCATGTCAACAGAAATGAATGTTACCAGACGAAGAGGACGTTACCATAAATAAAAAAACATTGAATATGTCTAAAAAAAAATAGACACGAGCAACCTCTAGTATTGATCTTGGTGATGCCCTAGAGCGGTTATAACTATTCCTTTCTTCACTAAGTTACTATTCCGGTAATGTCATCACTCGTTGTACAAGCCTAGGGACTAGGAGACAATACTGTGGTGTCATCTTTGTGTTTCCCTACATTTTGTTTATGTTACCGGCTTTTCTTTGCGTCCAACGAGTAGCTCGAACGAAAACGAAAGAAGTTGAACAGTACAATGAAACCATCCAACAGGAGAATAAAACAAGAAAATGTTTGCAGGATTTTAGTAATCTCTTGTTTTTTAAGGCGTCTCTGTTGTTCATGTGACCGGGGCCCACAAAGAAGCAAAGAATAGTACCACTGCGACCTACAAGGCATGTCATTAGAGGCGACTGAGATTTTTTCATATCATTTTCCACCCCATTTTTCTACCATATTTTTCGAATTATTTTTCTATCATTTTTCGAATTATTTTTCTATCATTTTTCGAATTATTTTTCTACCATATTTTTCGAATTATTTTTCTATCATTATTTTTCGAATTATTTTTCTATCATATTTTTCGAATCATTTTTCTACCATATTTTTCGAATTATTTTTCTATCATTTTTCGAATTATTTTTCTACCATATTTTTCGAATTATTTTTCTATCATATTTTTCGAATTATTTTTCTATCATTATTTTTCGAATTATTTTTCTATCATATTTTTCGAATCATTTTTCTACCATACTTTTTGAATTATTTGTCCTCCCGAATGGTTACAGGGGCCCAAATTTGGGTGTAAAGAATAGAACCACTGTTACCTGCACGCATGTCGTAAGAAACGACTAAGGAGGTTTGGCTGAAATCGAATGCGCGTGTCCGCTAGGAATGCTAACCCGAAACAAATGCTTACAGAAAACGGATGCACCAGGCCGTAAGGTGCATAACATGGTGCAACGACCCCTCAGAATGAGGAATGGGATAACGGATTCTTCGGTCGCCAATCTGCCTCGTAGATATAGCCACAGCCACGCAGTAAGAAAGTCAGATCTACCATCACGAGGATGTCCTAAACTTACTGCGGGAAGAGGTCGGCACAAACGGAAACAGAAATCATAGGAATTATATCCTACAGAACTGCCCCCAGTATGCAGACTTAAGAAAAAGAGGTGGCCCACTTACACCAGCGTCCAAGACAAACTGTATGGCAGGGCTGATAATCTGAGGCAGACGGCTGCCTTTATTAGAGAATCCGAAAACACAATCTAGTTAGAACGCAGAAGAAGAAGAATTATTTCCTACCATATTTTTCGAATTATTTTTCTAAAACATTTTTCTACCATATTTTTCCTACCATATTTTTCGAATTACCATTTCTACCATATTGTTCGAATTATTTTTCTACCATATTTTTCTAGTTATTTTCCTACCATATTTTTCTACCATATTTTCCTACCATATTTTTCTACCATATTTTCCTACCATATTTTTCTACCACATTTTTCTACCATATTTTTCTACCATATTTTCCTACCATATTTTTCTACCACATTTTTCTACCATATTTTTCTACCATATTTTCCTACCATATTTTTCTACCATATTTTTCTACCATATTTTTCTACCATATTTTCTACCATAATTTTCGACCACATTTTCTTCCATTTTATCCCCCAAATTTTCTATCACATTTTTCTACCACATTTTTCTACCATATTTTTCTACCATATTTTCCTACCATATTTTTCTACCATATTTTCCTACCATATTTTTCTACCACATTTTCTACCATATTTTCTACCATATTTTCCTACCATATTTTTCTACCACATTTTTCTACCATATTTTTCTACCATATTTTCCTACCATATTTTTCTACCATATTTTTCTACCATATTTTTCTACCATAATTTTCGACCACATTTTCTTCCATTTTATCCCCCAAATTTTCTATCATATTTTTCTACCACATTTTTCTACCATATTTTCCTACCATATTTTTCTACCTATTTTCCTACCATATTTTCTACCACATTTTCTACCATATTTTCTACCACATTTTCCTACCATATTTTCCTACCATATTTTTCTACCACATTTTTCTACCATATTTTTCTACCACATTTTCTACCATATTTTTCTACCACATTTTCTACCATATTTTCTACCACATTTTTCTACCATATTTTCTACCACATTTTCTACCATATTTTCTACCATAATTTTCGACCACATTTTTCTTCCATTTTTATCCCCCAAATTTTCTATCAATTTTTCTACCATATTTTCTACCACATTTTTCTACCATATTTTTCTACACATTTTCTACCATATTTTTTACCATATTTTCCTACCATATTTTTCTACCATATTTTTCTACCATATTTTTCTACCATAATTTTCGACCACATTTTTCTTCCATTTTATCCCCCAAATTTTCTATCACATTTTCTACCATATTTTCTACCCATTTTCTACCATATTTTCTACCACATTTTTCTACCATATTTTTCTACCACATTTTTCTACCATATTTTTCTACCACATTTTCCTACCATATTTTCCTACCACATTTTCTACCATAATTTTCTACCACATTTTCTACCACATTTTCTACCATATTTTTCTACCACATTTTCTACCATATTTTTCTACCACATTTTCTACCATATTTTCTACCACATTTTTCTACCATATTTTTCTACCATAATTTTCGACCACATTTTCTTCCATTTTATCCCCCAAATTTTCTATCACATTTTTCTACCATATTTTTCTACCACATTTTTCTACCATATTTTTCTACCATATTTTTCTACCACATTTTTCTACCATATTTTTCTACCATATTTTCCTACCATATTTTTCTACCATATTTTTCTACCATATTTTTCTACCATAATTTTCGACCACATTTTTCTTCCATTTTATCCCCCAAATTTTCTATCACATTTTTCTACCATATTTTTCTACCACATTTTTCTACCATATTTTTCTACCACATTTTTCTACCATATTTTTCTACCACATTTTTCTACCATATTTTTCTACCACATTTTCCTACCATATTTTCCTACCACATTTTTCTACCATAATTTTCTACCACATTTTTCTACCATATTTTTCTACCATATTTCTCTCCTATATTATCTCTACCCCCTCCTCCTTCTATCTATCTATTATGTTGGTTTCAAGGTAACAAAAAACTGAAAAAACTAAAAAAAAAAAGAATAGCAGACTCCATAATTATGTGGGGTCGACAGGGGCCCGTATTTCATGAGTACTTTACAGTATCATCATCATCATCTTGATCATGTATCGATCATGTATCGATCATCTGCTACAAGGTGTAACACTAACGACAGTCTTAAACCAACTATTATCATTAACTGAACACCAGAATAGCAGTGCATAAACTAGCCAAATATTATCATACACAAGTCTATTCGGGTCCAGTATTTTACTTTCTAAATTCGCCGAGTGGTTACCGGGACCCAAATTTGGGGTGTAAAGAATAGAACCACTGTTACCTGTAATGCATGTCGTAAGAGGCGACTAAAGAGGTTTGGCTGAAATCGGATGCATGTTTCCTAAACGTGTAGAAGTCTATACGTTTAGGGGCCTACCAAACGAATGTGCAACGTATACACGTTCTTGGCAAAGATCAAACATATCACAAAAGTGATTAAAATTGGTTGTAAAGAACGAACGCAAAAAAACAAAAAAAAACCAACCTTTCTAAATTAACCGTTTCAGCCTTCAGAGCTGATATATCGGCTAGACCTATTTTATAATATGACGCAAAGCCGATATACTAGCTAATTCGTAATACATTGTAAAATAACTATATCCAGAGGTCAAAAACATTACGGAGTGAGAAGAGCTAATTATGATTCATCGCCAGAGGTTTGTAAGAGGGTAGCACGCCCGCGTGCTCAGCGTGTTCGTAGCGCGTTGGACTACGGGTGACTAGTCCTCTGTAAGTGGGGTTCAACTCCGCGGACTGGCAGAAAAGCTACATGTTTCCCAGATTTACGGTGTTCGTGGCACCAAGCGGAAGGGTTACGATGTCCATGACACCGAGCCAAAGAGCTTTCAGCTCAAGTGCTTCTGGATAAAAAAAAAAAAAAAAAAGGGTAACACCATCGTCGGAGGCGTGTAAGAGGGTAGCACCATCGTCAGAGGCTTGTAAGAGGCTATCACCATCGTCGGAGGCTTGTAAGAGGGTAGCACCATCGTCGGAGGCTTGTAAGAGGGTATCACCATCGTCGGAGGCGTGTAAGAGGGTAGCACCATCGTCGGAGGCTTGTAAGAGGCTATCACCATCGTCGGAGGCTTGTAAGAGGGTAGCACCATCGTCAGAGGCTTGTAAGAGGGTATCACCATCGTCGGAGGCTTGTAAGAGGGTAGCACCATCGTCAGAGGCTTGTAAGAGGGTAGTACCATCGTCAGAGGCGTGTAAGAGGGTAGTACCATCGTCAGAGGCGTGTAAGAGGGTAGCACCATCGTCAGAGGCTTGTAAGAGGGTAGCACCATCGTCAGAGGCGTGTAAGAGGGTAGCACCATCGTCAGAGGCTTGTAAGAGGGTATCACCATCGTCGGAGGCCTGTAAGAGGGTAGCACCATCGTCAGAGGCGTGTAAGAGGGTAGCACCATCGTCAGAGGCGTGTAAGAGGGTAGTACCATCTTCAGAGGCGTGTAAGAGGTAGTACCATCGTCAGAGGCGTGTAGAGGGTAACACCATCGTCGGAGGCGTGTAAAGAGGTAACACCATCGTCGGAGGCGTGTAAGAGGCTATCACCATCGTCGGAGGCTTGTAAGAGGCTATCACCATCGTCGGAGGCTTGTAAGAGGCTATCACCATCGTCGGAGGCTTGTAAGAGGGTAGCACCATCGTCAGAGGCTTGTAAGAGGGTATCACCATCGTCGGAGGCTTGTAAGAGGCTATCACCATCGTCGGAGGCTTGTAAGAGGCTATCACCATCGTCGGAGGCTTGTAAGAGGGTAGCACCATCGTCAGAGGCTTGTAAGAGGGTAGCACCATCGTCGGAGGCCTGTAAGAGGGTAGCACCATCGTCAGAGGCGTGTAAGAGGGTAGTACCATCGTCAGAGGCGTGTAAGAGGGTAGTACCATCGTCAGAGGCGTGTAAGAGGGTAGTACCATCGTCAGAGGCGTGTAAGAGGGTAGCCCATCGTCAGAGACTTGTAAGAGGGTAGCCTATCGTATGAGATTTTAAAATCCGTTGGAATATGAATATATATAAATAGATGTTCCGTGAACTTTCGTAGGGAAGAGCACCAGGGCAGACCACTACTCAGATATAAAGATGTCTACAAGGCCTCAATAAAGAACTTTTCTATAGGTCCCAAGCACATAGGACAAAACTAGCCTATGACAAAGTTGTGTGGAAAGCGATATTGCGCAAGAGCGAAGAGTCTTTTGAGAAGAGACTTATGTATGAGCTGAACGACAAGAAAGAAAAGCGAAAACTCAGAAGTTATCACAGTAAAACACTTGTCAATTGATCGTCTGTAAAGAAGAAAAAAGGCCATATATACTCGTACATATATTCTAACTAATTGACAATTGAGGTTACAATCACAGTTATACAGTGATACATCAGTTATACAGTGATACATCAGTTATACAGTGATACATCAGTTATACAGTGATACATCAGTTATACAGTGATACATCAGTTATACAGTGATACATCAGTTATACAGTGATACATCAGTTATACAGTGATACATCAGTTATACAGTGATACATCAGTTATACAGTGATACATCAGTTATACAGTGATACATCAGTTATACAGTGATACATCAGTTATACAGTGATACATCAGTTATACAGTGATACATCAGTTATACAGTGATACATCAGTTATACAGTGATACATCAGTTATACAGTGATACATAGAGCCAATAAATAGGATGGAACTAAGACAAGTAGAGAGCCGCTGTAGCGTAGTTGTTAGTGAACTCGCTTCTCAAGGCTGGTGGTCTGGGTTCAGCTCCGCAATGCGCGTGGAATTTTTCCGACCGCGACGGCTCTCAGGTCGACCCAGCCTCAACTGGGTACCAGACATGCTCTGGGAAAGTAAAGGCGGCCGGCGTGATGCTGACCATATCACACATCGTGTGCCGACGGTCAATAAAAATACATGCCTAACACTGTATTGACCTATATACCACGAGGTATGAAAGGGGTCCTTTTTTTTAAGACAAGTACAACAATTTAAATACCCAGAGTCCTGGTAACAGTAGATGGCAGATGCAAATCAGAAATAAAGAGCAGAATAGGGCAGGCGAAAGCAACGTTCCAGAAAATGAGAAGCATTATATGCAACAGGACATTGTCAATTAAGTTCAGAATGCGAGTTATTCAGTGTTACATAGAACCAATACTGACACACAGATGTGTCCAGGACGGTATACACACAGATTGAACAATTCCTGGAGGCCACAGAGGTGCGGTTTGACAGAAGGATGGTGAACACCCCAAAGGACTGCTAAAATGACATCATTTTTCGGACATGTGATGAGGAGAGGAAGTTTAGAACACATTCTTCTTCTTCTTCTTCTTCTTTCTCGAATCCTGTATGCCTTACAGCGTCAGGTCAGGAAGAGATTTCTAAAACGGGCCCTAGAATGCGCTTCGTAGATAGTCTCTTTCGTCGCCTCTGTTATCTCTGAGGTCCATCTTTTGCGTGGCCGGCCTTTTGCTTTGTACCCATTGTATTGGAGCAGCATTGCTCTTTAGGGTGCACTGTCTGGTGGTAATCTTGTGAGCGATCTCTCTCTGTAGTCTCTAATATTTAATCACGCCGTAATTAACCTTTCATATAAATATATGAAACCCAATTCTGTATTTCAATCTTTATTATATGCATATATTTCACCTATATAGCACCTTTACATCTACAACACATATATCATATTCATACATATATATATAACATACAATATAGTCCCAACATGATTACCTCACTCTGAAAATGATATATCACCTTACAATATAAAATGCTAAACTATAACCACTTGATTATATAAGCACAAATCTTCACTATTCAAGTCCTACACTCTATTGAATATCTAATACAAGTTCATCACATAATTGTATTGTACAGGTTAGTCTGAAGTCCTTAGAATGCCTCTGTCTATTTTAAAATGTTAATAGTTTTCTGTGGAACAGCTGTTCAGTTGAGTGTTCCATGGGTCTGTTACTTGTGACTTCAAAGATATATATTTCTTCAAAATGTCTATTTTCTGTCTCTTGATGAAAGTTTGCTTTTATACATTAAGATCATATCTGTAAAACGAGGCTCTGATAACTTGGTCACTTTTCTACAAATGGCAATTTAGAAGATATATATTTCTAGTTGAACAGGTAAGGCTTTCTCTAGTGCTGTCTGTCTCTATAAGATGCTACTTCTATTCTCTATCAGATTTGTCTATAGGTCTGATCGTGGCTACTCTGCTGTGTGGATCTATTTATGAATCTGCTGTCCACACTACACATGTCTAGTTATACTCACATATCCGAAGTCAGCGTTGGTCGTCTCTTCAACTCAGCACACTGGGCCATTCCGTCTGCCCTTTTGGGAGTTTTGCGAGACTCTCTCCATGTTCGGCAAATCTCTATCCGAGTTCTAAAAGTCTTTCTGCTAAGTCTCTTCTGCTAAGTTGCTACTGCTAAGTTGTTTCTCTCTCTATGTGTCCTATCGGCTGTCGGGTGTCTAGCCATACTCACATATTCGAACTCAATTTCAGTCTCTTCAACCAGCACACTGGGCCATTCCGTCTGCCCTTTGCGAGCTCTGCAAGTTTCTCTACGTTCTGCACGTCTCTTCCCTTTTTCTACTCTCCTGAATTTCCGTCACCGTCTATTTATATGGGACTAAAACCACCTTTGTCTTGCCCAAAATATCTCCATTTCGTTTCATTATCATACTAATGATTACTGACTCTACCGGTGTCTATCTTCCTGAGAAATCGTCCATAAATCTGTCCGGCATCCCTGCTTAAATTCCAATCTCAGTCTTTAACAAATCAGGCCATCCTACTTATCTTTCGGAAATTCATGTAGTATTTCCATAATGGCTTCGTCTGCCTAATTTATTTTGAAACCTAGCCGTTGCATTTTTAAACAGCTTCTGGTCCCCCTACTTAATTAAACTTTTGAACTTTTGACTTGTTTTTCTGTGGCCTATTGGAATTTGATACCTTTTTTGTCCTGCTCAACCACGAACACTATTACATAATCTTCCCCTGTATTCTTTCAAGATTGATCCTAAGATCAAACTTACCCTTCTAACCTCTATAAGATATGCAGCGCATCTCCTGTCCCTAGAACATTTTCCTACTAACCCACAAAACATGTGAGCCCCACTTGAAGTCTAAAATATACATCTCAAATGCCAACATAAAATACTCATATAAGCACAACATGAAAACTAAATTATTCAAGTATCCAAAAAGAATCTCAACATAGTTCATCTGAACTTAATTGCACACTCTTGTACCAAACCACTGTTTAGTAAGACCAAATTTACTTTCTAACCCCATGACATGAGCATGTCAACAGTCTACTGGAGCTTAATCTCCTTCGTGTAGAACCGATACTCCTTCTCTGTGGAAAGAAGATTTCATCCCCTTTCTCCCCATGGTTCTCTACCAATATTACCACCAAGTTCCATTACTGCGGTTTTCAGTTCACTAATTTATCAATAATCATTATTAATCATTCATTATCCTTGAAAACATCAGTTATACAAACATATTCATATAAAACACCAATCCCACAACCAAAAAGAAAATTTTCAAAATACATTACAACAAAACTTCAAATATCAATCAAAATGCATGAAATCTGTCATTAATTCAAAAATCAACATCAAGACAAAAGGAACTAATATGTAAACATAAATCAAGATTCATGACACCAATTCAGCATGATTAGATAACCATCATGAATCATCATTTCGTAACTCATTATAGTCCCCATATCCGTCCTTCTATATGGTTGTGAGTGAGTCAAGTTTCACGCAAGATCCCCTTGCAGAGTTTATCCTCTCTACAGCTCATGTGACTCCCTTTCCTTTCACAGTTATTCCTTACTGTGTCTGCCAAAATTCTACTCGTGGCGTCACCTAAATCGATGATCTTCCTACCACATCCAGTTATACGAAGAAAACCGTTTTCTTTACTGGCATACTTGGCTCATGAAAAATCATCATTAACTTCCCAAAATAACACTTTGGAATGTGTTCCAAATGTTACCACCAAGATTCGAGTCCTATCATTCCTCTCAAAACATCAGTACTAGTAAGTCCCATCTTTCGACTTACATTCTCACGTGTACCGTCACGCATCTCAGTGATTACTCTAACCACCATACTCAGTCCATTAAATGCTTATAACAAGACCTTTCCCAATGTATGAAATCTACTCTTGATTTCACCACATATTTCATTTCCTCCTCTACATTAAGGCATGTATTACTATACATTTTTGTAAACAGACATCTCAATATTGTACCATCAACGACCAACAATACAACAGAAACCGTTCAGCATTCAGAAATGTTGAACATTATAGGGACTCTCCACCCTAACAACCATGACCTCGTGTGATCTCTCTCTGTAGTCTCGGCCTTCTACTGACCACGCCCCTGTTTTTCCTCCAACCTTTTATGAAAAAAAAATTCACACCTTACAGGTAAGTCACAGTACCACAGGGCATTGCAAGTTCAAGTCACCTGAAATCCAACCATGGACTGACATAGTTATTGTCATAAAACCAGCATATGCCACCATATGGTGTGTAAACACTTGCTGAATCAACCACGCCATATATAACAACAAAACATGTCAATATCCATAAAAATCCCATCACATAAAATACAACAAAATTCATTCCCTCTTCTCAACATGGGTAAATTCTTCATGAACCTTCGACCCACCCCCTTTTGTCTGTTCGCACCTGAGATTAAATTCTTTTCTCCCATACGTGTCGAAATCTGAAAATTTAACCTGGAAGATGTTCACATGTCTCGAATATATTTATTACCAACAAGTAATCCATACCAATATTCTTGCACTTCTCATATGACATTGTGAATAACACATTTCGCTTTGTCTCAACTGGACATAGAAAATAATGAAACCAACATAAATGTCACTAAAATCATCTTTTTTTTTAAAACTATGACCTTTAACCACATGGTTAATCATTATACCAGTTGAAAAACATGTTTTGTTAATGACCACTTCTTTATCCCTCTCTATCTCTCTCTCACTCTCTCTCTCTCTCTCTCTCTTTGAAGCTATGAATCTCCTACGCATGGAAAATATCTACTCCACTAGACATATAGTACTAAGGTCTACCATTGCCCTCCATAATATTTGTAAACTGCACTTAAATGCTTGCTGACCTATCTCTGTCAGAAAACATGTCTTAGCTACATCTTGTTGTTCCCCTCCTAGTTCACCGATTCCGTTTCTCTCTTCCTCATCTTTTCTATTTTCTCTAACTTTCTCCGTGACTTCCATCGATGGTTCAGTATTCTTCTGTACTTTAACCAGCAGGCATTCTCCTGGTTCAGAGGGTTGGTTATCTCCTGATGAGTACGTCTCCGGTTCAGTATGACCTTGTCTAATATCCTCACTGTCACAGTCTGATATAGGAATATCCGATTGACTGCTGGCAGTCACTGCTTCTTCTCCACGTAACGCCAAGGTTCCTTGTAGTCCACTGTTTGGTTGATCTACAGACCTCCGACATGTATCGGTAGTCCTAACACCGTCCTCACTGGAGGAAGACATATTTATCCTGATCAGTCTCCTAACTTCCCTCTGATGCTGCTTCTCCCTCTGGTTTTGTTTTGCTTGACGAGTATTTCGGTATGGCGCATCACTAACTTGACTCGCTTCAGTACTTCCTGTCTCTGTCGAGGTTATCTCGTGCCTACCTTCTGTACGTTCTATTTCGAACCTTACCTCTTCCTGAATATCTTCCGGGATTTCTTTCTCTGTTCCTCCTCGTTCTTCTGATTCCACCTGTTCATGTTGCATACTGGTGTTCCTACAAGTATCCTGAAAGGTTTCGCACTCTCTGTCAGATTCTGAATTTGTTCCTTCCATAACTTCGCTAGGCATGACATAAGTCGTCCTTCGTCTAGGTCTAGCTCCTTCTTCTTGGTTCGGTTCCACTACCATCGCATTATCTCTCCTTAAGTATTGTACATGAGTTTTCAGGGTACTGCCTTCTAACTGATGTTTAATTATATACGTGACAGGGCCCGTCCTTTGTAAAATAAAATAACCTCTTTCCATCTACTATCAAGCTTAGAGTCTCTCACATGTTTCTATAATATACTCTCTCTCCACTTTGAACTCTTGTAGTTCTGTGTTTCATCTGCATATTTTCCTGACATCGCAGCCTTCCTGTTGTTTCTTATAACATCGATATGGGACCTGTGCATACCTTGCAGGATGATTTCGTGGATGTCTTCCTACATACTTCCTTCTAGGTTTTAAAGGTTGTCTAGCGGAAGAATGGGTTCCTCCATACATCAAATAAAAAGGTGAGAACTTCGTGCTGTCGTTAGAATGTACCCTAATTGCCGCTACTGCTTGATTCAACTGTACATCCCAACATTGACCATTCTCTACCACTAACTTAGACAAAATATCATTCAGTGTCCTGTGCTGACGCTCGTTTATCCCATTTGCTTGAGGTCTATAATATGACGTCATTATATGTTTAATGTTTAACTCCTTCAACGCGGCTTCAAACTTGAGACTAGTGAACTCACCACCATTATCAGTCAGAATAATCTGGGGACAGCTATATCTGGGTATAAATTCTGACATCAGAATCCTTATCACTGTCTCACTAGTCTTGTCGGAGGTGGGGTAACATTCCGGCCACCGGCTATAACAGTCTGTAAACTGTAGAACATATTTATTTCCTAACATCGTCGGCGAATAGGGTCCCGCAATATCAATGCTGACCTTCTGCATCGCAAAATGTTGTTGGTCCGTTTCTTGCACCGGACATTTTATGATGTTCATGTTCCTCAGTTTACACACTTCACAGTCACTCACGTATTTGTGGACATCTTGAAACAAATTTTTCCAGTAATATTTTCTTCTGATTGCATCAATACACTTGTCTCTTCCCATATGGCCGCACGAATCATGATACTGTCGTAGTACTTGTTTCTTTAAGGCTTCCGGTATGCAGACCCTCAGTGTGGGGTGTTCTTCTTTTGGTGAAACGTAGCACAACACGTTATCCTCGGGTGCTAGAACCAAATCCTTCAGTGATCTCCTCCTGTCCCCTGAAGAGTTGTCTCTTCTGTACTCCTAACACTGGATCCTTTTCCTGTTCCTGACCTATATCCAGACTGGGAGTTCCTATCGGACTCCGTCTCTACCACATCTTCCGTTGTCTCCGATAATTCTATCTCATTCCTACTCGCTAAATCTATTATATTTATTTCTAGATGACGGTCATCAATATCAGGAGCAATCTCTTCCTCTTCTTCTTCCTCGTTCGCTTCTTGTGGGTAAGGGATTCGTGATAACAAATCCGCGCAGGTGTTCTCCGTACCTGGAATATACTCAATTCTCGTGTCGTATCCTTGTAGATTCAATGCCCATGTTTGTATCTTCCGGTTTTGCATGGGGCTTCATCATTGCCTTAAGGGGTTTGTGGTCAGTTCGGATTACGAATGTGGCATTGTGCAGGAAAAAATCCAATTTCTGCAAGGCGTAATGTATGGCGAACGCCTCCTTTTCTATGGTGGACCAGTTTCTCTGAGATCTACTTAGTTTACGCGAGAGGAAATAAATAGGCCTCTCATTTTTAATGCCTGGTAGTATCTCTTCTTCCCCTTCAATACAAGGCTGTACTAGACATGCGCCCACAGCACTATCTGATGCATCCGTATATAGCACCATTTCTCGTCCTAAGTCTGGGTGAGCTAACAACGGTACTACTGACAAACTTTCCTTCAACACGTCATAGGCTCTCTGGCAACTATCTGACCACTTAAAACGTGCAAATTTTCTAGTTAAAGCTACCATAGGTTCTGCGATGTCAGAGAAATTTGGCATAAAACGTCTATAATAGTACATCCCCAAGAAACTCCGAACTCCTCTAATATTAGTCGGAGCTGGCATTTCTTTAATAACTTTTACTTTATCCACATCGGGCTTTATTCCTAAACGATTTATGGTAAACCCCAAATACTTTGTCTCCGTTTTCAAAAACTTGCATTTGCTAAGTTTCAGTTTTACCGAATGTTCCCTTAGTCGTTCGAAGACTTGTTGAATATGGTCAATGTGTTCCTCTCTTGTACCGTCTGTATGAATGAGGATGTCGTCGATGTACGCGAGGGCAAAACCCTGCATACCCTGTAACACTTCATCCATCAAGCTCATATACGTGGCTGGAGACGATTTCAACCCAAAAGGCATCACGTTCCAACCGAAACTTCCAACATGGGAGACAAATGCACTCTTTTGTTTTGCCTCAGGTGTCATCGGAATACACCAGAACCCCGACCTCGCATCTAGGGTGGAAAAATACCTAGATTTATTTAATGTCCCTAATATGTCCTCAATTAAAGGCAATGGATACGAAATTCCCGAAGTCACCTTATTCAATGCCCGGTAATCACAACAAAACCTGTGCGAACCATCTCTTTTCGTGACTATTACTATAGGTGACGCCCACTCTGACCTAATCCTCTCGATAATACCTGCCTTCAACATAGCCTCAATCGCTTTTTCTACTATCTCTCGATTCTTTAAGGGGGTCCTATATGGTCTCAGTCTTATGGGTTCGGCCTGTCCCGTCTCTATATCCATTTGTACCGTCCCTGTGCGCCCTAACTCGAGGTCAGTCAGTGCAAATACATCATGGTTTTCGCAGATTAATGTCTCCAAAGCATTCCTTTCCTCTCCTGTCGTTTCTAACTGACTCATCAACTGCTGTTTTCTACCTGGATCAATTGTCCAAACATTTTTCTTACGTCGTGTGATCCATTTTCCTGGTTGTATTCTTTCTGTAGCTCCCTCATGAATTCTTTACTGTGCTGTACCGATCCATAGGGCGGATTCTCTCGTCGTCCCCCTGGTAGTTCTACTCGCCGGTCTCCTAAGTATTCCGTCTCTCTCTCCCCATCTGACCTTGTTCCCACAATTATTCGATTTAGAATATGGAACTGAATGGTTCACTGGCCTTCTTTTTGTGTCCTGCTCTATGTGGATGTATTGGTTATGACCGTTACGTTCTTGGCCTCTTCCCATATGTTGATTACCCCCAGTTCTCATTCCTACTGCTTCTCCTATCTTACTATCCTTTTTGATGTGCAGAATTCTGTTAGTCCCGTTTATCACCGTTATGGGACAGGTCAGATCTCTGTTTAGCTCGGCTATTCCTTCTAATACTACCAACCCTGGTTCTCCAGCAATGTCAAAATTCGCTATTTCCTAGTTTTACTACTCGCCCTCCTCTAATGTGTGGACCTTGCTGTATCCTAGCTGGAATAACATTTATCGACAGCGGTTTTAAAACCATATCCTCATTAGCCCACGCTATACCAGACATATTGAAATCCTCCTCTAGCGTGATACATTCTTCTCCGATCCACATCTTTTGTAAAGCGTAACATAATCTGGCCTTTTTGTGTAATAGGAAATCTCTTCCAAGAATTAGCTCTTTTTCCATCTGGTTTACTATAAACACGTTATGATAAAAATGGTTCTTCCTATTTTTATTTTCAATCTGTTGAGCCAACACTAACAATGGTTCGCCCGACACAGATTCTAAACTTGTCCTTGTTTTCTTCACATGTTTCCTACATTTCAGTGCTCGAAACGTTCTGTCACTTATCAGACTGCCGCTAGCACCAGTGTCTATCAAAGCTCTAATACATCTCTGTCCTATTATCACCCTACATGAGCTCGGATCATTCACTAAGTTAATACTTTTTGTCCACTTCTTATGGTCAGACCTATACGACTTACCACCTGGTGCGGTCCGATTTACTGGGCGGTAGGTCCGTTTCCCTGATTTCTTCTATAGTTCTCATTATATTCGTTGGCTCTTCCTGTCCTCCACTGTGTTCCCGTCCTATTTCTGTTTATCGTTCCTTGTCTGTTACATCCTCTTGCCAAATGTCCAGCCTTCTCACACGTGAAACATTTCCCTTGTTCCCCGCCTTGTCGCGTTCTAGGACAGTTATACGCCAGATGTCCTATCTCCTTACAATTATAGCATTGTCTGGTTTCTACTGTTTGGGCTAACCGCCTCTGTCTATCAAACCTGTATTCCCCTCTCTCTCTATCTCGATCCTGATCTACTTCTCTAAACGTATATCTTCTATGTTCTATATTTTTCTGTTGCGTTTCTCCGCCCCTTCGGTTTTCTTCTCCTCCTATATGTTCCCGTCCAAATCTAAGGTCACATTTCCTAATATAGTTTTCTTCCTCTGTTGCTCTCGAAATGGCTTTCGCTAGGCTGTTTGGCTCGTTCTTCAGCAGACCCCGTTTAATTTTATCTGTCCTCAACCCATCTATAAATGTATCGATAGAAGCCTGCCACGCCTATTTCTTCTCTCTCTGGTCCAGGATATGCTTCATCTGCTAGCTCCATCACTCTCTCCCCAAACATCTGACTTGTTTCCGTGTCTTCTTGTCGTAATTTTCTCAACAAGGTAAAAGCGTAGTGTGGGTCGGGAACTTCTGCCCAGCGTTTTGTGAGGTCTTTACGAAACTCCTCCCACGGTTCCTCTGGATATTGTTTTAATTTATTTATTATAAAAGTTGTCACTCGTCCTGCACTAGCTTGTAGCGCGATATTTTTCTTCTCATCATCTTCCAACTTTCCTATGAATGCATACTTCTCTATTTCCGCCATCCATGATTTAAATTTTCCAGCTTCGCCTGAAAATGTATTTACACTGTCGACTATGCCTGGTCGTTTTAGTGCTAATTCTAATTTGGCAAACGCCCTACACATGACATCTTCCCTACTGGCGTTTTCCTCTAATGACATTTTTGGTTTTGCTGATTCCGCCATTTTTCTGCTCCGTTTATCGGTCACTATCAATCAACCTTCTAAAGTATGAGTAATGTTTAATTTCTAAAAATGGTTTTGCCTCTAAAATCGTGATCTCTACACAATCTAAAATCTTCTCTTCTAATTTGCTCTTGATATATCGAATACAACAGCGGTCATTTCAGGTTCAAAACAATGGCTCGTGCTACGTCTTATATAGTGGCTAGCAATCATCCCAGGTGTTTCGATATCCTAGGTCTACGACGGCATCATTTGTGAGCGATCTCTCTCTGTAGTCTCTAATATTTAATCACGCCGTAATTAACCTTTCATATAAATATATGAAACCCAATTCTGTATTTCAATCTTTATTATATGCATATATTTCACCTATATAGCACCTTTACATCTACAACACATATATCATATTCATACATATATATATAACATACAATATAGTCCCAACATGATTACCTCACTCTGAAAATGATATATCACCTTACAATATAAAATGCTAAACTATAACCACTTGATTATATAAGCACAAATCTTCACTATTCAAGTCCTACACTCTATTGAATATCTAATACAAGTTCATCACATAATTGTATTGTACAGGTTAGTCTGAAGTCCTTAGAATGCCTCTGTCTATTTTAAAATGTTAATAGTTTTCTGTGGAACAGCTGTTCGGTTGAGTGTTCCATGGGTCTGTTACTTGTGACTTCAAAGATATATATTTCTTCAAAATGTCTATTTTCTGTCTCTTGATGAAAGTTTGCTTTTTATACATTAAGATCATATCTGTAAAACGAGGCTCTGATAACTTGGTCACTTTTCTACAAATGGCAATTTAGAAGATATATATTTCTAGTTGAACAGGTAAGGCTTTCTCTAGTGCTGTCTGTCTCTATAAGATGCTACTTCTATTCTCTATCAGATTTGTCTATAGGTCTGATCGTGGCTACTCTGCTGTGTGGATCTATTTATGAATCTGCTGTCCACACTATACATGTCTAGTTATACTCACATATCCGAAGTCAGCGTTGGTCGTCTCTTCAACTCAGCACACTGGGCCATTCCGTCTGCCCTTTTTGGGAGTTTTGCAGACTCTCTCCATGTTCGGCAAATCTCTATCCGAGTTCTAAAGTCTTTCTGCTAAGTCTCTTCTGCTAAGTTGCTACTGCTAAGTTGTTTCTCTCTATGTGTCTATCGGCTGTCGGAGTGTCTAGCCATACTCACATATTCGAACTCAATTTCAGTCTCTTCAACACAGCACACTGGGCCATTCCGTCTGCCCTTTGCGAGCTCTGCAAGTTTCTCTACGTTCTGCACGTCTCTTCCCTTTTTCTACTCTCCTGAATTTCCGTCACCGTCTATTTATATGGGACTAAAACCCACCTTTGTCTTGCCCAAAATATCTCCATTTCGTTTCATTATCATACTAATGATTACTGACTCTACCGGTGTCTATCTTCCTGAGAAATCGTCCATAAATCTGTCGCATCCCTGCTTAAATTCAATCTCAGTCTTAACAAATCAGGCCATCCACTTATCTTCGGAAATTCATGTAGTATTTCCATAATGGCTTCGTCTGCCTAATTTATTTTGAAACCTAGCCGTTGCATTTTTAAACAGCTTCGTGGGTCGCCCTACTTTAAATTTAACTTTTGAACTTTTGACTTGTTTTTTCTGTGGCCTATTGGAATTTGATACCTTTTTGTCCTGCTCAACCACGAACACTATTACAATCTGCTTACGTGGCCGAACCATTTAATTTGTTGTTTCTTGATGAAGTCTAGTACTGATGTTGTACCACTTTTTTCCTGATGTCTTCATTTCTCAACCGGTTTCTTTTTGCGACATTTGGTAAAATTGAGGGAACAGAGACTGAGGAAGACAGAGAGAGAGAGAGAGAAAGAGAGAGAGATAGAGAGAGATAATATTAGACAGCCTGGCTTCATGGCACGGAAGAGCGTCAACCTCTGAGATGATAGCAAATACCAGAGACAGAGATTTGTGGCGATTCATGATCGCCTATTATACTGCCGGCATGGCAATTGATAATGATAACATATATATATATATATATGTATCGTCAGCAAGTTATATAGTTTTAAAACGAAATGGAACAAATTTCAAATCCAATATTGTATCAATCCTAACATATGCCAGCGAGAGTTGGAAAATGACTAAAGATATAGAAAGCAAGTTGAATGCATTTGAAAATAGATGTCTGCGAATGAATATAAAATGGAACGAATTCAGAGAAGTGATGAAATCAGAGAAATGTCTGGTCAACCACTAGTAAACCCTGCTATAAGAAGGAGAAGATGGAGATATGTTGTGCACACCATCAGAAGAAATATTTGTTGTGCACACCATCAGAAGAAATATCTGGTCAACCACTAGTAACAACTGTTATAAGAAGGAGAAGATGGAGATATGTTGGACATACCTTGAGAAGAAATGTCTGGTCAACCACTAGCAACAACTGTTATAAGAAGGAGAAGATGGAGATATGTTGTGCACACCATCAGAAGAAATATCTGGTCAACCACTAGTAACAACTGTTATAAGAAGGAGAAGATGGAGATATGTTGGACATACCTTGAGAAGAAATGTCTGGTCAACCACTAGCAACAACTGTTATAAGAAGGAGAAGATGGAGATATGTTGTGCACACCATCAGAAGAAATATCTGGTCAACCACTAGTAACAACTGTTATAAGAAGGAGAAGATGGAGATATGTTGGACATACCTTGAGAAGAAATGTCTGGTCAACCACTAGCAACAACTGTTATAAGAAGGAGAAGATGGAGATATGTTGTGCACACCATCAGAAGAAATATCTGGTCAACCACTAGTAACAACTGTTATAAGAAGGAGAAGATGGAGATATGTTGGACATACCTTGAGAAGAAATGTCTGGTCTACCACTAGTAACAACTGTTATAAGAAGGAGAAGATGGAGATATGTTGTGCACACCATCAGAAGAATTATCTGTTCAATCAGTAGTAACAACTGTTATAAGAAGGAGAAGATGGAGATATGTTGGACATACCTTGAGAAGAAATGTCTGGTCAACTATTATAAGAAAGAGAAGATGGAGATATGTTGGGCATACTTTGAGAAGAAATGTCAATAACAGAGGGTTTTAACACGAATCTTTCTCTGTTAAAAACTGTACAACTCTGACATTCTGCATTCACGACAAATATTTTGCTGCCAGTTTTAGAGTAGGTCTGTGGTTGGTTTTTTTCAATTAAAATGCAGATGTTATATTGAACTTAACATAGCCTACGGACATACGTCTCGTTGGTGTCTAGGTTCGTTCCCTCTTAAGGTCACAGGGACATTTGCTCACAATGTGGAGAGTATCATTTCCAGCCTAGAGATAAACATGTTTGTTTGTTGGTGTCGCTAATGTGTGTTTGTGTGTTTTTAGGCGATATTGAATTACTGATGTCTTGAATTTGAAGTCATTAACTTGGAAGTTTGATTGTGAAGAAGAAATAGTTCAAAAAGGAGAAGGAGAAAGAGGAGGAAGAGGAGAAGGAAGAGGAAGAAGAGGAAGGAGAAAGAGGAAGAACGGAAAAGGAGGAGGAAGAAAAGAAGGAGGAAGAGGAGGAAGAGGTAGAAAGAAGTGGAAGAGGATGAGGAAGAAAAGGAGGAAAAGGAAGAACGGAGAAGGAGGAGAAAGCGGAGGAAGAGGATGAAGAAGAAGGGAGAAGAGGAGGAGGAAGAGGAGAAAGACGAATATGAAGAAGAAGAACAGAGCCATGCAGAGACAGAGCCATGCAGAGAGGAACAGCCAGCAGAGATGGGCAGAGCCATGTATAGAGGGACAGAGCCACGCAGAGAGTGACGGAGCTATGCAGAGTGGGGCGGAGCCATGCAGAGAGTGACGGAGCTATGCAGAGTGGGGCGGAGCCATGCAGAGAGTGACGGAGCTATGCAGAGTGGGGCGGAGCCATGCAGAGAGTGACGGAGCTATGCAGAGTGGGGCGGAGCCATGCAGAGAGTGGCAGATCCATGCAAAGAGGGAGGGACAGAGCCATGTAGAGAGGGACAGAGCCATGTAGAAAGGGAAAGAGCCATGTAGAGAGGGAGGGACAGAACCATGTAGAGAGGGAGGGACAGAGCCATGTAGAGAGGGAAAGAGCCATGTAGAGAGGGAGGGAAAGAGCCATGTAGAGAGGGAGGGAAAGAGCCATGTAGAGAGGGACAGAGCCATGTAGAGAGGAACAGAGCCATGTAGAGAGGAACAGAGCCATGTAGAGAGGAACAGAGCCATGTAGAGAGGAACAGAGCCATGTAGAGAGGAACAGAGCCATGTAGAGAGGGGCAGAGCCATGTAGAGAGGGGCAGAGCCATGTAGAGAGGAACAGAGCCATGTAGAGAGGGGCAGAGCCATGTAGAGAGGAACAGAGCCATGTAGAGAGGGACAGAGCCATGTAGAGAGGGACAGAGCCATGTAGAGAGGGACAGAGCCATGTAGAGAGGGACAGAGCCATGTGAGAGAGGGGGAAACAGAGCCATGTAGAGAGGGACAGAGCCATGTAGAGAGGGACAGAGCCATGTAGAAAGGGACAGAGCCATGTAGAGAGGTACAGAGCCATGTAGAGAGGGACAGAGCCATGTAGAGAGGGACAGAGCCATGTAGAGAGGGAGGAACAGAGCCATGTAGAGAGGGGCAGAGCCATGTAGAGAGGGACAGAGCCATGTAGAGAGGAGGAACAGAGCCATGTAGAGAGGGAGGAACAGAGCCATGTAGAGAGGGGCAGAGCCATGTAGAGAGGGACAGAGCCATGTAGAGAGGGACAGAGCCATGTAGAGAGGGACAGAGCCATGTAGAGAGGGAGGAACAGAGCCATGTAGAGAGAGACAGAGCCATGTAGAGAGGGACAGAGCCATGTAGAGAGGGAGGAACAGAGCCATGTAGAGAGGGGCAGAGCCATGTAGAGAGGGACAGAGCCATGTAGAGAGGGACAGAGCCATGTAGAGAGGGACAGAGCCATGTAGAGAGGGAGGGGAAGAGCCATGTAGAGAGGGAGGGAAAGAGCCATGTAGAGAGGGACAGAGCCATGTAGAAAGGGAAAGAGCCATGTAGAGAGGGAGGGGAAGAGCCATGTAGAGAGGGAGGGGAAGAGCCATGTAGAGAGGGACAGAGCCATGTAGAGAGGGACAGAGCCATGTAGAGAGGAACAGAGCCATGTAGAGAGGGAGGGGAAGAGCCATGTAGAGAGGGAGGGACAGAGCCATGTAGAGAGGGAAAGAGCCATGTAGAGAGGGAGGGAAAGAGCCATGTAGAGAGGGAGGGAAAGAGCCATGTAGAGAGGGAAAGAGCCATGTAGAGAGGGAAAGAGCCATGTAGAGAGGGAGGGACAGAGCCATGTAGAGAGGGAAAGAGCCATGTAGAGAGGGAGGGAAAGAGCCATGTAGAGAGGGAAAGAGCCATGTAGAGAGGGAGGGAAAGAGCCATGTAGAGAGGGAAAGAGCCATGTAGAGAGGGAGGGACAGAGCCATGTAGGGAGGGAGGGACAGAGCCATGTAGAGAGGGAGGGACAGAGCCACACAGAGAGAGACAGAGCCATGCAGAGCGGGGCATAGCCATAGAGAGAGGGACATAACATTCAGAGAGGGACAGAGCCACACAGAGAGAAACAGAGCCACACAGAGCGGGACAGAGCCACACAGAGAGAAACAGAGCCACACAGAGCGGGACAGAGTCATGCAGAGAGAAACAGAGCCACACAGAGAGGGACAGAGCCACACAGAGAGGGACAGAACCATGCAGAGTAGGACATAACCAGATAAAATGAAGTTAATCCTTCGTTGGCCTCTTACGACATGCCTTGTAGGTCGCAGTGGTACTATTCTTTGCTTCCCTTGCTTGCCCCGGCACCATACGCGCGCAACTCACATATATAAATACTTATAAAGTAAAGGAACCCTTTCATACCTCGTGGTATATAGGTCAATACAGTGTTAGGCCTGTATTTTCATTGACCGTCGGCACACGATGGGTGATGTGGTCAGCATCACGCCGGCCGCCTTTACTTTCCCAGAGCATATCTGGTACCCAATTGAGGCTGGGTCGACCTGAGAGCCGTCGCGGTCGGGAAAATTCCACGCACATTGCGGGAGCTGAACCCAGACCACCGGCCTTGCGAAGCGAGTTCACTAACAACTACGCTACAGCGGCTCTCCTAAATACTTATACATTTGTATATTTTATTTGTTTAGATCAGCGTTTCCCAAAGTGGGCGGTACCGCCCCAGTGGGCGCTAAAGCGTTCTAGGGGGGTGATCGTGGGTTCAGAAGAATTTGGGGTGTTTTCAGACGATTAGGGGTCGGTGGCTCCTTAAAGAAGAAATTAATAATACATATTTTAAAATAATTTATTTTTGTGATTTTTTTTATTGAATAATCATTTTAAATTTGAATTCTGAATTTAAATTTATCTTATGTCCTTCTTACACGATCAATTTTTTCATCAATACTCTATTTCATATATATAATCATTTGAAAATTGACCATATATTACAGAAATATATATCAGTTTTCTATGTCAAAGAGAAAATAGAGCATGTATATGGGGGCGGGCGTTGGCAAACTGTTATAATGTCGACGGGGGCGTTTCGAAAGTTAATGCTTGGCAAAGTGGACGACGGACCGAAAAAGTTTGGGAATCTATGCTTTAGATTCTCAAGCAGCCATACTGATTTCTTCTTTTCTGATTGATTGAGCGTATAATGAATGAAGGAATGACAAGCAAATGAAGCCGGAGTATAATTGAACATCATGATTGAAAGAAAAGTCAGAAGAGATATTTATTAAAAAAAACAGCAATGCCCTGCTCTTAAGGATGCCTTATAACTCACAGCCAAATAAGAATTATCATTTTTTTTTTTTGGCTAGAAATCCGATTCATTTTGAATCTCAAAGATGGCGGCTGACAAGAAAGTTGAATGATGGGAATGTGTTACCGATATTTGAAAAGGTTGCCAATTTTTTGTTGTTGTTGAAGTGGGTTTCTTTCAGTGCGGTTTTATTAGCTTGACGAAGTAGATCGATTTGTAAAATGTCTATTGTTTATTGTCTATTCCCAGGTGGAAGATGTAGTTGGCTGTCCATTATTGCAGTTAAGCGTAGGGATGGGAGCTTTAATTTGCGTTCTAGGGCCAGATGAGTCGCCCTTGTTGTGTTATATCCGTGTTTATGTAGTGTGGTATTGATATTGTCTATCCATCTTTTTCTTGGTAAAATCAGTATTAGTTTAAATTTAACTGTTGTACAGTTTCATTTCTTTTTTACTGTAAAACTTCTCAAATATTCATCATCATCATCAAATAGCTTGTCCTGAGCAGAACTTTGCCACTCTAATAATTCTTCAGAATTTCTGTCTCTCATAGACCAGATGTCCTGTCTCTGCAACCGTCATGCTCAAACGATCAGTTACATCCTGAATCCATCTTCTCCCTGGTCTTCCTCTTCTTCTCTTTGCCGGTATGCCTCCTTCCATGATGGTCTTCTCCAACCCTTCGTGCCTCTTTAAACACGTAAAAGAACTTCGCGCCGGCTGGCGTAAGCGATCATGGATCTCCACAAATCTCTATCTTTGGTGTTTGCTGTCAACTCAGATTGTGACGCTCTACCGTGCCATGAAATCAGACTATCCAAAATTTTCTTTCTTTGTCTTTCTGTTCCTTCCTCCATCCTTTCGTTCGCTTGAAATATTGTCTATATATTCAATGTTGTCTCTTGTATCCTTCCTTCGTTTCGTTCGCTTGAAATATTGTCTATATATTCAATGTTGTATCTTGTATCCTTCCTTTCGTTCGCCTGAAATATTGTCTATATATTCAATGTTGTCTCTTGGATCCTTCCTTCGTTTCGTTCGCTTGAAATATTGTCTTAATATTCAATGTTGTCTCTTGTATGAACTTCACTGTCTTTTGTAGCTCACACAGAGGTCTGTGTAGTTTTCTGTCCAGTGTTGTTTCGTTAGGCCAGTGAGTTTGCCTCAGTGTATCATATTCGGGCAGTCTTGAAGTATGTGCTCTGCAGTCTGGTGTGCCTGTCCACATGTACACATGGCTGAATTGCCAATCTTGAATTTTGTATACATGTGGCTGCAGAGCCGATTGTGTCCTGTTCTAAGGTGCAGAATGACAACTTGTTCCAATCTGCTCATATTATAGTAATCGTCTTGTGTTGGTATTTGTGGCTTTCTCGATTTTCTTTCTTTGTCTTCCTCTGTCTCGCAGACCCTCGATTTTACCAGTTGTTACAATGTGTTTTAAACTTGCACTCCTCATGACATGTCCAAAAAATGATGACTGTCTCTATCTTATATTGATGATAAGCTTTCTATTTTAACTACCTCCAATAAAAAAGATATGATTAAAAACGAAAAAAAACACAACTAAATAAATCTTCTTTCTTTCTGTCTTTCTTTCTCGAATCCTGTTTGCCTCACAGCGTCAGGTCAAGAAGATATTTCTAAAACGGGCCCCTGTATGCGCTTTGTAGATAGTCCCTTTTGTCGATTCTGTTATCTCTGAGGTCCATCTGTTGCGGGGCCAGCCTTTTGCTTTGTATCCATTGTATCGGATCAGCATTGCTCTTTGAGGTGCACTGTCTGTTGGTAATCTGCTTATATGGCCGAACCATTTAATTTGTTGTTTCTTGATGAAGTCTAGTACTGATGTTGTACCCACTTTTTCCTGATGTCTTCATTTCTCAACCGGTCTCTTCTTGTTACACCCTGCATTCTGCGTAGACACTTCATCTCTGTTGTGACTAGTTTTCTTCTATCGTTTGTTGTCAGCGTCCAGGTTTGGCACTGGTAGCATAATGTGGGAGAAAGATTGTGTTGAACATTGCTCTTTTTGTGTTCATGGTGACATGTTTGCATTTAAAATTGGCGCCATTTGTCCTATCATTTGATTTGCTTCTGTTGCATCTGTGTTGTAATAAATGTTAAAAACTAGATATGGGAAGTAAGAAATAAAAAAAAATAAAAACAATAATAAGAAATGTATAAATATAATAGGTTCTTCTTCTTTCTTTGCGTTCGTTCTTTACGACCAATTTTAATCACTCTTTGTGATATGTCTGATCTTTGCCATCAACGTGTAACCGGTGTGATGCTAACCACACCACCCATCGTGTGCCGACGGTCAATGAAAATACAGGCCTAACACTGTATTGCCTATATACCACGAGGTATGAAAGGTTCCTTACTTTTCCTTTTTTATCAACGTGTATACGATGCATATTGGTTTGGTAGGCCCCTAAATACATAGACTTACGTTTAGGACATGTGCATCCGATTTCAGCCAAACCTCCTTAGCCGCTTCTTACGACATGCGTGGAAGGTAACAGTGGTTCTATTCTTTACACCTCAAATTTCGGCCCCGGTAACCACTCGGGCAAATAATAGGGTTGACATACGTTGTTATTTGAAGAATAAATCTGAGCGTACGCAAACAATTTTGCAAACCAAGGTAAAGGTAACATATTATTAACTGACAAGGCGTGCACATAGATGATTTAAAGCTTAGTGAACAGTGTACTGCAGTCTGAAGAAATTTGCATCAACCTATGCAAATAAATGTGGGGCCATGGGCGGAGTAATGTAAGGATATACAGTGGCGTCAGGGTCAGTGAGGTGGCACTGATCAAGATCTTACCCCACCTCCAAGTGGTGGCCCTGATAACAGACTAATGTCTGCCTAAGTGGGTAGGGATCGAATGAGAGCTGCCTGGAAGTGGTAGAAGGGAAGGTGCATACATGTCTGATATGAGATCTGATCGCAATATAGACGATGAGAATCTCAGCACATGCGCCTACACGTCTCTCCTGTCCAATAATGAGTTAAAATGATTCATCATACAAATCGGACCCCGTGCGGTTACCGGGGCCCAAGTTCGGGTAATAATAGAACCACTAATACTTACAACATGTCGTGTACGGCGAAAGTGGAGGTTGGGTGTGGGATTAGCTACCCCATCCAGTAAAACTACTCAGCTATAAAACCGTAACCAAGTGCATCTTCTTCTTCTTTCTCGAATCCTGTATGCCTCACAGCGTCAGGCCAGGAAGAGATTTCTAAACGGGCCCTAGTATGCGCTTCGTAGATAGTCTCTTTCGTCGCCTCTGTTATCTCTGAGGTCCATCTTTTGCGTGGCCGGCCTTTTGCTTTGTACCCATTGTATCCGAGCAGCATTGCTCTTTGGGGTGCACTGTCTGGTGGTAATCTGCTTACGTGACCGAACCATTTAATTTGTTGTTTCTTGATGAAGTCTAGTACAACAAATTAAATGATATAATCTAATTTGTGCTCGTAGAATTATGAACCACGTGCATGAGAGCTTGAAAGACCTTGGTTGGGGACCTAGGCCTTCTTTGGGGCGAAGGGTGGAAGAAGATACAAATAAATGTGGTGCAGTGGCGGCTCGTGATCCTTTTTGTTGGTGGGGCCAGACACAAATTTTAGGGAAAATTTTGGGTTAGGTTATATTTTAACTTATTAAATAATAAATACAAGGTACACATTAGTTTTGGTGGGGCCCGGCCAGTCTGGCCCGTAATGACAAGCCGCCACTGATGTGGTGTGACTATATTAAAAACTGTAGGAGTAGTGAAATGTATTCAGAAATCGTGAAGATAGCACAGTTCTTCTTTACTATTCCAGCACACAATGCTTCGGTTAAAAGCAGTGGCGGCTCGTGATCACTTTTGTTGGTGGGGCCAGACAGAAATTTTCGGAAAAATCATTGTTTCGTTTAGAATATATTTTAATGTATAAAATAAAAATACACGTTACACCTTATTTTTGCTGGGGCCTGACCCCTCTGGCCCTTAATGACGAACGCCACTGGTTAAAAGATCATTTTCTTTAATCCGCCCAATAGACCAATGAGAGAAATCGTCTTAGTGTGGATTCAGTCAAGTCAATTTTAATTTGTAAAATTTAATTTCAGACATTTCACATACAGACAATTTGATAGACATTTGATGAAAAAACAATTCTAAAACAAACAAATATCAGGTCATAAGAAAAATGTACACGGAACACACTTTAAATGGAGTTTAATGTTAGGAGAAGTGTCCTCATTTCAGAGGATTAAAATAGGACAACCCTATTATATATATATGGTCTCAATAATTAACAATAACGGCGACTGCTCAAAGAGATCTCAAGAAGATTGGCAATAGCAATCAAGAAGTTAAACACAATGAAGAACATGTGGCAAAGCACCCGCAAAATATTAAAATTAAAAATATTGAGAGCATGCATTCTTCCAGTGGCTACTTATGGTTGTGAATCATGGACTATTACACAAAAACAAGAACGAAAATCCAGTCCTTCGAAACTAAATGCTACAGAAAGATCCTACGAATACCATGGACAGAAAAAGAAAGAACACTGATGTCATGAAAGAACTAAATGTTAAAGAGAATTGGCTGATAAACAACATACTATACCGAAAAAAATTTCATACTTTGGTCACATCAAGCGTCACGATGGCCTGGAAAGAACAATACTAGAGGGCAAGGTCCCATGACGAAGAGGCAGACCAAGAAGAAGATGGCTACAAGATATTAAAGAAACCATGAACATGACCATTGACGAAGTGGGTGAACTGGCAAGAGACAGAGTGAATTTCAGATGCGCTGCAAAGAGAGCAATGTCCTATAAAGGATACGCACCTTGATGATGAATATATTATATATATATATTTTTTTTTCATGTCCAGAAACACTTGAGCTCTCAGCTCTTCGGTTCTGTACCATGGGCATAGTAACCCTTTGGTTCGGTGCCACGAACACCGTAAATCTGGAGAGCCTGTGGCTTTTCTGCTAGCCAGCGAAATTGAACCTCACTCACAAGGGGCTTGTCACCTGTTGTCCAGCGCGTTACGAACATGCTGGACCGGCGGGCGAACCCTAATATATACGTACATTCACACGCATATACACACATACACGCAGGGCCGTGCGGTATATTTTCTCAGTATGATGCAAGTCTTCGAAATGCCGCGCCTCAAATGGTTTTTCCTTAAAATTACCTTCAATTGTAATTATGATTTGGTTGCTTATGCCGCCCCTCTTGCGGTTCCGCCTGAAGCGGCCACCTCTCTGCATCATAGAACGGCACGGCCCTGTATACCCTCCTACACATAAGAGAGTATGAGAAGAGGCAGCATCAAGAGGTATAAAGATTTAGAGCGTCGAGTCCAAGAAGTCGCAAAGTACCATATAAAGATATAAACGGTTTTTATAGAGTAAATTGAGTCCGGTCATCAGGGAGATATGGCGCTGTGACCTGGATGTCATGAGCTACCAAATGGTCAGTGCCATTAAAGGAAACGGCTACTAGGGTCACAGTGTCACAGAGCTCTTCCGTATATCATGTTGATGTTAACAGAAACGATGTTAACAGAAACGATAGTTAAGTTTTTATTATTTTCTTTTCTGTAATACTGTTTTGTCTCACAGAGTCAGGATAAGGAGAGATTTATAGAACAGGTTTTTGTGTGTGCTTCATAAATGGTGTGTTTCGTTGCCTCTGTTTTTTCTGAGGTCCACCTAATGTTACGTATATCCTGTAAATCTTAACAGAAATGGAAATTTACTTTGTCTTCAATCACATGTTTTATTGGTTTTGTTAGTGTTAGTTTTATTTAGTTTTAGTGCTTGTCGTTGATCATCAACTGCACGTCGAACTAATTAGTACATAAGTGCTTCGATCTCCTCCTCAGTATGTCTCTCAGTTTAGTTTAGTTGTCGGATCATCATCACTGCACATCGAACCAGTTAGTCATAAGTGTCCGATCTCCTCCTCAGTATGTCCTCGCGTGTGGTGACTAATGACCCGGTTCTTTGTTGGTTTACTATTCTTCTTTCACTACCAGTAAAGTGTTCTTGTCTAGCTACACCACATTTGATTTGGTATTCTTGTAGTCTGGTTAGTGTTGTAGATTCATCACTATTACTTGAATCAGACCTCTCTCCTTAGAGATTTTAAATATCACCCGTGGTCCATTTCTAGCCCGATTTTTAAAGCAGCCATATCTGCAGGTCAATCGGCACGTTCATTTCCCTTACTCCTGCATACCTGGCACAAAAATAAATTGATTTTGTCAGCCTAGACCTTCCCAGCGACCCCAACCATTGTTCTCGTGCCTAGCTATTTTCAATCTTCCTGAGCATACTCATTGAGTCACTGAGAAAACATGCATGGATAAAAGTCTGTGATTCCAGCCAGATCATCTCCTTAGTTACTGCCATGATTTCCATAGTGAGAGTGCTTATAGTCATGGCAAAACCACCACTGTCTTCATTCCAGCATCCTCTGACTTGAGCAGTGAAAGCTCACGAGCTCTGAACATGCCGACTCACTGACCCATTTGTATTAATGATTAAATCGTCCTCAGACGTGTTTCAGGGTTGTGAATCCCACTCTCAGAAAGATTAATATGAGTCCAGATAATGGAGAAAGAAAACAATAACATACATTCAATATAGCCCCATGTAACGACAACAACATACATTCAAGTATATGCCATGTAACGACAACATACATTCAGTAATGCCATGTAACGACAATAACAGATACATTCAATATATGCCCATGTAACAAACATACATTCAAGTATATGCCATGTAAGACATCAACAACATACAATCAAGTATATGCCCCATGTAAGGACATCAACAACATACATCAATATGCCATGAGGACATCACAACATACATTTAAGTATATGTCCATGTAACGAACAACAACATAATTTAAGATATGCCCATGTAACGACAATAATAACATACATTCAAGTATATGCCTAAACAACATATATTCAAGTATATGCCCCATGTAACGACAACAACAACATACATTTAGTATATGCCCCATGTAACGACAATAACAAGATATTCAAGTATATGTCCCATGTAAGGACATCACAACATACATTCAAGTATATGCCCCATGTAACGACAATACAACATACATTCAAGTATGCCCCATGTAACACAACAACAAATACATTTAAGTATATGCCATGAAGACAACAACAACATACATTCCGTATATCCATGTAACGACAACAACAACATACATTTAAGTATATGTCCATGTAACAACATATATTCAAGTATATGCCATGTAACGACAACAACATACAGTCAAGTATATGCCCCATGTAACGACAACAACAACATACATTCACGTATATGCCCCATGTAACGACAACAACAACATACAGTCAAGTATATCCCAGTAACATCAACATATATTCAAGCTATATGCCCATGTAACGACAACAACAACATACATTTAAGTATATGCCCCATGTAACGACAATAACAAGATACATTCAAGTATATGCCCCATGTAGACATCAAAACATACATTCAAGTATATGCCCCATGTAACGACAATAACAACATATCATTCAAGTATATGCCTCATGTAACGACAATAACATACTATTCAAGTATATGTCCCATGTAACGACAATAACAACATACATTCAAGTATATGTCCCATGTAAGGACATCAACAACATACATTCAAATGTATATCTTCAAGTGTAAAGACAAAAACAACATACATTCAAGTATATGTCCCATGTAACGACAATAACAACATACATTCAAGTATATGCCCATGTAACGACAATAACAACATACATTCAAGTATATGTCCCATGTAACGACAATAATAACATACATTCAAGTATATCCATGTAAACAATAAAACATACATTCAAGTATATGCCCATGTAACGACAATAACATACATTCAAGTATATGCCCATGTAACGACAATAACAACATACATTCAAGTATATGCCCATGTAACGACAATAACAACATACATTCAAGTATATGCCCATGTAACAACAATAACAACATACATTCAAGATATGCCATGTAACGACAAAAACATACATTCAAGTATATGACCCATGTAACGACAATAACATACATTCAAGTATATGCCCATGTAACAACATAAAACATACATTCAAGTATATGCGCCATGTAACGACAATAACAACGAAGAAGAAGGAAAAGATTTCTTTGAAAGTCTCTCTATCACTTTAAATAACATCAAAAGCAAAGAAGTGATCTATGTAATGGGAGATTTGAACGGAAGAGTAGGGAAGAAAACAAATGATCATGAATACTGTTTAGGACATTTTGGAGACACATCAACAGAATGAAACAACAATGGGGAGGAGCTAATAAATCTATGTTTAGAACACGGTCTAAAAATAACAAACACATTTTATCAACATAGACAGAGCCACATAAAAACTTGGTACAGATGGGACAATTTGCTTCAAGCGTCACAGATTGATTACATACTTGTAAGATACAGACAGAATGGATATATCACAGACGCCAGAGTTATATCAAACATTAACATAGATATCGACCATCGACCTGTTGTACTAACTGAAAGAAGACAATTGCTGAGACCAAAAGACAAAACTGAAACAAAACATTGGAAAGAACCTGCTTTAAGCTTTAAAAAGTTGGAGGAAGAAACAACCAGAGACAAGTTATATCAAGAAATGAACCAGATCTACAACATCTTACCCAAGAGAATTGATAACATCGAGAAGGAATGGGAAGTATTTAAAACCTCCATATCAAACAATTTACTAAAAGTATGTGGCCACAAGAGGACCAGCCAAAGCTCATCAAACAGCATTCGAGAAATAGAAACAAGGTGTCAAAAAGCAAATGCAGTGACCTACCAGCTGGCACCATTACTACAACACCCAAAGTTCAAGATGAAGTGAAAAGACAGATGATAAAAAGTATTTTCCTACCAACACTTTGTTACCAGTGCCAAAGTTGGTTTTTTACAGCAACACATCACAGAAAGCTCACCACGTTGAAATGAAATGTTGAGGAATCAGTGGAAGTCACCAGGAAAGACAGACTACGAAATGAGGACATCAGAAGCAGAGTGGGTATAACTTTATGCACCGAATACATTGAAAGACAACAAATGCAGTGATTTGGACATTTAATGAGAATGAAATACAACCAACCACCAATAACAGCATACAATAAAAAGAGATCGGTACTAGAGCTAAGGGAAGACCAAGAAAAAGATGAACAGACAATATCAAGACCACACTACATAAACACGGATATAACACAACAAGGGCGACTCATCTAGGTCTAGAACACAAATTAAAGCTCCAATCCCTACGCTTAACGGCAAGAGTGGCCTACTAGCTAACGGCAAGAGTGACAGCCAATTACATCTTCCACCTGGGAATAGACAATAGACAATTGAATCCCACTCGCTGAGAGATATGGGTGTCGACATTGGTACAGCATGAAAATAACGACATACCAAATATGGAAAGAAATTTATTAATCAACATCTGTGTTGGACCACTGGACGCTGTTGGATTTGCTGAGGCGGAGATCGGAGCACCTATGGATATATCAGCAGTGAATGATAAAGTTATCATATAACGATAACATAAAACCTGTTCTAGAAATCTCTTCTTATCCTGACGATGTGCGGTAAAACAGGATTAGAGAAATGAAAGAAAGAAAAAACTATGAAGCTTTAAACAACTGTTATTAAATTCAGTGTCGGCTCATTGAGCCAGCAACTAGCGAGTGATGCTGTCTGGATCTTCCTTTGTCGTCACACTGCTACCGGGTTGTGCCCAGTGTCGTGGTTTTGTTTCTTGCGCTGTTCTGGTGTTAGGATTGTTATCTTTGTCTTTCAGATGCTCCGCCATCTAACTCTTCGTGGTCTTCCTCTTGCCTTCTTCCCGATGTTCTGTTGTAGAAGACTCTGTATATGTGGAGTTTGAATGATTTTATTAAGAGCAAACCACTCATTCTTTGTTTATCTATATAATTCAAGCACGGTTTTGTGCCAATTCTTCTTATGCTGATGTTGGTGATTCTGTCTTTCTTGTGTTGTTGGTACTTCAGCAACCATTTACATGTTGTCTGTCATGGGATAATGACCAATATTTTACGAAGTTACTCAAGGGAGTCTGGTCATCAACTAGAAATGGTATCTGTGGACTTGAGAGAAAGTAGGACAGTAGTGATGAGGTCAAAGGTGAACATTGTGTGTGTGTGTGTGTGTGTGTGATTTATCGGAGATGGTTTGAAGATCAAAGGAAACGTCTTCTTCTTCTTCTCTTCTTCCACCATTTACTTCTTCTTCTTCTCTTCCACCAATTACTTCTTCGTTTTCTTCTCTTCCACACTTTACTTCTTTATAGAAGTGTTGTAGGTTGGGGGAGGAGAGAGGGTGGTGGGGGAATGAAGGGAAGGGAGGTGAGTAGTGACTTTGTGTGTTATTGTTTTAAGACACTTTGTAAGCTGTTATTTATTTTCTTAAGGCTGTTCTTGATGCCACCGCTCCAACTTTGTCATGGTCTTCCTCTTACTCTGGTCTCGTTATAACTTCTCCGTGTGTCTCTCTGTGGTAGACAATTCCAGGGCATTCGTGTCATGTGTCCGAACCATTTAATAAAAAAAAAAATATTTGTATGACTGATTTCTCATCTGTCTGTCTGTCAATCTATATATCTTCTTTGCGTTCGTCCTTTACGACCAATTTTAATCACTCTTTGTGATATGTTTGATCTTTGCCAAGAACGTGTATACGTTCACATTGGTTTGGTAGGCCCCTAAACGCATAGACTTCTACACGCTTAGGACACATGCATCTGATTTCAGCCAAACCTCCTCAGTCGCCTCTTACGACATGCATGGCAGGTAACAGTGGTTCTATTCTTTACACCCCAAATTTGGGCCCTGTAACCACTCAGGCGTATGTTAGTAATCATATGTTATCTATATAATATATATATATATATTATATATATTAAATATATATATTAAATTATATATATATATAATCGTATGTTAGTAGAATAGTATATATGTAATCTATATATGTTAGCGGCCATCATGAATCCAAACCAAATAAATACACAATCATTTTGAACTCAAGAGATGGTTTTAATATACCAATTTTAAGCGTGCGCCACAGGTACTCGGTTCATTCGCCTCGTGTGGTGAATGGAATATTTTCCCAAAGATCTCTAATCATATCAATGTAGATGAAATCGAGTCCCTAGTCCTATCGGAGACGGACAATACAAAGTAGTGTTCAAGTTGAATACTTTTAAAATCTTTGAGAATATTTGGTATGTCGTTATTTTCATGCTGTACCAATGTCGACACCCATCTCTCTCAGCGAGTGGGATTCTATAGTCTATTGTCTATTCCCAGGTGGAAGATGTAATTGGCTGTCCACTATTACCGTTAAGCGGAGGGTGGGAGCTTTAATTTGCGTTCTAGGGCTAGATGAGTCGCCCTTGTTGTGTTATATCCGTGTTTATGTAGTGTGGTCTTGATATTGTCTATCCATCTTTTCTTGGTCTTCCTTAGCTCTAATACCCGAACTCTTTTTATTGTATGCTGTTATTGGTGGTTGGTTGTATATTTATATCGATACGACTAGGCTGGAAAGACGTTGCCCGTGTAAAATGCATTTAACAAATAATAAAAAAAACACCTTTCGTACACACAATTTTACCATCTTAAAAAAATTACATCAGGAAACTTCGCATAGCTACGCAGTTCATGCACTGTCGATGAGATCTTCACGTGTAAGAAAGAAATGGGAGCCCACCTGGTTATTCACCGAAGTACAATGACGTTGATCCTTTTCATGGGCGTAGGTACGTTTACACAGGAGGGGGGCAAGTGCCAACCCTGGAACAAAACACGTAATCACAAAGTACTGTAGTTTTACAAATTACAAAGCAATGACAAAATACAGCAACGTTTCGACCAAAACGGCCTTTATCAAGCAAACGAACAAACAGGAGTGACAAATTAAAAACAAATGGACGACCAAATACAAACGTATCTAAGGAAAATCTGGAATAAAAACGAATAACGAAATAAATGTAACACAAAAACACACATAAAAACTAGAAATAGAAAGGAAAAGAAACAATGAAACATCTAGTAAATATATAACTTGAAAAAGAAACAATGAAACATCTAGTAAATATATAACTTGAACTTCCTTTCTATTTCTAGTTTTTATGTGTGTTTTGTGTTACATTTATTTCGTTATTCGTTTTTATTCCAGATTTTCCTTAGATACGTTTGTATTTGGTCGTCCATTTGTGTTTCATTTTAATTTGTCACTCCTGTTTGTTCGTTTGCTTGATAAAGGCCTTGTTGGTCGAAACGTTGCTGATTTTGTCATTGTTTTTGTAATTTGTAAAACTACAGTACTTTGTGATTACGTGTTTTGCCAATCAAATAGTTTTACTGCAGTTCCATATATATATACTAACCCTGGAACATTGCTTTTTGACAACAATTTCATGCTAACCTGGACTTCTCCATTTTCGAGTGGTAAACTACCCATCTACGGCATGTCATTCAGATAAACTACCCATCTACGGCATGTCATTCAGATAAACTACCCATCTACGGCATGTCATTCAGATAAACTACGAAAAAAACCAACTATAATGAAAACACCTGTGGCAAGTAATGCAGATATCACACTGGAATCTAAAATGATAAAAATAACAGAGCAGTTCACCTATTTAGGTAGCAATTTTGATTGCACAGGAAATGTTAAAAAGAAATTATGATACGAATTGGCAAAGCAACATCAGCTTTTAAAAGTCGCAATAAAATATGGAACTGTAAGTTATATAGTATTAAAACTAAATTACGAATTTTCAATTCAAATGTTGTATCAATCCTAACATATGCCAGCGAGAGTTGGAAAATGACTAAAATATAGAAAGTAAGTTGAAGGCATTTGAAAATAGATGTCTGTGAAAAATAATGAATATAAAATGGAATGAATTCAGAAGAAGGATGAAATCAGAGACATGTCTGGTCAACCACTAGTGACAACTGTTATAAGAAAGAGAAGATGGGGATATGTTGGGCACACCTTGAGAAGAAATGGTCAACGAATATCAAAGCAGGCATTGAAGTGGGATGCAAAGGGTTCAAGAAAGAGAGGACGACCTAAGGAGACCCTGAAACGAACTTTGCTGAGAGAGGCAAGAAATATCGGTCTCAGTTCCATGGAGGAGATTGAGCGAGTTGCCCAGGTTAGAGCGGTATGGAGAAATTACTTGCAGGCACTATGTAACGTATAACGGTACGAGAGAAAGTAGTATTAGTATATAAACTACCAACTAATATTGTTTTTAGGTTTATTATGCCCACTCCGAGACAAATTTCCGTTGCCGCCGTTGATCCTATAAATCAATGAATCAATCAATCGTGAGAAGACTGTTTGCAAAAGATAAATATAACTGTACGGAACAAAAACACACAATGTTTAAATAAAATAAACACTCCAACTCGCGTTGAGAAATGTTTAGATAATACATTACGACAGCTCATGAAGTTTTCAGTCTAATTGTAAACTTGTTCACACTTTAAGTAAACAAGGATTCCGATACGCATTGAATTATCTCTAGTAGCAAACCTTTCTGGAACCCCCTATCATCTATTATTCTTCCCCTTTCTCTAATCCTGTTTTGATAATAGAAGAGATTTCTAGAACGAGCTCTTGTATGCACTTCGCTTTCTTTCTCTGTCTCTGTTAGTTTTGTGGTTCACTGTTTGTATGGATGATCTTACGTTTTGTATACACAGTTTCTGAAAAGCACTTCCCTTTGAGACGCACTGTCTGTTGGTAATCTGGTTATGTGGCCGAACCATTTAATTTGTTAGTTCTTGATGAAGTTCTGTATTGATGTTGTACCAAGTTCTTTCTTGATGGCTTCATTTCTAAACCGGTCTCTTCTTGATACTTCCAACATTCTACGCAGACTCCTAATCTCTAACTAGTTTTCTTTTATAATTTAATGTCATTGTCCATGTTTGACACTGATAGTATAAATTCTAAAGAATGATTGGTTGTATAATGCTCTTTAGTTTTATAATAATAATTCCTCTCGTACCGTTATACGTTACATAGGGCCTGAAGTAATTTCTCCATACCGCCTATCCTGTAACTCCCAATTCCTCCATGTAACTGAGACCGATATTTATGCTCTTGTTTTGATTGATTTTTCGATGGAGATATTGTTATCCGTTCCAGTGGCGGCTCTGGTCATTTCTCTTGGTGGGTTAGAACAATTTCGGGAAAATCATGGTTTTGAGTATTTACTATTATTTGTCTATTCCGAGTTATTCCCTTATATAGTATTAAACAAATTACCAATTTTCAATTCCAATGTTGTATCAATCCTAACATATGCCAGCGAGAGTTGGAAAATGACTAAAGATATAGAAAGCAAGTTGAATGCATTTGAAAATAGATGTCTGCGAAAAATAATGAATATAAAATGGAACGAATTCAGGAGAAGTGATGAAATCAGAGACATGTCTGGTCAACCACTAGTGACAACTGTTATAAGAAAAGAAGATGGAGATATGTTGGACACACTTTGAGGAGAAATGATCAACGAATATCACAGCAGGCATTGAAGTGGGATGCAAAGGGTTAAAGAAAGAGAGGTCGACCTAAGGAGACCCTGAAACGAACTTTGCTGAGAGAGGCAGGAAATGTCGGTCTCAGTTCCATGGAGGAGATTGAGCGAGTTGCCCAGGATAGAGCGGTATGAGAAATTACTTGCAGGCCCTATGTAACGTATAACGGTACGAGAGGAATTATTATTTATTCCCCTTATCGGTTTTTGGTTGGGCCGGGCCCCACTGGCCCTTAATGACGAGCCGCCCCTGTTCGTTCCAAAATTGATGATCACACTAAGGTTTAATTTGTACGAAATCTACCTGATACGAAATCTATCGATGAGATACAAGTATTTTTGCATGCAGTCTTATATACCTTACGACGTTACGAATCCATGTTTAACTAAATGGTAGGTAGCTTGGTTGATGTAAAAAAACGTTTTTTTATATAACTTTGCATAAGCACAACAAAATGATAATCAAAGTTTAGAATTTACAGTAATAAACAAAATGGTGGCGAATGTTTACAAAGGCGTATCCCTATTATATATTATAAAAAGAAAGGTGACATTGTGAACAAGTGATACCTTCCACTTCTAAAATGAAAATAAATGTTGTGTACATACGCCAATGACAGTCGGTAGGAAACATTGTGAACTGATTAGTTCTCACGGAATTCCGATGTGATTGATGCTGTGCATTGATGCACTGAATTGCATTGCATGTGGAATACGGAAAGGGTTATTTATAGACAAACTTGACAAGCGTATTGTAAAACTTCAACAAGTATACCATATCAACATCGCTGTTATTTTACTATTAACATATAATGCAAATCTTACAGAACTAAAGGTTTGGGTGGGCAAAAAATACATTAGGAAGGTCGCCACTGTTACCTATATACAAATGTAAAAATCAAGAATTTATATCAAGAGGATGATTTTATATCGGTCGGTAAAAAAGATCACGAATTTTGGAATGAACTTATAGTGTTTTTCTCTCAATCGAATGTCATTATTTCGGATTTGTCGATGTTTATTCTTATATTGTGTTCATGGTATTGTATTGTATCTTAACGCTTTGAGAGAGTCTTTCCAAACAGAAGAGTTTCAGGGCTGTGAATCCCACTCGTTGACCAGATTAATAGAGATGAGTTTCGATATTGGTGCAGCCCGAAACGAACGACATACCAAATACGCAAAGAGATTGATTAATCAACATCGACTGTGCGTGTTGGGCACTTTAACTTCTACATGGTGTTCAAGATAAAAGCAGCCTGTGAATGGAACTAATCTGGCATATATGTATGGAAATGAGAAGGTTCAGTTATGACGTAGTATAGGTCAAGGTTGTGTGATGGTGTATAATTGTAGTGCGGGAAGGGGCGATGAACAAATGTGACGTAGGACAAGCTAGTCATAACCGGTTTAAATAGTAAATAGACGAGATGCCATGCGTACCTGGCAAATTTCTATTTATCACTGGGCTGCTTTTAAGTTGAACACCCTGTAGCTTTGCTGAGGCGGAGATCGGAACTCATGTCCGGAGTGCTATGATGATATTCCTCATATATCTGATAACTAATTGATTGTATGTTAACTGGAGTCTGTTCTTCTGTTGTTTATATGATTGCCTGGTCGTCGACAAAAAGAAATTCGTTTAAGATTCCTCCAATGCTGCTCCCATCACTGGTGTTTGATATTTTACTGATTTGGTCCATATATGTGAGAAACAACAGCATGGGTGTCTTACTCCAGACTCATGCCTTGTAATCTATATGTGTATTTGCTCCATAAATATAAGTTATTTATCCACTATATTGTTTATTGTTTCTCTTATTTTCCACTTCCGGTTTTGTGTTGCACTCATTTCGTTATTCGTTTTTATTCCCAGGTTTTCATTAGATAGGTTTGAAAGTTTCTACATGTAATCGTCCATTTGTAGTGTTCCTCGAAATTCGTCATTCTTGTTGTATCGTTTGCTTGATAAAGGCCTTTTGGTCGAAACGTTGATGTTTATCGTCACTGTTTCTGTATTTTGTAAAACTATAGTACTTTGTTTTTACGTGTTTAGCTATTTTTCCAAGTTTTACTACAGTCTCCACCCTTTTTCAATACTCCAGACCTAACTCCAGATATGCTCATGGCAATGAGAGAGCGGCCATGCTTGCACCAAAAGCATTGATTGTTTGTAATTTGAGCGTGTATAAGGTTGATTTTATTCGGTGTCTTGGCCACCTACTGTTGAACGAGGACACGAAAACTGACGTTGAATCAATCCAGCGATTTAGGGAGTTTGGAATTACACGTTGTACAAGTAGTGCTGGATGCTTGAGGAGCTGAGAGAGAAGTATGTTTAACCAGCAAGCCACAGGAACCATCAGTATGCATACCCTTCGATATCTGTTGGAGGAGATTGAGCACCTATGGGTCTGCTCGAAGTGCTGCGGTGACGCCAGTTCAGTGACCAATAACTCTAACCAATACGTTCTGATAACTTCAAACCTAACATGGAACTTTTCTGAAAGTTCTATGTTTTGTTTTATTTTATTGCTGTTCTTATAGAACCATGACACAGTTGCATTCGTAGGTTCACCAGTGTCCCTGAATCAGACACACCAGCAACACAACAAGCAAACACACCAGCAACACACCAGCAACACACCAAGCACACACACAAGCAACACACCAACAGTCAACACGATGTATCTCACTGATAAACGTGTTTGTGTGCTGATGGCCCGGCAGTCGATTTAATTACAGAGTTCAGTATAGAATTACATATTGCTTACATCTTGCTTACATATGGTCCCATATTGGTGTATTGACCACTTAATGTAACCAACGCTTTCCACCAAATCGTAGACGAATTCAAATATTGACATGTGATTTGTCGTTAAATCAGATACAACTATTTGCCGGAAGATACGCCTATGCAATATCGTGTACCAACATTTTAGAAGGGATTAGAGATCTGGGTCACACATACTCGGCTCATATTTCAGATGGTGATTTGATTATACGGAGAAGATTCTGGAAGAAAGTACTAGAGAATTGGTTCGGTCTGTCATCTCAATCTACTTTATGTGAATGATAGCTTTAAGGGAGCAATATTCACTTTCATAGATCGACAAAGTTACATGTTGGCACTACTGAACAAATTTAACGGGGAAGTTGTAATTTAATTTAGCTCAGGAAGATATTGACGGAAGCTTTGATACAGAATGAATGTTTCTGTGTGATGGACGCTAGAAATTTGATTGATGGGAAAAGTTAGAAGGAGAAAAGAAAGGATGGAAAAGGAAGGAGCGGAAAAGGATGGATGGGAAAAGGAAGGCTGGGAAAAAGAAGGATGGGAAAAGGAAAAATTGGAAAAGGAATGATGGGACGAGGAAGGATGGAACAAGGATGGATGGGAAAAGAAAGGATGGGAAAGGAATGCTGGGAAAGAAAAGATGGGAAAAGGAATGACGGAAAAGGAAGGTTGGGAAAAGGAAGAATGGGAAAATAAAGGATGGGAGAAGGAAGGATGGGAAAAGGAAGGATGGAAAAGGAAGGATGGGAAAAGGAAGGATGGAAAAAGGAAGGATGGGAAAAGGAAGGATGGAAAAAAGGAAGGATGAAAAAAGGAAGGATGGAAAAAGGAAGGCTGGGAAATGGAAGGATGCGAAAAGGAAGGTAAAAGGGAGAGTAGGAAAAGGATGGGAAAAGCATGGAAAAAGAAAGATGGGAAAAGGAAGAAGAAAAGAAAGCAGTAGGGGAATAGAGTATAGCCGGGGATAAAGAGTGAATGAATGGAGAGAAGATGAGGAGACATAAAGAGGAAGAGATGAATGGTTGAAAATAATTGAACAAGAAAGAGAATGCGAGCTGAAGGAAAAGAGTGAAGGATAGAGAGATGGAGAGAGAAAAGCAAAGAGAGAGAGAAGAGAGAGATGGAGAGAAGAGCAAAGAGAGAGAGATAGATGGAGAGAGAAGAGCAAAGAGAGAGAGACATAGAGAGATGGAGAGAGAAGAGCAAAGAGAGAGACACTAGAGAGATGGAGAAAGAGCAAAGAGAGAGACATAGAAATGGATGAGAGAAGAGCAAAGAGAGAGACATGAGAGATGAGAGAAGAGCAAAGAGAGAGAGACATAGAGAGATGGAGAGAGAAGAGCAAAGAGAGAGACATAGAGAGATGGAGAGAGAAGAGCAAAGAGAGAGACATAGAGAGATGGAGAGAGAAGAGCAAAGAGAGAGACATAGAGAGATGGAGAGAGAAGAGCAAAGAGAGAGAGACATAGAGATGGAGAGAGAAGAGCAAAGAGAGAGAGACATAGAGATGGAGAGAGAAGAGCAAAGAGAGAGAGACATAGAGATGGAGAGAGAAGAGCAAAGAGAGAGAGACATAGAGATGGAGAGAGAAGAGCAAAGAGAGAGAGTCATAGAGAGATGGAGAGAGAAGAGCAGAGACATAGAGATGGAGAGAGAAGAGCAAAGAGAGAGAGACATAGAGATGGAGAGAGAAGAGCAAAGAGAGAGAGACATAGAGATGGAGAGAGAAGAGCAAAGAGAGAGACATAAAGAGATGGAGAGAGAAGAAAAGAGAGAGAGACATAGAGATGGAGAGAGAAAGAGAAGAGAGAGAGACATGAAGAGAATGGAGAGAGACATGAGAGATGGGAGGACAAACAATAACATAACAACACAGAAGAATATAGAACGATGGAGAATGACAAACAGGAGACATAAATAGGAAGATGGGGAATATAAAGCAGGAGAAAGGGATAGAGAGGATGGGGAATATAAAGCAGGAGAAAGGGATAGGAGATGGGAATATAAAGCAGGAGAAATGGATAGGAAGATGGGGAATATAAAGCAGGAGAAAGGGATAGGAACATGGGGAATAAAAGAAAAAAAAGGAAGGAAAGAATAGGAATAAGATAAGACTAAATTATAAAAATCTATGGAGAAAGGAGGTCTGAAGAGTTAGAATAGAAAAGAAGATCAGTAGGAGAAATGGAAGAAAAAAGAAAAAATTAGATAGAAGGAATGAAAGAAACAAAGAGGAGTCAAAAGGTGATGAAATCGAGAAAGGAGGAAAAGTGAAAAGCAGAAATCGATAAATGATACAAGACAATGTAGATAGATAGGAAGAAATGATACAAGACAATATGTAGATAGATAGAAGAGAAATGATAAAATGAAAGAAGGAAAGATATAGAGAAAGAGATAATATAACAATAGAGATAAAGATAAGATAAGATATTTGTGGTTGCGTTTCATTATCTTATCTTATCTTAACCACATTTGCCGTGAAGCGACATGGGGAGAGTTAGTATTCTATCTTGTGTCAGGTGTGTTGCGCTTGATGTTGCCAGTCCATGCTTTCGCAGGGACTCTGAGATGTTATCTATCCATCGTGTTCTTGGCCTGCCTCATGCTCTGCGCCCCGAGTGTCGATTATTGTAGACACGTGATGGTAGTAAATGTGGTTCCATTCTCATTAGATGGCCGAATCGCTTGATTCTTTGCTTCTCGATGTACTGTATGCATGGTATAGTACCAACAATGCTTCTGATATTCAAGTTTCTCACTCTATCTCTCCTTGTAACGTGACAGCTTTTCGTAGACATCTCATTTCACATGTTGTAATCTTTCTTTCTTGTGTCTTAGTCCAAGGCCATGTTTGGCACTGATAGCAGAGAGTTGGAATAAATATGCAGTTTATCAGTTGTTGCTTCATTTAAATTAAGTAAAAAAAAACTTTTAAAATTCAAACAAACATGTTCATCTCCAAAATGCATTGTATCACTCGCCAGTGCTACAGTGTTCGTGCACTGTCTCTGAGATCTTTATGTGTAAGAAAGAAGTTAGAGTACATATGATTGTTCACAGTAGTGTAATCTTGCAGCCATGTCCATCATACATACACTAACGAAACGAAACGTGGTCTCATGAACGAAGCTTACAGAGCAAGCTATGAGGAACTCCAACTGGCATGCAGCTTCATAGAGGTAACCCATCTCATCGTTTAGACGAGCAAACGAAACCGAACGCAAAGAAGAAGAAGATACATACACCAATGAAACGAAACATGACCTCGTGAACGATGCTTACAGAGCAAGCTATAGGGAACTCTCGAGGAACTCCAACTAGCATGCAGCTTCATAGAGGCAACCCATCTCATGGTTTTAGACTGAGCATAACAAACCGAACGTAAAGAAGAGAAGAAATTGCGACGTAGCTTTAGAGGAATAAACTTAAATTTAGTTGCCTGTTTGCCTGACAATTAAGTTTACTAACGTCGACGATGACTTGTAATGACTAAACATTATTAGGGTCTGGTGTTGTGAAGCATGACAAAATAGATCACGTTGTACTAACTATCAATTTATTTATCTATATCATTGAGTGTAACCAAGTTCAGCAATCTCCAGCAAAATCGAATTAAGTTATTGAGGTCATCCAGTAGAAGAATAAGACAACATTGTTGGTGTGTTAGTGTTGTATCCGGCTGTATGGTACCGGGTTCACAAGGGGAGCAAAGAATAGTACCACTGCGACCTACAAGGAATGTCGTAAGAGGCGTCTGATGTCGGGGTCTAGGGAGCTGCGGGAAAAGACAGAACACACAGCACCCACATGTCTAACCTTGATCATGTATGCCCCACCTGTGGTAGGGATTGTGTTCTAGGATTGGACTCTACAGTCGCTTCTGAACACACCAGAGAGGTGCAGCAGCGCACGTCTGAGCCTGTTGTCATTATCGCTTGCGATAGACGGATATTAGGACCTAGGGAAGCTAATCTACAAAATAAAAAACATTGCAGAAATCGGATGTGCTGACGCATAACTGGCACAACGTAGATTGCTCTTAGGCTCAAACCACATACAAATCACAAAGAGTGGTTTAACAAGTGGTCGATATGGAGCATTTGAAGAAGAAGAAGTCTTATACTTGTTGGATGCTTTATCTTTGCCAATATTCTCTGAATGCTTTATCTTTGCCAATATTCTCCGAATGCGCTGGGACCAAAGCCACAAGAACAGCGCAAGACATAAACAGAAAATCACGACAATGGCTAACAACCCGGTAACAGTGTGACGACAAAAGAAGAAGAAGAAGAAGGACAGATTTATAACAGGAATCTCTGGAAATTGTTCCATGCGGGAAAAGACCAAACACGTTTAAAACTAGAGTCCAGCACTGTGCCCAGCGCAGCAGAGATCCTCCACATTCCATGTTACAGAAGAAGAAGAAGAAGACAATGAACCCCATTTTGAAGAATGAAGAAAGTAGAATGGTTGTATTTAATTATGTACATCGTCTTTTACACACAAACAACAAGAACGAAAATCCAGTCCTTCGAAACGAAATGCTACAGAAAGATCCTACGAATACCATGGACAGAAAAAGAAAGAACACTGATGTCATGAAAGAACTAAATGTTAAAGAGAATTGGTTGATAAACAACATACTATACAGAAAAATTACATACTTTGGTCACATTAAGCGTCATGATGGCCTGGAAAGAACAATACTAGAGGGCAGGGTCCCAGGACGCAGAGGTAGACCAAGAAGAAGATGGCTACAAGATATTAAAGAAACCATGAATATGACCATCGACGAAGTGGGTGAACTGGCAAGAGACAGAGTGGATTTAAGATGTGCTGCAAAGAGAGCAACGTCTTGTAAAGGATACGCACCTTAATGATGATGATGTCTTCTTCAGGGGGTTTCTGTGGCTAAGTGGTTAAACCCTTTGCCTTGTGAGTCGAATGTCGTTAGTCCGAATCCGGACCACGCCGTTCTGTTCACGAGTGCAGTTTTTCCAGAAACTTCTACGATTGTTGCTGGAGCTAGGCTTCTGCTTTGTGCACTACTCTCAGCAGGTGCACAATTCTGCGGAGAGGGACCGAGCCATATGAGCTAAAACCAGGTGAAATTAAGTCAATCCTTCGGCTTTAAAATCCTTTCTAAAAATAAATATTTTTCCTCCCCATTTAGCTACCAACGGAGTACAGGTCTTCAACAAACTTCTTCCAGTTTTTTCTCTCTCAGAACGGCACCTAATGATGATGATACTAAATTATCCAGTAAATTGGTTGTACGCCATCTTAAAAAAAAACACCGAGCCAGTGTATCAGCTCTTGGGTGCGAACCGGTTAATTTCGGGCATAGTTAGCAGTCCGAGGTAACAAGTATGGGACAGGGAGACCCACTCAGAACAAGGTTGTATTTTAAAAATTCACACAAAAAAAACTAACAAACATATTGTCATATAATTTGGCCACCAGTTGCTAAAGACATTGTTTTCGAATGATAAACAACATGTAGTGTATGCACTGTAGTTAGTTATTTTAAAAATAATTAATTTTCTTGAAAATATTTTGTAAAAAACCCCCTTTGGGAGAGGATTTCATAAATATAAGAAGTACAAAGAACGCCAAACTGGCATATGATGTACATATCACCCATAGTTATAGCGTGAACCTTTTTGTCTAAACTGTATATAAGCAGAGATATTGTTTTTCTAATTTGAATTTTTTTTTTTTATTTGGAAGGGTTACATTGCAAAAACTATATCTACAAAACCAATTGAGTTAGACATTTTTGGAGGTTCACGCTATAACTATGGGTGATATGTACATCATATGCAAGTTTGCATTCTTTGCACTTCTATGTTTATGAAATCCTCTCCCGATGCAGGGGGTTTACAATATATTTTCATAGAAAATTAATTATTTTAAATAACTAATTAGAGTACATACACTAAACGTTGTTTATCATCGAAAACGATGCCTTTTACAACAGGTGGCCAAATTGTATGACAATATGTTTGGTAGTTTTTTTTCTGTGAATTTTTTAAAAAATACAACCCTATTTCTGGGTGGGTCTCCTGCCTTAACACTACTGTTGTCACATAAAGAGATACCGCTAGCAACTAAAGCAAATCTCATAAGAACGATTTTCTGGCCAGCACTAAGTTACCAGTGTCAAACATGGCCAATAACAGCAGCTAATAAGCGGCAAATCATAACGACAGAGATGAGGTGTCTTAGAAGAGCTGCAGGTGTGACAATAAGAGACAAAATTAGAAATGAAGAAATCAGGAGACTGGATGTGAAACCAGTTATGCAATTCATAAAAGAACAACAGATTAAATGGTTTGGACACCTGACCAGAATGCCCTGGTATCGCCTACCACAGAGAGCCACACAGACAAAGTATAATGAGTACAAGGCAAGAGGAAGACGACGCAAAAGATGGAGCTACGGCATCAAGAACAGCCTTACGAACATGAATATCAGGTTACAAAGTGCTTAAAAAAGCTCACACAAGATCACTACGTTTCACCCCCAACACTTCTATAAAGTAAATGGTGGAAGAGAAGAACAAGCACACACAAGATCACTACGTTTCACCCCCAACACTTCTATAAAGAAGTAAATGGTGGGAAGAGAAGAAGAAGAAGATAGTTAGCTGTTATTAAAGACACTGTGCTCTGGTTGAAGCGACTATGAAAAGAAGAGCAATGATGAGAAAAGTGTAAGAAAGAAAAAATATGTGTGAACATGTCCATTCTCCGGGCACCTGGCCCATTATTATTGATTTACCACGCAATCTCTTATTGTGAATGTTATAAACATGCCCCGGGGGTATTCATACGATGGCTTTGTTACAGGTTTACCTGATTCCATTGTCTTGGAGATAAGCACTAGAATGTGATCTATTCTTGACATTTCTACACAAAGGCAGCAATGTCTTGGACAAGATGAAGTGTAGGAAGCGTGTTAAACACTAACTCAAATATCAATAGTAGAGATTTTGGAAAAACTATCACGCACGCATGCACAAAATATATATATATGTACAGGTGCGGCTCATGGTCATTTTTCTTGGTGGGGCCAGACACAAATTTGAATCATTGGTGAGTATTTACTATTATTTGTCTATTACGGAAGTTATTCCCCTTTCGGTTTTGGTGGGGCCGGGCACCACTGGTCCTTAATGACGAGCCGCCTCTGTATATATATATTATTCTTCTTCTTCGTCTCTGAACGCTCCATATCGACTACTTGTTAAACCACCATTTGTGATTTGTTCATGATCTGAGCTTAAGAGCGATTGTGCGTTGTGACAGTTATGCGCCTACAAGTAGGCCAGCAGATCCGATGTAAGCGACGCTTTTTATTTACTAGGTAGTTTCCTAGGTCCCTACATCAGTCGTTTCTTACGACATGCATTGTAGGTCGCAGTATTGCTATTATTTGCTCCCATTGAGAGCCCTGGCAACAAGCGGGTATGTGATCTGAGTCTAGGAACGATTGTACGTTGTGTCAGTTATGCGCCTACAAGTAGGCCAGCACATCCAATGTTAGCGACGCTTTATTTACTAGGTTTGCCATCGTCTGTGTGTTGCCAGGGTCTTCAAGGAGAGCAAAGAATAGTAATACTGCAATCCACAAGGCACGTCGTAAGAGACGACTTAGTTAGGGACCTAGGGTAGCTACACATACAAATAAAAAGACTCACCAGATTGAAAGAGATGGGTGTCATATTGGTACAGCTCAGAAAAGAACGACATACTAATATGCAAAGAGATTGATTAATCAACATCGAACTGGCGTGTTGGATCGCTGGACGCTGCTGGATTTGCCGAGGCGGAGATCGGAGCACCTATGGACGTGTCCGGAGTGCTATGATGATAGTCCTCATATAACTGATAACTGATAAAAAGACTCGCAGATATTGGATGTTCTAACCTACTTGTAGGCGCATAACTGGCACGGCGTACATTCGCTCTTAGGCTCAGATCACATACAAATTACAAAAAGTGGTTTAACAAGTAGTTGTTATGGAGCGCTCGAAGAAGAAGACGTCATGCCTTGTAGGTCGTCAGTGGTACTAATCTTTGCTCCCTTGAAGACCTCGGCAACACACAGACGATATATCTCTCTTCTATCTTTCTGTTCTCTAATACTGTTTTGTCTTACAGCGTCAGGATAAGAAGAGATTTCTAGAACGGGCTTTTATGTGCGCTTCATTAACAGTGTTTTTCGCCGCCTCTTAAGTCCGAGGTTCATCTTTTGCGTGGACGGCCATTTTCTTTGTATCGACTGTATCGGAGTAACATTGCTCTCTGAAGCGCACTGTCTGTTGGTAATCTGCTTATGTGGCAGAACCATTTAATTTGTTGTTTCTTGATGAAGTTAGTACTGATGTTGTACCCACTTTTTCCAACCGGTATCTTCTTGTTACACCCAACATTCTGCGTATACACTTCATCTTTGTCTTGACTAGTTTTCTTCTATCATTTGCTGTCAGTGACCAGGTTTGGCACTGATAGCATAATGTGAGGAGAGAGGTTGAACATTGCTCTTTTTGTGTTCATGGTGACATGTTTGCATTTTTAAATTGGCGCTATTTGTCGTATAATTTGATTTGCTTTATTGCATCTGTGTTGAATTTCGTTAGTTATTCTTCCATTTGCTCCAAAAATGATCAAATAAATATTAATTGAAAACGGTGATTAGAGTTTAGTGAGAATTGTTATCACAACATTTTGGTCTCCGGTTTCCTTCTTAATATCTTTATCTGCGTAATCACACCCGACGCCCGTGTGGTTACCGGGGCCCAAATTTTGGGTGTAAAATATAGAACCACTGTTACCTATCACGCATGTCGTAAGAGGCGACTAAGGAGGTTTGGAAGAAATTTGATGCACATGTCCTAAACGTGTAGAAATCTATGCGTTTAGGGCCTACCAAACCAATGTGCAACGTATGCACGTTCTTGCAAAAATCAAACATATCACAAAGAATGATTAAAATTGATCGTAAAGAACAAACGCAAAGAAGAAGATCATCAAGTTACGTATCCTTTATAGGACGTTGCTTTTTTGCAGTGCATCTGAAATTCACTCTGTCTCTAGCCAGTTCACCCACTTCGTCGATGGTCATGTTCATGGTTTCTTTAATATCTTGTAGCCATCTTCTTCTTGGTCTGCCTCTGCATCCTGGGATCCTGCCCTCTAGTATTGTTCTTTCCAGGCCATCATGACGCTTAATGTGACCAAAGTATCTAATTTTTCTGTATAGTATGTTGTTTATCAACCAATTCTCTTTAACATTTAGCTCTTTCAGAACATCAGTATTCTTTTTTTTTCTGTCCATGATATTCGTAGGATCTTTCTGTAGCATTTCGTTTCGAAGGACTGGATTTTCGTGTTCTGCATCAAGTTCTTGCTACCTTCTCAATTCTGTTCATATTCTTCCTAAAATATACATTCTCAATCTGTTATATTCTTCTAAAATATACATTCTAAATTCTGTTCACATTCTTCCTAAAATATACATTCTCAATTCTGTCCATCTATTGTCTATTGTCTTTCTCCAGGCGGAGGATGGTGGAATTGGTTGTTCACTTTTGCCATTTAGCGTAATAGTTGGAGCTTTAATTTGCGTTCCAGGATCAGATGAATTGCTCATTTTGTGTTATATCCGTGTTGGTTTAGTGTACTCTTGATATTGTCTATCATTGTCTTGTTCCTCTCTTATCTCTTAGTACCTGATCTCTTTTATTGTATGCTATTAATAACCTAAGATACGCTGAGACACAATTCTCATGGCTACAAATGAACACGATCTGCAAGACTTGATAGACATACTAGTAACAGTGAAGAAAGTGAAGAAAAGATTAAGCATGAATATAAAGAAAACAGAGGTTATGGTTGTCTCCAAGAAACAAGAAACACCAACATGCAATATCAAAATAAATAACACAACACTGAAACAAGTCCATCGATTCAAGTATCTAGGAACATTCTTAACACCAGATGGAAGATGTACAACAGAGATTAGGAGTAGAATAGCTCAAACGAAAGTAGCTTTTATCAAAATGAGGAACACACTATGCGTGAACTCACTACCAATGACACTGCGAAAACGAGTACTCCAATGCTATATTGAACCAATTCTTATGTATGGCAGCGAATCATGGACACTGAACAAACAATCAATACGATCATTGGAAGCCACAGAGATGTGGTTTTACAGAAGAATGTTGAGAATTCCATGGACAGCAAAGAAAACAAACGTGGAGGTTTTAAATCAGGTCTGCACACAAAGAAACCTTATCAAAAGAATAAGAATCCGACAATCAAGGTTCTTCGGCATATAATGCGAAGAGAAGGTTTAGAACATTTGGTGACTACAGGTAAAATTCAGGGAAGGAGAGATCGTGAAGACAGAGGGAGAAGATGTTGGATGGCCTGACATCATGGTTCGACAAAATATCGACGTCAGAACTGATTACATGCACCAAGCAAAGAGAGTTGTGGAGAGACATGATCGCCTACGCCGGCAGGCATGGCACTTGATTGATTGTTATTGTGGTTGGTTGTATTCTCTCTCTCTCTCGCGATCACCGTTAGACTGATGTACCAGATTTCCCCATAAATCTCATTCAAGTGGAAACCTAATTCATGCAGCCTTAGCATTGGTGTATTTTACGTCACATCTTCAGCACCATTTGAAGCTCTGGTGCTTATCCTTTGGCAATATGTCCGGTTTCAACCAGCGTTTACTGGTTAGCTCTCCGTCTGTCTTGCAGGTCGGCTGGGGGCAGCCAAAGGCTGAGGGAGAGCGTTTGGCTGTCCCCAGCCGACAAGCAAGGCAGCAAGTTGGTTGTATTCCATTCTCATTAAATGTTCAAAACACTGCATTCACGCTGTCCATATTCTTACTAAAATATAGCTTTTCACTGCGGACAACATAAAACATTCTTACCTATCTTTACCTTCCGATTTGCCATACACATCTTCCAACTCAAGTTTGTATTTTTACTTCCATCTACCTTCTTCCCACGTCCCCATACTGGCTGCTCTATCTACCTTCCTCCCATACCCCCTGACGGGCTGCTCTCTCTATCTGCCTTCATCCCATACCCCCAGACTGTCTGCTCTCTCTATCTACCTTCATCCCATACCCCCAGACTGTCTGCTCTCTCTATCTACCTTCATCCCATACCCCCAGACTGGCTGCTCTCTCTATCTACCTTCATCCCATACCCCCTGACTGACTGCTCTCTCTATCTACCTTCATCCCATACCCCATGACGGGCTGCTCTCTCTATCTACGCGCTTAGATATCGACCTGGTAAATAACCTCTGATTGTATATATCCACTTGATCACTTTGAGATATTGAACATATCGATAGTTCATATTGCAATAGTTCAATGTATTCTCACAGCACATTTGTGTTATGTATGTACATTCAATGTATGATTAGGATTAGAATAGATCAAGCAAAAGCAGCTTTTATGAAAATGAAAAACACACTAAGCTTGAATTCACTACCAATGACACTGCGGAAATGAGTACTAAAGCTCTATATTGTACTAATGAACACTGAACCAGTGTAGGTGAGATCGAGTTCCTAGTCCTATCGGAGACGGACGATAAAACGTTGATCCTGTGTTCAATTTGAGAACGTAAAAGAACCTTGGCAGTTAAAATCGAGAAGAGCAGGCTGGTAAGCCATTTCAACATCTTAACATCTTAACATCTTGAACATCTTGAACATCTTCAACATCTTGAACATCTTCAACATCTTCAACATCTTCAACATCTTCAACATCTTCAAATCTTCAACATCTTCAACATCTTCAAATCTTCAAATTTAACACTTCAACATCTTCAAATCTTCAAATCTTAACATCTTCAACATCTTCAACATCTTCAACATCTTCAACATCTTCAACATCTTCAACATCTTCAACATCTTCAACATCTTCAACATCTTCAACATCTTCAACATCTTCAACATCTTCAACATCTTCAAAATTACACATGGTTCACCTGAGTGGTTACCGGGTCCAAATTTGGGATATAAAGAATAGAACCACTGTTACCAGCCACGCTTGTCGTAAGAGGCAATTAAGAAGGTTTAACTAAAATCGAATGCATGTGTCCTAAACGTATAGAAGTCCATGTGTTTAGGGCCTACCAAACCAATGTGCAACGTATACACGTTCTCGGCAAAGATCAAACATATCACAAAGAGTGATTAAAATTGGTCGTAAAGAAGAACGCAAAGAAGAAGACATCATGGATACTCGCCGGTGCTAAGGAGTTCGTGCACTTATGCTGAGATCTTCATGTGTAAGAAAGATATCGGAGCACATGTAGTTACTCACCGAAGTGCAATGATGATTGCATCAATCAATCGATCAATTAATCAATCAATCAAGCAATCAAACAAGCAGAATGAAAAAACTAATCATAAAACGTATTCACGCTCTATTGTGGTTTTCTTACCGATAAAATCAATTTTATCTTTTTATCTTTTATCTTTTTTTTATGTTTTGTTTAATCTGTGTACGGACAAAACTGCCACAACAAAAATATTGGATGTAACAAATCAGGTCGATTGAGTATTACAAAAATATTGGATGTAACAAATCAGGTCGATTGAGTATTACAAAAATATTTTATTGAGAAGTTTCAAGAAAAAACAAAAGTATATACTAGAGAGAACTGTGTAGGAATATCTTCTTTGAACATCACCGAGTGGTTACCTGGGCCCAAATTAGGGTGTAAAGAAAAGAAAGACATTTTCCTGCCACGCATGTCGTAAGAGGTGACAAAGGAGGTTAAGTGGGGCTAGCTATTCCACACCGTAAAAACATTAGATGGCTACAGAACGGAGAGCGAACTGAGTAAACGCTGGCTGAAACCAGACATATCGCTGAAGAATAAGCACCAGAGCTCCAAATGATGCTGAAGATGTGACGTAAAACACAACAATGCTAAGGCTGCATGAATCAGATTTCCACATGAATAGCACTTATGGGGAGATCTGGTACATCGGTCTGACCGGTGATCGCGCGAGAGAGAGAGAGAGAGAGATTCAATCATTTGAAGCATATTCATCGAATCTGATATGATAATCGTATGTGTTACTTGTTGCTCAGCCGCCTATAAGAGAGCTACGGAGGCAGTGATAAAACCTACCAAGTGACAGAATGATAACTAATCAAGTAAATACATCGATTTAGCTGCTATTTAGTAAATCAATCAGTTTAACAACAAAATAATCGATCTGAGAAGCTCATTCGATTTGTGATATTGATTACAAATAGCTATTTTAGTTGTCATTAAGTGTCTACCAAGCTATTGTTAAGTTTGTTGTAAATGTGATGTAGTGGTTCTCAAAGTGTGTACCCAGTGCACTAATGTTCCCACTGATATTTCTAGTCCCTTCATGCATGAATTTTTGGGACAAATATAGTCCTGTCCGCCTCCTTGACTACACAGTAGAAGCACAAGATAACCTACTGACTACACAGTAGAGCACAAGTTAACTTATTACTTTTCTCAATCCTGTTTTGACTCACAGCGTCAGGTCAAGAGAGATTTCTAAAACGGGCTTTTGTGTGCGCTTTGTAGATAGTTCTTTCGTCGCCTCTGTTATCTCTGAGGTCCATCTTTGCGGGCTGCCTTGTGCTTTGTACCCATTGTATCGGAGCAGCATTGCTCTTTGAGGTGCACTGTCTGTTGGTAATCTGCTTATGTGACCGAACCATTTAATTTGTTGTTTCTTGATGAAGTCTAGTACTGATGTTGTACCCACTTTTTCCTGATATCTTCATTTCTCAACTGGTCTCTTCTTGTTACACCCAGCATTCTGCGTAGACACTTCATCTCTGTCGTAACTAGTTTTCTTCTATCATTTGTTGTTAGGGTCCAGGTTTGGTACTGGTAACATAATATGGGGAGAAAGATTGTGTTGAACATTGCTCTTTCTGTGTTCATGGTGACATGTTTGCATTTTAAAATTGGCGCCATTTGACCTATCATGTGATTTGCTTTGTTGCATCTGTGTTGAATTTCATTAGTTATTATTCCATTTACTGAAAAAATGCTCCCCAGGTATGTGAAATCTTTTACTTGTTTTAATGGGTGATTGTCGATGGAGATATTGGTAGTGCTTTCCTCTCTGGCGAATGTCATTACTTCGGTTTTGTCGATGTTTATTCTCATGTTGTATTCGTTATATGCTAACTGGAGTCTGTTAATGTGTTGCTTTATTTCTATCCCTTTCATGCATGAATTTTTGGGACAAATATCGTCTCGTCCGCCTCCTTGACTACACAGTAGAAGCACAAGTATAACCTACTGACTACACAGTAGAAGCTACAAAGATAACACGACTCTGGCAGTGCCCTAGCTATTCCAGTAGTACACAATGAGTCCGAGTCACAAAAGCACAATGTATCAGCCTCGTTATTTCTCAGTATGATGCAAGTTCCAAAACAGTGCCAGTCTCAATGCTTCCGGTCACATCTACAATGTGTCATCCACGCCAGCGCTCTTCCTAGCTCTTTCTCCATATGATGCTAGTTCTTAGTTCTTTCTCTACTGGTTCCTCGTTCTTTCTCTACTGTATCAGTTCTTCCACTGAGTATCTTCTTAGTTTTCTCACTGGTATCTGCTTAGTTCTTTCTCTGAGTTCCTCGTTTTGTAATCTTATCATACCAACCCAGTCCATCTATTCTACGTAAACATCCATTTAGAAAGGTACCCTGCAGGGAAAGATGGAGTAGGGAAACCTAGACAGACCTGGAGAGAGAACTGAGGCTGATATTAAAAGGATAGGTAAAACATGGAACGAATTGGAAGAGATGGTAAGAGAGAGAGAAAGAGCTGAAAGAAGTTTGTTGAAGACCTGTGCTCCGCTGGGAGTTGAAAGGTGAAGAAGATGATGCAAGTCTTAGAAAGCTGCCCTTAATATTTTTCTTTAAATAACCTTCGATTTAATTTTTTTAAACTCACAAAATATACAAATGGTATACACACTATAATAACATGACTGATAGACAATAACATAGACCGATATAGAATAATAAGACTGAGATAAGAATAACATAGACTGATATAGATAATATAAAGACTTAATTATTGAAAGGTCGAATTATATTTGACTATATGACTAGAGATACCAATAACGAGCAGTGATAGCGCACTCATATCATATAGCAATAACATGCCCTGTATGTAGGCAGACCAATAAAAACATGGGACGGATAGGGAAAAAATTATGGAATCAAACCAACTACACCACTGACCTCATATCCAGTATTGGTGTATGTAGACGAATTCATTTAAAATCAGACAAAGCTAAATGAGTATAAATATAACAAGGTTAAGTAATATAGAAACAATATTAGATATTTACAAAAAAATCATACGATACAGAATTGATAAATAGCAAAACAGACCTGAGTGATTCATATCAAACACTATATTCAGCCCTTTCAGATCCCTGATCAGTCAGGCAACCATCATTGTCTGGCCTATTACAAGTTGTCTGAATGTAGACACTAGCGTGAAGCCTAGGTGTACAGGAAATACCAGACATGTCACAGTACCACGGGCATCAAAGAATAAAAACGCATAAACACATAAATCCATTCTATAAGAAATTAATATAACGATACTGACTGCACACTACATAGACCGATATGCACAATGAGAACTAGAAACGTACTGAGAATACGAACATACGAACATAGCGATATAGAACAGAATCAAATGACCGATATGAATTGACATGAAATACCATTCTGTGTAGGCTGTTATGAATATCAACAATAGAAGAATCAAAATGGAATAATGACGAGAAGAAGAAGAAAATGATAAATAAAGGTAAAGTATTTTCTGATTATTGATTTTTGCAATATTTAGAAGTTTTAGATAATGTAGCCTATGATTTTTTGTAAGACATTAAGAGTGATCACGACTTCTAAAGATTATAACCTAATGAAATGATTTAGCTGATTAACAGGACAAAAATTGAAATTAGAACAACAAAGAACTAGACAAAATCTGATCATATAGAAGAAGACATAGAGAGTGAGAAGTGAGACGTATAGAAATAACTGAGAGTTAGAGAAGCTATAGAGAAGTAGAAGTTCTAGAGATAGCTAGAAGTGACTTAGAAAGTGCAGAGAGAACGGATAGACAGAAGATAGACATATGAAAGAGACTGATAAGAATACTTAGAGAATGCATACTGACGATATAGACAATATGGAGTAAGAGATACAGTGTATAGACAATTAGAAGACGATATAGAGCATAAGACTTAGAGAATAGAGTGACTTAGACAATAACTAGAGCCGATATAGAAATACAGAGAGTTTAGAGCATATATAGAGTTAGACAATAACATAGACCGATTAGAAGATAGAATGTAGAAGGCAAGAATGACTGAGATAGCATAAGATGCCGATATGAGACAGATACTGACCGATAGTAGAGAGAGTGCTTAGAGAAAGAGTAGCCAGATTAGAAGAGTTGCATAAAGATTTTAATGAGATGTTGAGATTAATGAGATTGATGCTTATGAGGCCTTGATCCGGGTGCAGAGCGCTCTGTATTGAGAGCTAGGACTTGTTGTAGAGCAGAGCTAAGTAAAACTAAGGCCTTGGACTCAGGTAAGAATGTAGGTAAATCAAGCCCCAACTCACCACGTGAGCTGCTTCCAGATGGTGTATGTAGACGAATTCTTAAAATCAACATAAAATGCTAAATCAGAGTTAATGTATGCAACAAGTTAAGTTTAACAATAAGGAATATCAAATATTAGGAATATTTTTCACCAATAAATAACCATAGACTTACAGAATTGAGTAAAATTGCAAAAAAGCGTGCAGTGCTCTATCAAACATCTATATTTTCCGGCCCCCTTTTCCAGATCCCTGATCTAGGTCAGGCAACCCCCATTCAGTTGTCTGGCCTAGTTATCTAGAGTTGTCTGTAATGTAGGACACTATGCGTGAAAGGACTAGGTGTCCTAGGAAATACCAGATCAGGTGTCGGCACTAGGTACCAGCGGGCATCAAAGTTAAAAAAACCCGCAAAAACACATCAAATCCATTCTTCTCATAAGCAGAAATTAAATGATAAATAACCTGATGCCTTGCAGGTCGGCTGGGTACAGCTAAAGGCTGACGGAGAGTGAACCCAGTAAACGCTGGCTGAAATCGAACATATCGTCGAAGGATAAGAACTAGAACTCCAAATGACGCTGAAGATGTGACGAAACATACCCATTCTTGGTGTAGGCTGTTTATATATCACAATAAGAATGATGAAAATGGCAAAAAATAACGATCGAGAAGAAAGAAGAAGAAATGAGAAATAAAAGTAAGTAGTATTTTCTGATTATTTCTGTATTTCTTTGATTCTTATTTAGTAAGTTTTTGTGTATTGTGCGCCTATGATTTTTTGTAAGACTTTAAGAGTGTCACGCCTTCTAAAGATTTGAGAACCACTAATGAAATGATTTGGTGATTCCAACATGGAGGCATGTAGATTGTGAAATTTAGCAATCAATAAATGAACTTAGAGCAAGATTCTGTCAAAGTGCATAGAGAGAGAGTCAGAAAGTGTGCAAGAGTGTACAGAGTGTACAGAGAGCGCTTAGAGAGTGCTTAGAGAGAGTGCTAGAGAGAGGTGCTAGAGAGAGAGTGCTTAGGAGTTCTTAGAGAGTGCTTAGAAAGTGCTAGAGAGTGCTTGAGAGAGATGCTTAGAGAGAGAGTGCTTAGAGAGTGCTAGAGAGTGCTTAGAGAAGATGCTTAGAGAGAGAGTGCTTAGAGAGTGTTAGAGAGTGCTTAGAGAGAGTGCTTAGAGAGAGTGCTTAGAGGTGCTTAGAGAGAGAGTGCTTAGAGAGAAATGCTTAGAGAGTCTTAGAGAGTGCTTAGAGAGAGTGCTTAGAGAGAGAGTGCTTAGAGAGAGAGTGCTTAGAGAGAGAGTGCTTAGAGAGTGCTTAGAGAGTGCTTAGAGAGTGCTTAGAGAGAGAGTGCTTAGAGAGTGCTTAGAGAGTGCTTAGAGAGTGCTTAGAGAGTGCTTAGAGAGAGTGCTTAGAGAGAAGTGCTTAGAGAGTGCTAGAGAGAGAGTGCTTAGAGAGTGTGAGAGTGCTAGAGAGTGCTTAGAGAGAGTGCTTAGAGAGAGTGCTTAGGAGAGAGTGCTTAGAGAGAGTGCTTAGAGAGTTAGCTTAGAGAGAGAGTGCTTGAGAGAGTGCTAGAAGTGCTAGGAGTGCTAGAGAATGCTAGAGAGTGCTAGGTGAGAGAGTGCTTAGAGATGTAGAGAGATGCTTAGAGAGAGAGTGCTTAGAGAGTGCTTAGAGAGTGCTTAGAGAGTGCTTAGAGAGTGCTTAGATAGTGCTTAGAGAGAGAGTGCTTAGAGAGTGCTTAGAGAGTGCTTAGAGAGTGCTTAGAGAGTGCTTAGAGAGAGAGTGCTTAGAGAGAGAGAGTGCTTAGAGAGAGAGTGCTTAGAGAGTGTTTAGAGAGTACTTAGAGAGAGTGCTTAGAGAGAGAGTGCTTAGAGAGAGTGCTTAGAGAGAGTGCTTAGAGAGTACTTAGAGAGAGAGTGCTTAGAGAGTATCTAGATAGTGCCTAGGGAGTGCCTAGACAGTGCCTAGGGAATGCATAGAGAGTGCCTAGACAGTGCCTAGAGAGGGCCTAGAGTGATGGAAGAAAATAAGAAAAGATCTCTTTCATGGACAAGATGCCTAGCCTATGCAACCGTCATGCTCAAAACATCAGTTACATCATGAGACCCTCTTCTCCTTGATTTTCTTTTTCTTCTCTTCTCTGTCAGGATTCCTACTTCCATAATCGTCTTTTCAAATTCTTCCTGCCTCTTTACATATAAACATTCTTCAATTTTGTTATTCTTACCTGTACCATCATTCAGTTTTCTTAGATTTTGAGTTCCTTCTCACTCCACAATAACATCATCATCAGGTGCCGTGCCGGCTGGCGTAGACGATCATGGATCTTCACAAATCTATAGCATTTGCAATCATCTCAGATATTAACGCTCTTCAGTGCCATGAAGTCAGGCTGTCTAATATTTTCTCTCTCTCTGTCTTCCTCTGTTTTGTCTTCCTTCAATTTTACAGGTTATCACAATGTGTTCTAAACATTCCATTCTCATCTTATGTTTACATCAAATAATGAAATAAAGCTGTTTGGTTGAAATACTACGGTCGGTAATGTTTGGTTTTTAAAAAATTTTTTTTTTTTTTTTAACGCCCCTAATACTTGTACAGGTGGCGACTGTGGCTTAGGGATAGTGGCTCGGTCTATTAACCCCGACGTTCTGAGTTCTGACGAATCACGCTGCGACAATTTGGTTGCAATTTTTCGCGTGGATTTTTACAAAGGACGATGGCACCACCCGTTCAGAAAGCAATGGCAAACTACTGAACGTAATAATGCCTAGAAAAATCACAAACAGCGTTAAAAAGTTGGGGTTGATTCGCAAAGTCCTGTCAAGGATATGCAATTAACTTTTTTAATACTTGTACAACCAGACAGAAACCCATGATGACCCAGGTCAAGAGGAGAAAATGGCGATGGGTCGGGCATACTTCTAGGGAAGACACAGTTGAGCGTCCCTAGACAAGCACTTGAGTGGAACTCACAAAGGAAAACGAAAATGGGATGCCTTAAACAGACCTGGAGGCGAAGTCTTCTTGAGGAACTGAAGAGTGCTGAACTATCCTGGGAGACCGCCAAAAAACCCAGCTTGTTGGACGACGGGTGACAAGCCCCCTGTTAGTGCGGTTCAATTCCGCGGGCTGGTAGAAAAGCCACATGTTCTCCATATTTACGATGTTCGTGGAACCGAACCGAAGGGTTACGATGTCCATGGCACTGAGCTGAAGAGCTGAAAGCTCAAGTGCTTCTGGATCGGAAAAAAAAAAAATCCTGGGAGACAATAAAGAGGATAAAGAGAACGAGAAGAGTGGCGAACAAATGTTGAGACCCTACGCTCCACGAGAAGGGGAGTGGAATAAGTTAGTAAGTAAATAAAATAGTTCTACATTGTCTATTTACAGACCAACTCTCAAGCATTCACCAAACACCCCCATCCCACACCGATGCAAACAAGAGAATGCTTACATCCAACAGGACAATAGCTCATTATCCAACCGGAAGTAGCTACTAGAAAAAAAAACTGACATGCGCACAATATGTCATCTTATGTGAAGTGACATGTACAGACAAGAAAAAGTAATTAGTTTTCGGAAACTGCTTCAGATTTCTATATTAGAACTTGAATTGATTCTATGTGGATGCTTGTCTTGTTTTTTCTTCATTATTTTGTAATTTAGCCAAAATATTTTTGTAGCAAACGTTCGTTTGTTGAATTGTTGCATTGTCAAGATGTCAGTTCTGCCATTTGTAAGATTTTGAAAGGTTATTGAAAGGTTTTCAAAACTAAGCTATAATGAAACCTGACAGACCTGAAGCTGACTGCCCAGTTTGTGGTACACAATAAATTAAGCGCATGACCAGAGATTGCTGAAGAAGGAAACCTGACAGACCTGAAGCTGACTGCCCAGTTTGTGATAATTGCATACAAATTGCTGAAACTTAAGCGACTGCCCAGTACCACGAGATTGCTGAAGAAGGAAACCTGACAGACCTGAAGCTGACTGCCCAGTTTGGGGTACACAGTAAATTAAGCGCATGACCAGAGATTGCTGAAGAAGGGAGAAGGAAACCTGACAGACCTGAAGCTGACCGCCCAGTTTGTGGTACACAATAAATTAAGCGCATGACCAGAGATTGCTGAAGAAGGAAACCTGACAGACCTGAAGCTGACCGCCCAGTTTGTAGTACACAGTAAATTAAGCGCATGACCAGAGATTGCTGAAGAAGGGAAAACCTGACAGACCTGAAGCTGACGCCCAGTTTGTGTACACATAAATTAAGCGCATGACCAGAGATTGCTGAAGAAGGAAACCTGACAGACCTGAAGCTGACTGCCCAGTTTGTGGTACACATAAATTAAGCGCATACCAGAGATTGCTGAAGAAGGAAACCTGACAGACCTGAAGCTGACTGCCCAGTTTGTGGTACACAGTAAATTAAGCTCATGACCAGAGATTGCTGAAGAAGGGAGAAGGAAACCTAACAGACCTGAAGCTGACCGCCCAGTTTGGGGTCCACAGTAAACTAAGCGCATGACCAGAGACTGCTGAAGAAGAAGGAGAGGTTTTCTTCTCAAACACATGTTTATTGGTTATTGTTTCCTGAACTGACGCCATAGCTCCCCAAGCAAGCCTTTAGGTGCTCAGTTTCCCCCAACAGATGTTGAAGGGTATACATATTGATGGTTCCTGTGGCTCACAAGTTGAACAAACTCCTCTCTCTCCCTCTGCTCCTCATGCATCCAGCTCTACTTGTGAAATGAAAAACGTGGCATATCTTTTACAGGACGTCGGCATTAACCACAGTAAACGTTGTTTTCTAGGCACAACTTATACGTTCAGTAGTTTGCCATTGCTTTCTGACTGAGTAATTCGTCAATTTTTGGCAAAAGACGAAATGTTTTGGACACTTGACAAGAATGTCCTGGTATCGACTAACTCAGAGTGCCGCACTGAAAAAGTAAGAACAAGAGGAAGACCACGCACAAGATGGAGCGACGGCATCAAGAATGGTCTTAAGAAAATAAATAACAGCTTACAATGGGACAAGCACACACACGATCAAAACAGCCCTCCCCCCCAACCCCTACTCAGTCAATAAAGTTCCATGCCTGCCGGTGTATGCGATCATGTCTCTCCACAACTCTCTCTCCTTCATGGAGGCCATTCTTTTTTGGGTTTTTTCGATCCAGAAGCACTTGAACTGAAAGCCTTCGGCTTGGTGTCATGGACATCGTAACCCTTCGGCTTGGTGCCACGAACACCGTAAATCTGGGGAACCTGTAGCTTTTCTGCTAGTCCGCGGAGTTGAACCCGCACTTACAGAGGACTTGTCACCCGTAGTTCAACGCGCTACGAACACGCTGGGCACGCGGGCATGGAGGACATTCAACAGCTTCTCCCTCTGTCTTCCACGATCTCTCCTTACCTTAATGTTACCTGTAGTAACCAAATTGTATCAACATTTCTATGAAGAAGTGAATGGTGGAAGAGAAGAAGAAAGAAGTGAATGGTGGAAGAGAAGAAGAAAGAAGTGAATGGTGGAACAGAAGAAGAAAGAAGTGAATGGTGGAAGAGAAGAAGAAAGAAGTGAATGGTGGAAGAGAAGAAGAATATCCAACAGTAGGTCTCCATCATCATCAAATAATTTGTCCTGAGCAGAACTTTGCCACCCCAACAGTCCTTCGGAATTTATCTCTCCCAAAGGCTAGATGTCCCGCCTCTGCAGCGTTATGTTCAAACCATCAGTTACATCCCGAATCCATCGTCTCCGTGGGCTTCCTCTCTTGCCGGTATACCTCCTTCCATGATGGTCTTCTCCAGCCCTTCATGTCTTTTTATATGTCCAAAATATCTCAATTTTCTCTTTTTTATTTGTAGCATCAGCTAGTTTTCTTTGATTTTAAGTTCTTTCTGGATAGATCAACTTGTTCTCTTCTCTGTCCAAGATATACGGAGAACACATCTGTAACACTTATATTTGAAAGCACATATATGTTTTTCCACTGCCTTATTAAATGTCCATGCTTCACACCCATACGTTGCCACTGGGAATATGTATTCTGAACTTTGTTTTCCTATCAGCTGCTATCAGATCGCCAAGAAAAGCTCTCTCTTCTTCTTTTTGCGTTCGTTCTTTACGACCAATTTTAATCACTCTTTGTGATATGTTTGATCTTTGCCAAGAACGTGTATACGTTGCACATTGGTTTGGTAGGCCCCTAAACGCATAGCCTTCCACACGTTTAGAACACATGCATCTGATTTCAGCCAAACCTCCTAGTCGCCTCTTACGACAAGCGTGGCAGGTAACAGTGTTTCTATTCTTTACACCCCAAATTTGGGCCCGGTAACCACTCGGGTGCATCCCCAAGAAAAGCTATAAAAAAAAAGAGAACATGATCGACAATATAATGAAACAAATAACTTTAAATAAATGGGTACATCTCTGGGAAATGGATGTGAACAAGCGAAACAGACAATTGAGAAATTCAATACGCCTTTACCCCGATTATGTTAAAGTGCATTTGAGCAATCTATATATATAAAGCTTAAAGTTCAAATGTGTTTCTGCGTGAGCGCAATTGTTGAAGAAAAAAGAGATTAGAGAATTGAACATATATTTCGATGTTATTACGGTAAAACATTCTTAGAAGAACAACTCAAATGTATAAATGGAGAATAGCTGGAGGTTAGAGTGGAGAAGAATAGAAGGAGGAAGTTGGGCAATTTGCGAAATGTCAAGAATCGGTATGTGAATAAAGGTGATTGATTGATAGATTGATTGATAGGACCATCATCATTGCACTTTGGTGAGTAACCATGCGTGCTCCGATCTCTTTCTTACACAGGAAGATCTCAGCGACAGTGCACGAACTACGTAGCACCGACGAGGGTCCCTGATGTAATTTTGAAGATGGTGAAGATATTTTTGTAGGAATTTTATTTTAATTTTTTTTTTTTTATGAATTTTTGCCCGGGCTTCGATTTTCCAGCCTTCTCTTTTCGATTTGGAGCTACCAAGGGTTTTTTTACGTGCTCAAACTGAACACGGGACCTACGTTTTATCGCCCGTCTCCGATAGGACTAGGAATTCGTTCTCACCTACACTGAGATCAGGGATCTCTGGGAAAATATCCAGATGGCTCCACGAGGGAGCGAACGTGGTACCTTTGACAGGAGAGGCGGGCACCTAACCTCTACGACACAGAGACCTAGCTTTACTAAACAGATCAGAATGCTGGAGAATGACAGAACAGGATATGCCCAAACTCTCCATCTTTCGTTTAGCTTGTCTGTGAAAGTTCTTGAGCGTATGAAAAAGAGTGGTTACTGGGGCTCAAATTTGGGGTGTAAAGAATAGAACCACTGTTACCTGCCACGCATGTCTTAAGAGGCGCCTAAGGAGGTTTGACTGAAATTGGATGCATGTGTCCGCTAGGGAATGCTAACCCGAAACAAATGCTTACAGAAAACGGATGCACCAGGCCGTAAGGCGCATAACATGGTGGAGCGACCTCTTACAATGAGGAATGGGATAACGGATTCTACGGTCGCCAATCTGCCTCGGAGATTTAGTCATGCAGTAAGAATGTCAGATCTACCATCACAAGGTTGGCTAAAACGTACTGCGGGAAGAGGTCGGCACAAACGGGGAAGCACAAATCATAGGAATTATATCCTACAGAGCTGCCCAGAGTATGCAGACTTGAGAAGAAAGAGGTGGCCCACTTACAATAGCGTTCAAGACAAACTGTATGACGGGGCTAATAATCTGAGGCAGACGGCTGCCTTTATTAGAGAATTCGAAATCCCAACTTAAAACCTAGTGAGAACTGCAGAAGACCCAACAGTATCGGCATGGCATGGCTGATAATCTGAGACAGACGGCTGCCTTTATTAGAGTGCCAAGAGATACAACATAGAGAGAGAGATAGAGAGCGAAGAGAGCACGATAGAAAGAAGAGTGTAGCTAAGAAAATGAATTTGTGGGTGTGTGCTTGTGCTATAGAGAGTGAGTAGAGAGAGATAATGAGAGACATATACGCCTGAGTGGTTAAAGGGGTCCAAATTTGGGGTGTAAAGAATAGAACCACTGTTACCTGCACCGCATGTCGTAAGAGACAACTAAGAAGGTTTGGTTTAAATCGGATGCATGTGTCCTAAATGTGAAGAAGTCTATACGTTTAGGGGCCTACCAAACCAATGTGCAACATATACACGTTCTTGGCAAAGATCAAACATATCACAAAGAGTGATTAAAATTGGTTGTAAAGAACGAACGCAAAGAAGAAGGAGAAGTGATAGAGAGTACGACTGTAACTAAGAAAATAAATGTATGGGTGTGTGGATGTGCTAGAGAGAGAGAGAGAGAGAGAGCGAGACTGGCAATTAGACAGAGAGAGAGAGAGAGAGAGTATGATTGTAACTAAGAAAATAAATGTGTGGGTGTGTGGGTGTGCTAGAGATAGAGAGAGAGAGAGAGAGAGCGAGACTGCGCAATTAGACACAGAGAGAGAGAGTATGATTGTAACTAAGAAAATAAATGTATGGGTGTGTGGGTGTGCTAGAGAGAGAGAGAGAGAGAGAGAGAGTGAGACACAGAGAGAGAGAGAGTAAGACTGTAACTAAGAAAATAAATGTATGGGTGTGTGGATGTGCTAGAGAGAGAGAGAGAGAGAGAGAGAGAGAGAGAGATTACAAATGACACTGAATACGTGAGAGAAATACAGAAAGAACACAGTGTATAAAAAGACAAAAACATGTTTGGGTTTTTTTAGCTAATAAAATGATAAAAATGAAAGTCTATGAGATCAAATGTCCGGTTTTTTTCCTGTTTCTGGAGAAACCATTATGTTACAACTCGCCCATGTAAGAATAAATTGTTTGGGCATGTTCTGAATTTTTCCATTTCTTTGTTTTTGTTTTATTTCTCATAAACCATTATTCCCGAATATTGTTTTCTAATTTGTGTATGTGTTTGCTTTTTGGATGTGCGTGTGTGTGTGTGTGTGTGAATAAGATGATGTCTTTATGAATTCATCAATTTATCAGCCATTTATCAACTTTATATGTTATGTTATGTTATGATCGACGTCATGGCACATTGCATTCCATTACTGCTCTGTCCTCGATGCAGCAGCCATCCATCCACTTGCTACGTACCATGAGAAGTTGTTAGTACATCTCTCTCTACCACGAGATGCTTCTGGCATGTCCAAACTTAACTATGTCCTTCGCTGCAGCAGCCATCCCAAAGTTCACTTGCTAACTGTACCCATGAGAAGTTGTTTAGTATATCCTCTCTCTCTACCACGAAGACGACGCTTCTGGCATGTCCAAACTTAACTATGTCCTTCGCTGCAGCAGCCATCCCAAAGTCCACTTGCTAACTGTACCCATGAGAAGTTGTTTAGTATATCCTCTCTCTCTACCACGAAGACGACGCTTCTGGCATGTCCAAACTTAACTATGTCCTTCGCTGCAGCAGCCATCCCAAAGTCCACTTGCTCACCGTACCCATGAGAAGTTGATTAGTATATCTTCTCTCTCTAACACGAAGACGACACTGTCTGACATGTCCAGATTTGTATATGTGTATATGAAAATGAAAATCGTGGCATATCCTTTACAGGACGTAGCCATCAACCACAGTAAACTAGTCGTTGATTTTTCTAAGCACCATTTATACGTTCAGTAATTTCCATTGCTTTCTGAACGGTGATGTCTATTTTCACCTACTGTAAAAACCCACTGAAACGAATTTGCTTCCAAACTTACCCACCGTTGGGTTTGAACCAGGTACACTTGGGTTTATGATCGAGCTCACTACCGCTTGAGCTACAAACGCTCACGTATGCGTATATATGCAGTCTTAACCCTTTAGCTGCTAAGGACGTATATATACGTTTTCCCCATTCACTTCTAAAGACGCATTAATACGTCTGTTATTATCTCTTCTCTGTGGGTTAAAGACGTGTTAACACGTTATATATTGCTACAGTCACTGTTATAGGCGTACATTCACGTTTGGGACTTAGAAACAAAGAGTAGCTATTTTTAGCTCAGCCTTCAGAAAGTATGTAGCAGCGGAAGGGTTAAAACTAGATGAATAATTTTCTATTCCAATGTTGTATCAATTCTAACATATACCAGCGAGAGTTGTTTATAGGTTACTAAACTGACGTCGTTGTACTCCAGGCAGACCCATAGGTGTTCAACCTCCACTCCAACACATATCCAAGAGTATGCATACCTCTGTGGCACACTGCAAAACTCTGTGGCTCAGGGAGTCTCTGTGGTTAAGTGGTTAAGCCCTTTGCCTTGTGAGTCGAAGGTCGTGGGTTCGAGTCCGACAGCGCCATTCTGTTCACGAGTGCAGTTTTTTCCAGAGAGCGCTAGGATTGTTGCTGGAGCTACGGAGTTCGTGATTTGTGCAATACTCTCGGCAGGTGACATGCCATTTCTGCGGAGAGGACCGAGCCATATGGGGTAAAACCCGGTGCAATGAAGTCAATCCTTCGGCTTTAAAACCCTTTTTAAACTGAATAACACATTCTGGTCTCAATTGACAAAGACTTGTTGCATATATTGCTTCTCATTTTCTGGAACGCTGCCCTATTCTGCTCTTTATTTCTGATCTACATCGCCATCTGATGTAGCAGTGGTTCGCTGATTAAACACACTCCTCACTCTTGTCCCTAAGGCATTCAGTTCCACTTGTACAACGGGTAACAACACTGCTTAAATCACTTGATAGGTTCAATATTTATTTTAGTGTCTTCATTCAACAAAGGCCTTTGCGATCCTGCACATGGTGTGGAAGTCCGCTGCCATCTCCACGAAAACAAAGCTCAGGATTTTCAGCTCAAATGTGAAATCGGTGTTGCTGTATGGCTCGGAAACTTGGCGAGTCACTAGGGCAAATACAAATAAGATCCAGACCTTTGTCAACGGATGTTTGCGGCGGATTCTCAGATTGAGATGGTATGATAGAGTTACAAACACGGATCTGTGGATAAGAACAGGGCAGGAACCTATGATGACACAGGTCAAGAGGAGAAGATGGCGATGGATAGGCCATACCTTGCGGAAGACACAGTCGAGTGTCACTAGACAGGTGCTCGAGTGGAACCCGCAGGGAAAACGAAAAGAGGACGCCCTAAGCAGACTTGGAGACGAGGTCTTACTGAGGAGCTGAAGAGTGCTCAATTGACCTGGGAGAACATAAAAAGAACAGTCAGAGACCGAGAAGAGTGGCGAACAACTGTTGAGGCCCTATGCTCCACGAGGAGCGGAGAGGATTAATGATGATTAATGATGATTCAATAAGCTGTCGCGAAGAAACCGAAGAACATCCCCTTATCCATCTTCAACTCCCCAACAATCGATGATATTGCTCCCCAACAATCGATGATATTGCTCCCCAACAATCGATGATATTGATGCAAGCCTGTCCGCTCTATCATTACCGCAAATAACCGCATGCCCAGGATAGTAGATCCACGTAAGCCTCTGGAGGTTAGAAACTTCTATAGCCCTTTTGCTGCTACATATTTTACGAAGATGGATCTAAAAATAAGGTAACAAACGTGAATGTACGTCTATAGCTGTGACAGTATAAATATATAACGTGTTAACACGTCTTTAGCCTAAAGAGGAGAGATAATAACAGACGTGTTAATGCGTCTTTAGCAGTGAATGGGGAACATGGTTAGAGTACTTCCTTAGCATCTAAATTGATAGACGACTTCCATAATACCACAACCAGCCCTTCTGGTTCTTGTGAAGCATCGACTGAATGTCAGAAACATCAACGGCCCCTGTATTATATTCTACATTCATCTTGCTCCTCACCAGAAAGGTGCAACAACACACGTCTGATGCTAGTCATCATCGCTTGCAATTTACGTCTATTATTATGTCTACGAAAAGTTACCAACAACATCAGAAAAGTTACCAACAACATCAGAAAAGTTACCAACAACACAAGAAAAGACAGAATCACTAACATCAGCATAAGAAAGAAAGTTGGCACAAAACCTAGCTTGAATTACATAGAAAAACAAAGAATGAAGTGGTTTGGCCACTTAATAAGAATGCATCCAAACTCCACAGTATACAGAGTCTTCTACAACAGAAAATCGGGAAAGAAGGCAAGAGGAAGACCACGGAAAAGATGGTTAGATGGCGTAGCAGAATCCCGTGAAAGAGCAAAAATAACAATCACACAAGCCACCAGAACAGCGCAAGACAAAAACAGAAAACCACGACACTGGGCAACAACCCGGTAGCAGTGTGACAACAAAAGAATAAGAAGATTATGTTATTGGTTGAACGTCTGGCTGAATGGATTAGAGCGTGGCTCACATGAAGGAGACCCGGGGTTAAATCCACGGTAAGGTTAAGAAGTATTTTTCTGTCGAGGGTATAAATAAAAATGCATAACCTGAACAGTTCCGCGGCGACTGCACTAGCCATGCGGGCATTAAATTCCCCAGGCTATGTCCCTCCTGTCCCCCACCGCCCAACAATTGATATTACATGTAGTAACAATAGTTTTTTTGTGTTTTTTTAAAAGAAAAAATATATTATTATTTTGGAGGGAAATATAATTCCAGAATTAAGGTACGCAGATGATATAGTTCTGCTCTCAAATAGTGTTACGGGCTTGAAACAGCTAATTCAGTCTGTCAAAGAAAAAAAACAGCGAAGATTAGAACATTTTTTCTGAATATAAAGAAAATTAAAATGTTGTCCACTGAGAAAGCCAAATCTCAACCTAAAATTATTATCAATAATAAAGACATTGAGAACGTCACAGATTTGCAATATTTTGGCTCTATAATTAAAAACACTGGAGATTGTATGAAAGAAGTTAGAAGAAGACTAGCCATGGTTTTCCAGAGGGTGATCAGCATGAAGAAACTGGCACAACATAAGCAAAGATTGTATGAAAGAAGTTAGAAGACTAGTCATGACTTTCCAGAGGGTGGTCAGCATGAAGAAACTATGACACAACACAAGCAAAGATTGTATGAAAGCAGTTAGAAGACTAGCCATGACTTTCCAGAGGGTGGTCAGCATGAAGAAACTATGGCCTGACACAAGTTAAGAAATAAAAGTAAGATTTCTGAGACCATGCATATTCCCTTGTGGCAACATACGGATGCGAATTGGGGACTATTACACAAACATTAAAGAACAAATTAGATACTTTTGAAACAAGGTGTTACAGAAAAGTTCTTAGAACATCCTGGACAGAGAAGAGAAGATTCAAAACATCCTACAAGACCTGCATATCAAGGAGCATTGGCTCATAAATAACATCATGTCCCGGGCGGAATATTGTAGCCACATTAAACGTCAAATCGGCTTGGAGAGAAAGGTAATGGAAGGCATGGTTCCTGTAGTACGAAGCAGGGGACGACCAAGACAAATGTGGCAGCAAAGAAATCTTGAACATGGTGCTAGAAGAGGCCTGAGAACTTGCAAGAGACAGAGAGCTTTTCAGACGGGCTTCTACAGGATGTTCAAGATAAAAGTAGCCCCATTGAAAAATCAAAAGTTGCCAGGTACACATTGCGTTTTGTATTGCTCGTATTTACTATTTTAACCGGTTCTGACTAGCTCATCCTTTCGTCACAAAAAGACTCGCGCACTTGACCGATAGTACGTCATAATTTAACCTTCTCATTTAATAAACATATGCCAGACTGGCTCCCGCGATGAGGCTACTCTTATCTTGAACACCCTGTATAATATGAATGCGACGTTCCGCAAGGGACAAGCAACTCCGTGATATTATTATTTGTGGTTGCATCCCCTGAAAGCCTTCGATAAAATTCCGGCCTATAGCCTTGTCTAATAAGCCATTATTTCGAATTTAAAAATACGAAATGGAATAAATCATTATCACTGAATTTAAAATCTTGAGAGTTCTAGAATTCTGCAGAATTACACAGTCTTGTCCAAGCACCAAGACGCAAGCTGTGAGAGATTGAGCGATGAAAAAACACAAAAACGAAACAGGACGTGTCTTCCAAATTGCGGGATAAAGAAAAGATTTTGTGGAAGAAATGTAAAGAGTGGGGGAGATATAATAAGAATGTCTCTCGTATGGTTGAAAGTTACATAGGGCCTGCAAGTAATTTGTCCAGAATATCAGTTATCAGTTATATGAACAGTTTCATGTGAAAAAAGTAAAAATGTGAGCAGTATTGAATATCTTGGTTCACTGCTAACAACAGATGGAAATGGAATGAAGGAAACTAAAAGATGAACAAGCATGGCTTTATACAGAATTAAACAACTAAAAACAGGAGAGAGAGGGAGAGCGAGATTTAGAGAGAGAGAGCGAGAGCGAAATTTAGAGAAAGAAAGGGATAGCGAGATTTAGAGTGAGAGGTAGAGAGCGAGATTTAGAGTGAGAAAGGGATAGCGAGATTTAGAGAGCGAGAGCGATAGGGAGAGCGAGATTTAGAGAGATAGAGAGAGGAGGCAAACAAAATTTCGAGAGAAAGAGAGAGAGGGAGAGTTAGATTTAGAGAGCGAGATTTAGAGAAAGAGAGAGAGAGTGAGATAGAGAAGAGAGAGATGGAGATTTAGAGAAAGAGAGAAGAGAGCGAGATTTAGAGAGAGAGGGAGAGCGAGATTTAGAGAGAGAGGGGAGAACGAGATTTGAGAGAGAGGGGAAGAACGAGATTTAGAGAGAGGAGGGAAGAACGAGATTTAGAGAGAGGGGAGAGCGAGATTTAGAGAGAGAGGGGAAGAACGAGATTTAAAGAGAGGGGGAGAGCGAGATTTAGAGAGAGGGAGAGCGAGATTTAGAGAGGAGAGAGAGGGAGAGCGAGATTTAGAGAGAGAGAGAGAGAGAGGAAGACCGAGATTTAAAGAGAGAGGGAGAGCGAGATTTAGAGAGAGAGAGGGCTTAATTATTTGTAGTCTTTTCAGACAAGGCTATAAGACGAAATTATAAAGCGAGTTTTCGGTGGAGACACCCATCTATAATAGAAGCTGTAACTAGCATTGTTAATCTTCATGGCACATCAGACATGTCCATAATTGTTCCGATCTCCTACCAAGCATGCATCTCAGTCTGTTTAGACTAACAACTCTCGTTCTGTGTTGATTGTATCTTCTGGGGTTTCTTTCATGGTTTTTCTGTCTTGCCGCACCTATAGGCGTGCAGTGTTCATTGTTCATTTGAGGATCATCTTCAACGGACATGTCTACGGGACTACGGGTGACTATCCCTTTGTGTGTGCGGGTTCAATTCCCCGGGATGGCAGAAAAAGCCACATATTCCCCAGATTTACGGTGTTCGTGGCACCGAACCGAAGGGTTACGATGTACATGGCACCGAGCCGAAGAGCTGAAAAGCTCAAGTGCTTCTGGATCGGAAAAAAAATAACAAAAATAACGGACATGTCCATAATTGCTCCGATCTCCTCCCAAGCATGTATCTCAGTATGTTTACAGAAAACCTGTATGTTTACAGATAACCTGTATGTTTACAGATAACCTGTATGTTTACAGATAACCTGTATGTTTACAGATAACCTGTATGTTTACAGATAACCTGTATGTTTACAGAGAACCTGTATGTTTACAGAGAACCTGTATGTTTACAGAGAACCTGTATGTTTACAGAGAACCTGTATGTTTACAGAGAACCTGTATGTTTACAGAGAACCTGTATGTTTACAGATAACCTGTATGTTTACAGATAACCTGTATGTTTACAGATAACCTGTATGTTTACAGATAACCTGTATGTTTACAGAGAACCTGTATGTTTACAGAGAACCTGTATGTTTACAGAGAACCTGTATGTTTACAGAGAACCTGTATGTTTACAGAGAACCTGTATGTTTACAGAGAACCTGTATGTTTACAGAGAACCTGTATGTTTGTTTCAACCCTTGAAGACAAATATATGTAGCAATGTATACGGAATTAGATGCCAGCCTGTCCAGCGTGTTCGTAGCGCGTTGGACGACGGGTGACAAGCTCCCTGTAAGTGCGGGTTCAATTCCGCGGACTGGCAGAAAAGAAACAGGTTCTCCAAGTTTACGGTGTTCGTGGCACCGAACCGAAGGGTTTCGATGTCCATGGCACCGAGCAGAAGAGATGAAAGCTCAAGTGCTTCTGGATCGGGGATACGGAATTAGACAGTATATCAGCTTTGGGTCATTTTATAAAAATACTGCTAGCCTGTGTATCGGTTCACAACGATGAAGGAGTTAAAATAAGTGAATTCAAGCCGAACATTAACAATTAAAATTGTATACAAAAATATAAATAAATAAAAGCGAACACGTGTGTGTAACAGAAGCTAACACATGTGTAACAGAAGCTAACACATGTGTAACAGAAGCAACTACATGTGTAACAGAAGTAATACGTGTAACAGAAGTGAACTCATGTGTAACAGAAGTGAACACACGTGTAACAGAAGTGAACTCATGTGTAACAGAAGTGAACACACGTGTAACAGAAGTGAACACACGTGTAACAGAAGTGAACACATGTAACAGAAAAGTGAACACATGTGTTACAGAAAAGTGAACACATGTAACAGAAAAGTGAACACATGTGTTACAGAAAAGTGAACACATGTGTTACAGAAAAGTGAACACATGTGTTACAGAAAAGTGAACACATGTGTTACAGAAAAGTGAACACGTGTTACAGAAAAGTGAACACATATGTTACAGAAAAGTGAACACATGTGTTACAGAAAAGTGAACACATGTGTTACAGAAAAGTGAACACATGTGTTACAGAAAAGTGAACACATGTGTTACAGAAAGTGAAACACATGATGTTACAGAAAAGTGAACACATATGTTAACTAGAAAAGAGTGAACACATGTGTAACAGAAGGGAACACACGTGTAACAGAAGGGAACACACGTGTAACAGAAGTGAACACACGTGTAACAGAAGTGAACACATGTGTAACAGAAGTGAACACGTGTAACAGAAAAGTGAACACATGTGTTACAGAAAAGTGAACATATGTGTTACAGAAAAGTGAACACATGTGTTACAGATACATAAATAATGGATTCTTCGAAAGAGGTTTGCCAGTGTGTTGTCGGGGCTTGCAAGGGGAGCAAAGAATTGTAACACTGCGACCTACAATGCATGTCGTAAGAGGCGACTATGTAGGGTCTATAGAAACTACCCTAGTAAATAAAAATTGTCGAAATCGGATGTGATGGCCTACTTTTAAGTGCATAATTTGCACAATGTACAATCGAATTTAGGCTCGGATCACATACAAATCATAAAATGTGGTTAACATTATGTCCATATGGAGCGTACAAAGAAGAAGAAGAAGAAAGGAGTTAATTCTTATTGTTCATGTTTGTTGGCCTACCATCATCATCAGGTGCCGTGCCGGTTGGCCTAGGCGATCATGGATCTCCACAAATCTCTGTCTCTGGTGTTTGCTATCATCTCAGATGTTGACGCTCTACCGTGCCATGAAATCAGGTTATCCAAAATTTTCTCTCTCTGTCTTCCTCTGTCTCGTCTACCCTCTACAGGGTGTTCAAGATAATTGCAGCCCCATTGACAATTCGAAAGTTGCCAGGTACACATTGAGTTGTGTTTATTTACTATTTAAACCGGTTTTGACTAGCTCGTCCTACGTCACATTTGTTCATCGCCCCTTCCCGCACTACAAGTACACACCGTCACACAACCTTGACCTATACTGCGTCATAACTGAACCTTCCCATTTCCATACATATATGCCATACATAAAGTCTCTGTGGCTGAGTGGTTAAGCCCTTTGCCTTGCGAGTCTCTGTGGCTGAGTGGTTAAGCCTTTGCCTTGCGAGTCGAAGGTCGTGGTCGAACCGACCGCGGCCTTCTGTTCACGAGTGCAGTTTTTTCCAGAGACCCTAGGATTGTTGCCGGAGCTACGGAGTTCGTGCTTCGTGCAATACTCTCGGCAGGTGGCGTGCCATTTCCGCGGAGAGGACCAAGCCATATGGGGTAAAACCCGGTGCAATGAAGTCAATCATTCGGCTTAAAAACCCTTTAAATACATATATGCCAGATTAGCTCCATTCACGGGCTGCTTTTAAGTTGAACACCCTGTATTTTACCGGTTGTCACAATGTGTTCTAAACCTCCCCTCCTTATCACATTGGCCTACACGCTCTGATATAATTAAAACAAGATTCATCTTTAGGTTGAAAGTGACGTGCCAGTCGCCTCTTACCACATGCCTTGTAGGTCGTAGTGCTACTATCCGTTGTTTTCCTTCCTGGCACCGGTAGTACATGGGCGACTACGGTAATAAACATCATTTCACAAACACGAGTACCTAATTTTAGCCATCATCTTCCAAATAACAGACGACACGTAATCATATTTTGACAAACTATAATCGAATCCAAAGTGCATTAGTATCGCCTAGACCAGCGGTTCTCAAATTTTGCATTACCGCGGAACCCATTTTAAATACATGTTGCTGCCACGGACGCCCAAAAGTTTCTGTATATAAAAATGGACAGGAATGAATTATCTTTGTGTTACAATAGTAAACAATGTTCTCAGACTGTGGGGAAACTTCAAATGATATTTCATTTTGTCCTGTCAGACATTTAGACTCCGGTCTGTTCCGGGTCCTTTGATTTCTCACTGGAACTAATTTACTACTGTTATATTCATATTTTTTAATTTTCTGGTTCTTTTTAAAAAATGTTTAAAGATATTTCTTCAAACGCCTGAAGACCTCCTGAAAGTACCTCGCGGATCACCAAGGGTCAGAGGATTTCAGTTTGGGAAACGCTGGTCTTGACAGTGGACTTGTTTGTCAGCTTGTTAGGTATCGAATAAGCTGTCATCTTCCAGTACGGTCTCAGCAACATATGTATGCAAATATGGGCTAATATATTGTGTTTTCTTCCAATCTATAGGATGTTTATAAAGTCACTATGTAGTGAATTTGGAAATTATTTAAGTAATTACCTCTATATAGGGGGGCACTGCAGTAAAACTATGTATAAAAATGATTTTATGACCGTTGGAATATCTCTATCGTAGTCTATATATAGTGTGCTGTGAAATTCGTCACTCCTGTTGTATCGTTTGCTTGATAAAGTCCTTTTTGTCGAAACGTTGCTGTGTATTGTCATTGTTTTGTATTTTGTAAAACTACAGTACTTTGTTATTACGTGTTTCGCCATTTTAGTAATTATCTCAATTATATGGCTCGGAATGCCGGATTGTAGGATACCAAAACGACTCTTTTATGGTGAGTTGCATAGCAGTAAACGCCAACAGGGTGGTCAGAAAAAGCGATTCAAAGACACACACTCAAGAACTCGAGGAAATCCTTTGGCATAGATGTCGACAACTGGGTGAATGTCGCTCAAGGCAGATCAGCCTGGCGCACACTTCTTCGATACGGTTCTTCGGCCTGCGAGGCAGGTAGAACAGCACGGATGGAACAAAAACGTCAAAATAAAAAGGCAATAAAACTTACCACAAGTGAAAGTATACCTTGCCCACACTGTACGGAACTCGCTTCTCAAGGCTGGTGGTCTGGGTTCAACTCCTGCAGTGTGCGTGGAATTTTTCCCGACCGCACGGCTCTCAGGTCGACCCAGCCTCAACTGGGTACCAGACATGCTCTGGGAAGTAAAGGCGGCCGGCGTGATGCTGACCACATCAGCCATCGTGTGCCGACGGTCAATGAAAAATACAGGCCTAACACTGTATTGCACTATATACCACATGGTATGAAAGGGTTCCTTTACTTTACTTATTCTTTTTACACTGTACAAGAACATTTCAAGCCCGTATTCACTAGTCATCTACGCACACACAGACAAACATAACGCAACTACATTGCTTTGGATGAAAATTGTGGGTGTTATCAACGTGTTTGACACTGATAGCAAAGAGTCTTGTTAGTGTCGGGTCTATATTTTGTTACTGTTCTTCTTTTTCTTTCTCGAATCCTGTATGCCTCACATGATCAGGTCAGGAAGAGATTTCTAAAACGGGTACTAGTATGCGCTTTATTAATAGTCTCTTTCGTAGCCTCTGTTATCTCTGAGGTCCATCTTTTGCGTGGCCGGCCTTTTGCTTTGTGCCCATTGTATCGGAGCAGCATTGCTCTTTGAGGTGCACTGTCTGTTGGTAATCTGCTTACGTGGCCGAACCATTTAATTGTTTCTTGATGAAGTCTAGTACTGATGTTGTACCCACTTTTTCCTGATGTCTTCATTTCTCAACCGGTCTCTTCTTGTTACACCCAGCATTCTGCGTAGACACTTCATCTCTGTTGTGACTAGTTTTCTTCTATCATTTGTTGTCAGCGTCCAGGTTTGGCACTGGTAGCATAATGTGGGGAGAAAGTTTGTGTTGAACATTGCTCTTTTTGTGTTCATGGTGACCTGTTTGCATTTTAAAATTGGCGCCATTTGACCTATCATTTGATTTGCTTTGTTGCATCTGTGTTGAATTTCATTAGTTATTCTTCCGTTTGCTGAAAAAATGCTCCCCAGGTATGTGAAGTCTTTTACTTGATTTAGTAGGCGATTGTCGATGGATATATTGATAGTGTTTTCCTCTCTGGCGAATGTCATTACTTCTGTTTTATCAATGTTTATTCTCATATTGTATTCGTTACATGCTAACTGGAGTCTGTTGATGTGTTGTTGTAGCTGTTCTTCTGTTGTTGATATGATTGCCTAATCGTCTGCAAAAAGAAATTCATTTAAGAGCTCTTCGAGGTTGTTTCCTTCGCTGGTGTTAGCTATTTTACAAATGTGGCAATATACGTGATGAATAGCAGGGGGATAGTACGCAGCCTTGTCTTACTCCTGACCCTACGTGAAACTTTTCTGATAATTCTGTATTTGTTCTAATCAAATACAGGATTATCAGAAAATTTCACGTAGCGTCAGGAAGTAGACAGGTTGCGTACTATCCCCGCTGCTATTCATCACGTATATTGTTACTATTGTTACTGTTGTTACTGTTGTTACTGTTGTTACTATTGTTACTGTTGTTACTGTTGTTACTGTTGTTACTATTGTTACTGTTGTTACTGTTGTTACTGTTGTTACTATTGTTACTGTTGTTACTGTTGTTACTGTTGTTACTGTTGTTACTGTTGTTACTGTTGTTACTGTTGTTACTATTGTTACTGTTGTTACTGTTGTTACTGTTGTTACTATTGTTACTGATGTTACTGTTGTTACTGTTGTTACTATTGTTACTGATGTTACTGTTGTTACTGTTGTTACTGTTGTTACTGATGTTACTATTGTTACTGTTGTTACTATTGTTACTGTTGTTACTGTTGTTACTGTTGTTACTGTTGTTACTGTTGTTACTGTTGTTACTGTTGTTACTATTGTTACTGTTGTTACTGTTGTTACTGTTGTTACTATTGTTACTGTTATTACTATTGTTACTATTGTTACTGTTGTTACTATTGTTACTGTTGTTACTGTTGTTACTGTTGTTACTGTTGTTACTGTTGTTACTGTTGTTACTGTTGTTACTATTGTTACTGTTGTTACTGTTGTTACTGTTGTTACTGTTGTTACTGTTGTTACTATTGTTACTATTGTTACTGATGTTACTGTTGTTACTGTTGTTACTGTTGTTACTGTTGTTACTATTGTTACTGTTGTTACTGTTGTTACTGTTGTTACTGTTGTTACTGTTGTTACTGTTGTTACTGTTGTTACTATTGTTACTGTTGTTACTGTTGTTACTGTTGTTACTGTTGTTACTGTTGTTACTATTGTTACTGTTGTTACTATTGTTACTGTTGTTACTGTTGTTACTGTTGTTACTATTGTTACTGTTGTTACTATTGTTACTGTTGTTACTATTGTTACTGTTGTTACTGTTGTTACTGTTGTTACTATTGTTACTGTTGTTACTATTGTTACTATTGTTACTGTTGTTACTATTGTTACTGTTGTTACTATTGTTACTGATGTTACTATTGTTACTGATGTTACTATTGTTACTGTTGTTACTATTGTTACTGATGTTACTATTGTTACTATTGTTACTATTGTTACTATTGTTACTATTGTTACTATTGTTACTGATGTTACTATTGTTACTGATGTTACTATTGTTACTGTTGTTACTGTTGTTACTGTTGTTACTATTGTTACTGTTGTTACTGTTGTTACTGTTGTTACTGTTGTTACTGTTGTTACTGTTGTTACTGTTGTTACTATTGTTACTGTTGTTACTGTTGTTACTATTGTTACTGTTGTTACTGTTGTTACTGATGTTACTATTGTTACTGTTGTTACTGTTGTTACTGTTGTTACTATTGTTACTATTGTTACTGTTGTTACTGTTGTTACTGTTGTTACTGTTGTTACTGTTGTTACTGTTGTTACTGTTTGTAATACCGCTTTTTAGGGCGATGAAGGACAGGGTCATAGGAACCTGAGGAAATTAATGGCTAGTGTAGTAGTCGCAAAACTTTTCAGGTTAGGATTTTTTAGTATGACCCTGACAGAAAACAACTTCTTGGCCTTACCAAATGGGAGCTAATTCCCAACAGAGCACAGGTCTTCAACAAATTACTTCCAGCTCGTATTCTGTCTTCCATCTCTTATAATTATTTCCACTTCTTGCATATCCTTTTAATATCAGTCTCCAGTTCCCGTCTCCAGATATTTCTAGGCTTTCCTCTCCTCCTCTTTTCCTGTAGGTTTCGCTTCTGCTCACTATAAACTGTTTGTTAGACAAAACTTCAAATCTGATTGGACGGATCTTATTACAAATGATGTCTCATGTGGGCGGAGTCAGCAGGGAAATACTGTCACTCAAATGAAACAAGAAATGGTGTCTTAATGGCTTGCTATCATTTTCATTTGTCGATTCCGGAACTAGTTCATTATCATGTGACACTATCTATCCAATCATCTGTTAGAGATTCAGCCTGTTTGATTAAACGACAATCATACACATTCTTACTTTGTTTAGACTATCTGCTTAGTTTGTTTGTATTTGTAAACTCGACTTTTTCTGTAAACTTGACTTTTTCTGTAAACTTGACTTTTTCTGTAAACTTGACTTTTTCTGTAAACTTGACTTTTTCTGTAAACTTGACTTTTTCTGTAAACTTGACTTTTTCTGTAAACTTGACTTTTTCAGTAAACTTGACTTCTTATGTAAACTTGACTTCTAATTCTTTTATCGTCACACTGCTACCAGGTTATTGTCCAAGGTCGTGGTTTTCTGTTTTTGTCTTGCGCTGTTCTGGTGGCTTGGGTGATTGTTATTTTGTTCTTTGACAGGATTCTGCTATGTTATCTTACCATCTTTTTCGTGGTCTTCCTCACGTCTACTTTCCTGATGTTCTGTTGTAGAAGACTGTATACTCTGGAGTTTTATTGTGAACGATCTTTTTGTGAACTTAACTGTATATTCTAAACTTGACCTTGTCGGTAAACTTTTCTGTATATTCCAAACTTGACTTTTCTGAAAACTTATCTGTATATTCTAAACTTGGCTTTTTTCGGTAAACTTAGCTGTATATTAAGGAAATGGATAAACCTAAAATGAATATAAAAATACATGAAGAATTACTACATCAAGTAAAAAGTTTCCTATATCTTGGTCAGATGATAACAGATAATGGCAGATGATAACAGATGATGGCAAATGATAACAGATGATGGCAGATGTATAACAGAAATTAAAAGAGAATAGGAATGGCCAAGGATAATTTCAATAGTATGAGAAAGTTACTGACATCCAAACAAATTACAAACAGGCTAAAAATGAGAATGATCAAATGCTATATATATATCCTATATTAATGTAATGCTCGGAAACATGGACAATGAACAAGCAGTTAGAAGACAGAATTGATGCATTTGAGATGTGGATATATAGAAGAATAGGCAGAGTTTCATGGACAGAAAAACAGACAAATAAACAAGTTTTAGGAAAACTAGGCATGAAGAAACAATTATTAAGAGAAATAAAATTCAAACAAGTAAAGTATTTTGGGCACATAAAAAGACATGACACCATGATAAAACATTTACTAGAGGGAAAGTTGAGGGGGAAGAGCAAGAGGAAGACCGAGAGATAAGTGGGAAGGAAACTTTAAGAAATGGACAGGTTACAGTCTGGCAGTGTACAACACCAAGGCAAAAGACAGAGGATGCTGGAGATTCATTGCAGCGAACCTTATATGCGGAGACGGCACCTGATGATGATTGTTTAATCTAAAGTAAGTACTTATAAAACTTCTTTACAGAAGTTGGAAGACTCCTAGTAGTAGTAGTAGTAGTAGTAGTAGTAGTAGGAGTAGTAGTAGTAGTAGTAGTAGTAGTAGTAGTAGAGTAGTAGTAGTAGTAGGAGTAGTAGTAGTAGGAGTAGTAGGAGTAGTTGTAGTAGTAGTAATAGGAGTAGTAGTAGGAGTAGTAGTAGTATTAGACTTAACAGTAGTACTAGCCGTAGTATTTGTTTACGAGGACCAACAATTCTCTTACTAGCTAACTCTGCATCTTAAGTCAACAGGTAAGTTATCATCCATACCTGGACTCACTGTAGCGTTATGATTATCCTAATCCTTAAGCCGACCCACTAATCCCATTTCAAAAAGAGATCAGCTAGATTATTGACGCAGAAAATGTTACCTGAAATATTCGACTGGTCTTAACTCTCTCTCTGTCATCTTCTTCTTTGATGTTTTCTCTTTGTAATCCTCTTCTCCGCCAGTATGCTGCCGGAGTTAGCAAAGGGAGCGAAGAATAATAACACAGGGACATTCCTCTTCTTCTTCTTTTTCTTCTTCTTACATTCGCCCGTTATGAATTCAGGCGTAGTCCGGGCACCTTTTATGACGCTTCTGACTGATTTTTGCGCGAAGTGATGCTTTCCTTATTACAGGTGTGCTTTCTCAGAATTCAGAGGTAAACACTGTGAATTAAAGGCATATCGTAAGAGGTGACTGAGGTAGGGGTCTAAGGAAGCTACCCTAGTAAATAAAAAGTGTTGCATAAATCGGATGTGCTCGCTTACTTGTAGACGCATAACTAGCACAAAGTACAAACGCTCTTAGACTCAGATCACACCCGTGTGTTGCAGGGGCTCGCAAGGGGGTAAAGAATAGTACCACTGTGACCTACAAGATAAACGTAAGAGCGGACTGAGGTAGCGGCCTAAGAAAGCTACCTAGTAAATAAAAAGCGTGGAAGAAATCGAATGTGCTGGCCTACTTGTGGACACATAACTGGCACAACGTACAATCGCTCTTAGGTTCAGATCCGCCCGAATGGTTACCGAGTCCAAATTTGGGGTGTAAAGAATAGAACCACTGTTACCTGCCACACATATCGTAAGAGGCTATTAAGTATATTTGACTGAAATCGGATGCACATGTCCTAAATGTGTAGAAGTCTATGCGTTTAGGGGCCTACCAAACCAATGTGCAACGTATACACGTTCTTTGCAAAGATCAAACATATCACAAGAGTGATTAAAATTGGTCGTAAAGAACGAACGCAAAGAAGAAGAAGTTGGATAATTCGCTGGAAAACAGACGTCGAGTTATAACGCGCGCTGACAAACGTTTGCAAGCAAGGAAAATCCAACGTAATCTTCATAGCGCGTCCAGACGAGAACAGACGAGAACAGACGCTTCACAAACGCGTGTGTTTAGTATAGTAGAGATGGAACCAACAGTGGAGAGTGGTTAGGAGAGTCTGTTCCTAAATGAAGTACTTTTCTCATTTGATGTTCGATATTGAAAGTATTAAACGATGTTTTGAAAAGAAAGCTTTGCTGATGTCGACAACAAGGGGAATTTCTGGTTTTTTTATCCACGTTTGAGGACTTTTATTCACGTTAGTTTCATCTTGAATTTTTGACGATGTTCTAGCAGGTATTTTATACGTAGGTGTACTTGTATGTTGTATTGTTCAACTATTTGTATGTTGAATGTTGTATGTTGAAATTATTGATTGAGATTTCATTGTTCTTTATATAAGTAGAATTAGATTCAACATTTTAGGTGATCTATTCTGGTGTTGTAAGTTTTTTAGTGTATGCGGTAGTAGTAGCAGTAGTTGTAGTAGTAGTAGTAGTAGTAGTAGTAGTAGTAGCAGTAGTTGTAGTAGAAGTAGTAGTAGTAGTAGCAGTGGTTGAGTAGAGAGTAGTAGTAGTAGGCAGTGGTTGAGTAGAGTAGTAGTAGTAGTAGCAGTAGTTGAGTGAGTAGTAGTAGTAGTAGCAGTGGTTGAGTGAAGTAGTAGTAGTAGTGCAGTGAGTAGTAGTAGTAGTAGTGTAGTAGTAGTGTAGTAGTATTGTAGTGAAGTAGCAGTGTAGCAGTAGTTGTAGTGCTGCAGTAAAGAAATAATAGTAGTAGGAGCAGTAATATTTGTTGTAGTAGTGGTAGTAGTAGTAATAACAGTAGCAGTACTAGTAGTAACATTAGTAGTAGAAGTAGTAGTAATAGTAGTAGTATTAGTGGTAGTAGCAGTAGAAGTTTTAGCAGTACATGTAGTAGTAGCAGTAGTTGTAGCAGTAGCATTAGCAGTAGTAATATTAGTAGTAGTAGTAGTAGCAGTAGAAGTAGTTGTAGTTGCAGTAGTAGCGCAGTAGTAGTAGTAGTATTAGTGGTAGTAGTAGTAGTGGTAGTAGTAGTAGTAGTAGCAGCAGTAGTAGTAGTAGTAGTAGCAGAAGTAATAGTAGTAGTAGTAGTAGCAGTTGTAGTAGTATTAGTAGTAGTATTAGTAGTAATGCAGTGGTAGTAGCATCAGTAGAAGTAGTAGTAGTAATATCAGTAGTAGCGTAGTAGTTGTAGTAGTAGTGTAGCAGTAGCAGTAGTAGTAGTAGTAGTAGTAGTAGTAGTAGTAGTAGTAGTAGTAGTAGTAGTAGTAGTAGTAGTAGTAGTAGTAGTAGTAGTAGTAGTAGTGTAGTAGTAGTAGTTACAGTAGTATTAGTAACATTATTATAGTTTCTTAACAATGTGTTCATTTTTCTTCGATGGCTTCTGTATCCGATACATATATATATATTGGTACACAGACATCAGAGGTCCTGGTACATTTTTCACCGTCGGTATTGCTATCGTCGATGCTATATTTTAAAACACCTGTCTTTATTACCTGTGTAATACCGGTTTTGTTCAGGTTAAGCTTTTTCTTTGTGTCTCCCGACAGAAAGAAAAACTCCTTGACCCTACCGAGAATTGAACCAGAGTCTCTCGAATGGGAACCCGCGCACTAATCCATTCGGCTAGACCAGCGTTTTAAAGTGGGCGGTACCGCCCCCAGTGGGCGCTGAAGCGTTCTAGGGAAACGATAGTGGGTTCAGAAGAATTTGGCGGGTGTTCAGGCGATTAGGGGTCGATGTCTCCTTAAAGAAGAAATTAATAATAAATATTTTAAAATAAATTATTTTCGTGATTTTGCGATTGAATAATCATTAAAAATTTGAATTCTGCATTTTAATTCATCTTATGCCCGTCTTACACGATCAATTTTTTCATTAATTTTCTATTTCATGCAAAAATTATTTGAAAATTGACCATGTATTACAGAAATATATTTCAATTTTTTATGTCAAAGTGAAAACAGAGCATGTATATATGGGGCAGGGGTGTTGACAAACTGTTATAATGTGGAGGGGGGTTACAAAGTTTATTTTGTGCAAAGTGGGCGGTGGGCCGAAAAAGTTTGGGAATCTATGGGATAGACGTACCTGATCGATGATATACATGTGCTTATGTGATACAGACCAGTACTGCATATTTTTATACCGCTACTTTTGTTATTGGTATGGTTTTATATGTGACTCCCACAAAATAATCTACGCCATCATCTATAAACGTTGTGATAAAACACATATAGGTGAAACTGGCAAAAAATATTGTTGTCCGTTTCGACCACCATTTACGTGATCTACGCACACGCTTTGGGATCCACGTAGTCACTCAGTTCAGTAGAACGGAGTATTTTTAAAGCCAGGTCCCACTCCTCCAATCATGCTCCTTTGATGATCGGAATTGATTTGCTCTTGAAAATCGTTTTATATTATACCTTGCAACCTCATAGACTCAACTCTCTACATCCCTATGCTTCTTAATACTGTCTCTTCTCATCTTTTTCTTATCTTTTTCTTCTTCACCTTTTAACCCCGAAAGGAGAACAGGTCTTCAACAAACTTCTTCCAGCTCTTCTTCTCTCTTGCCATCGCTTCCAAATCTTTCCATGCTTTACCTATCCTTTTAATATCAGCCTCTAGCTCTCTTCTCCAGGTCTGTCTAGGCCTTCCCCTACTCATCTTTCCCTGCGGGTTCTAAAACAGTGCCTGTCTTGCAATGCTTCCGGTCGGTCTTCTCAATGTATGTCCTATCCATCGCCAGCGTCTCTTCCTGAGCTCTTTCTCCACTGGTATCTGCTTTGTTCTCTCCCTGAGTTCCTCGTTTGTAATCTTAACATACCATCTCAGTCCCTGTATTCAACGTAGGCATCCATTTACAAAGGTCTACAGTTTTCTGATGGTTTCCTTTGTTGTCTTCCATGTTTCCGAGCCATAGAACAGCACTGACTTCACATTTGCTTGAAAGATTCTCAGCTTTGTGTTTGTTTTGATCTCCTTTGACTTCCATATCTTACTCAATGCAGTAAAGTTTTCCCTTGCTTTTTGTATTCTTATCTTGACATCTTTGTTTGTTCTTCTTTCTGTGTCTATGTTGCAACCACGGTATGTGTTTCTATTCTCATGCTCCATAATATATGTGTATATGTTAAATGTATATATTTTATGTATATATTTTATGTATATATTTTATGTATATATTTTATGTATATATTTTATGTATATATTTTATGTATATATTTTATGTATATATTTTATGTATATATTTTATGTATATATTTTATGTATATATTTTATGTATATATTTTATGTATATATTTTATGTATATATTTTATGTATATATTTTATGTATATATTTTATGTATATATTTTATGTATATATTTTATGTATATATTTTATGTATATATTTTATGTATATATTTTATGTATATATTTTATGTATATATTTTATGTATATATTTTATGTATATATTTTATGTATATATTTTATGTATATATTTTATGTATATATTTTATGTATATATTTTATGTATATATTTTATGTATATATTTTATGTATATATTTTATGTATATATTTTATGTATATATTTTATGTATATATTTTATGTATATATTTTATGTATATATTTTATGTATATATTTTATGTATATATTTTATGTATATATTTTATGTATATATTTTATGTATATATTTTATGTATATATTTTATGTATATATTTTATGTATATATTTTATGTATATATTTTATGTATATATTTTATGTATATATTTTATGTATATATTTTATGTATATATTTTATGTATATATTTTATGTATATAATTGACTATTATTGTATGATGTAATATTAGATCCATTTCTAGTTTATCCATTTCATAAAAAATGTATTTAGTTTTTAGTTTTCTGTCCAAAATGCTCATTTTCTGTATCCTCTTCGTTTCCCGATTGACACATAAGGCTTCACCAAGAGACTTCCACTGCTGCCGTTCTGCTGCCTTTCTACCAACCATCTCCCACGCCACGCCCCACTCCTTCATCTCTCTCTCCACTGTTCTTCTCCATGTTTCCCTAGGACGTCCTGGCCTTCTCTTCCCATCCGCTGTTCATCTGAGAGCTGTTCTAGCCAATGCCACCACTGACATACGTCCTACATGCCCAAACCACAATCAAAATGTTCATTTTAGGGCAGTTAGAAATGTACCGTTTGACTTTGTCTGTGATTTTTTGCTTATAAAAACAGTGTCTACATTCCGTTTATTTTGTATAATTTCCTTGATAAAAACCGTTTGGTCAAAACGTCTCTGTATCTTGTGTTTGTTATTAGTAAAACTACCTTACTTTCTTTCTCCGCGTTTCTTATTTGATACGTTCAATCTTTCAACACTATCCTTTGGTGGCGTTCAGACGGGACAGAAGTCTTAAGGATATGTTGGTTCACAGTCGCCTCAAGTCTAATATCCAGAGTCATTTTGGCACCATCCAGTGTGGCCGTCGGCGCTGCAACACGTGTGCTTATGTAATACAGACCCGCACTGTGTCTTTTCCAAAAGCCACGTTTGTTATTGAAGACAGTTTCACGTGCGAGTCCCGTAATATTATCTATGCCATTATCTGCAAGCGGTGCAACAAGGCCTATATTGGGGAAACCGGCAGGAGACTCAGTGACCGATTCGCCCCAAAAAAAGCGGTATACGCCAATGCTCTGTGACCCCTGTAGCTACCCATTTCAATGATACTGGCAATTCAGGAGCTTGCGATGTCCAGGTCACAGCCATCCGATCATGTTCCTCTGATGATCGTAGTCGATTTGCTCTGGAGAAACGTTTTATTTCGTTATATGGTACCTTGCGGCCTCTTGACTCAACGCATTACATTCCTATGCTTCTTAGTACTTTCTCATTTCATGCCTTGTAATCTATATGTGTATTTGCTTCATATATATCATTTATATTTTCACTTGATTGTATATTGTTTCTCTTCTTTTCCACTTCTAGTTTTGTGTTGCACTCATTTCGTTATTCGTTTTTATTCCCAGTTTATTAGATACATTTGCATGTTTCCGTTATCGTCCATTTGTAAGTGTTCTCTATAATTCGTCACTCCTGTTGTGTCGTTTGCTTGATAAAGGCCTTTTGGTCGAAACGATGCCGTTTATCGTCACTGTTTCTGTATTTTGTAAAACTATAGTACTTTGTTTGTACGTGTTTCTCTCTTATTTGATACATATGTTTACTACAGTCTTCTCTTGTGTCGATTGTATTTTTCTTTTCTTTTTCTTCTTTGTAATTAAATTCATCTATATGCTTGATGTCTTCACCGGTCTTCCCCTCCTCCATAGTTTGTTCTGAAGGTTGTTCCTGTTGGCCAGATTTTTATTCACATGCTGCTCAGCCTGGGGCAGTCTTACATGATGTGCTCTAGGGACTGCTTTGGTGCTACACAGGTGCAGGCAGCCGAGTCCATTAGGCCCATTTTATGGAGGTGTTCTCTGAGACCGTAGTGTCCCATTCTAAGTCTGAAGACTGGTCTGCGCTTTTCTGTTTATTTGATGTTGTTATGCTCTAGGAGAGTCTTCTATAACATTTAATTTTCGTTGTCATCACATTGTATGTTTTTACAAATGGCATCAATTGAAAAATACAAGCATGCCCCCATGAACACTAAAACTGCGTTATACACCATGATCGTTCTCCCAATACTTTGCTATCAGTGTCAGACTTGGACGATGACACCAAACGATAGAAGAAAACTAGCCACGACAGAGATTTCATTAGAAACGTTTGTTTTTGGTCGTCCATTTGTTTTTTTAAATTTGTCACTCCTGTTGTTCGTTTGCTTGATAAAGGCATTGTTAGTCGAAACGTTGCTGTATTTTGTCATTGTTTTTGTAATTTGTAAAACTACAGTACTTTGTGATTACGTGTTTTGCCAATTAAATAGTTTTACTGCAGTCTCATCTATTTTGTGAATATCACGACAGAGATGAAGTGTCTACGCAGAATGTTCTGAGCATCACAAAGAGATCGGTATAGAAATGAAGACATCAGGACAAAATGTGGGTACAACATCAGGACAAAATGTGGGTATAACATCAGGACAAAATGTGGGTACAACATCAGGACAAAATGTGGGTACAACATCAGGACAAAATGTGAGTACAACATCAGGACAAAATGTGGGTACAACATCAGGACAAAATGTGGGTACAACATCAGGACAAAATGTGGGTACAACATCAGGACAAAATGTGGATACAACATCAGGACAAAATGTGGGTACAACATCAGGACAAAATGTGGGTACAACATCAGGACAGAATGTGGGAACAACATCAGGACAAAATGTGGATACAACATCAGGACAAAATGTTGGTACAACATCAGGACAAAATGTGGATACAACATCAGGACAAAATGTAGGTACAACATCAGGACAGAATGTGGGTACAACATCAGGACAAAATGTGGGTACAACATCAAGACTGAACTTCATCACAAAAACGACAAGCTATTTGGGTACAAGTTATAAGAGAATTATCATCATAACGCTCCAGACGTGTCCATAGAAGCTCCAATCCTTGCGTCAACAAATCTAGCACCGTTCAGCGGCGCAACACACCAGTTCGATGTTGATTAATCAATCTCTTTGCATACTTGGTATGTCGTTCCTTTCGGACTGTACCAATTTTGACACCCATCTCAAGTAAAATGTTTGGCCACAAAAGCAGATTACCAACAGATAGTGCGTCTCAAAGATTAATGTTACTTCGACACAGTAGATATAAGATAAAAGGTAGTCTACGCAAAAGTGGACAACAGAAATAACAGAGGCAGTGAAAGACAGCAATAGCGAAGAGCATACAAGAGCTTGTTCTAGAAATATGTTCTTATTCTGAAGCTGTGATGTCGTTTTTTTCGATCCAGAAGCACTTGAGCTTTTAGCTCTTCGGCTCGGGGCCATGGACATCGTAACCTTTCAGTTCGGTTCCACGAACATCGTAATTCTGAAGAACCTGGGGCTGTTTTGCCCGCCCGCGGAATTGAACCGAACTCACAGAGGGCATGTCACCCGTCGTCCAACACGCTACGAACAGACGGGCGACGCTGTGATGTAAAACATGACTACAGAAATAACAGAGACAATGAAAGACAGCAAGAACGAAGCACACACAAGATCGTGTTCTAGAAATATCTTCGTATCCAAGACTCTGTAATGTAAAACAGGATTATAGAAAGTAGAAGAAGAAGAAGAAGAAGACACACAATCGCCAGCTTATCTAAGCTATTTATACAATGTCCATCTATTTTCATTTCAGCCATTTCATTTATTGATTTAAAAATATTTCATCATACATCAAGAGCTGATCGAGCGATTACACATATCCTTGTCAAACTTACCTTTTCATCTTCTGGAAAGTCAATGTCTGTCTACGCTTATAACTATAAAAAGATAAGTTAATTGCATATCCTTTACAGAACTTTGAGAATCAACCCCAGCTTTTTAACGCTGTTTGTGATTTTTCTAGGCATTATTACGTTCAGTAGTTTGTCATTGCTTTCTGAACGGTGGTGCCATCGTCCTTTGTAAAATCAACGCGAAACAATTTGCAACCAAATTGTCCGCAGCGTGATTCAAACTCAGAACGTTGGGGTTAATAAACCGAGTCACTATCCCCTAAGCCACAGAAGCCACCTTATAAATATAGTGTGTAGTAAATATTTAGTTTTATTATAGAAGTTAGTTACTCGCATCTTGCTCCAGAGGTTCTCGGTTTGCTCCCTCGTGAAGATATCGGAATATTTTACACGAGATACCTGATCTCATTGTAGGTAACGCCTATGTGGTGCCGGGGTCCGCTAGGGGAGCAAAGAATAGTACGACTGCGACCTAAAAGGCATGTCGTAAGAGGCGACTGATTTAGAACCTAGGGAAGCTACCCTAGTAAATATAAAGCATCGCAGAAATTGGATGTGCTTGCTTACTTGTAGGCGCTTAACTGGCATAATGTACAATCGCTCTTAGGCTTAGATCACATACAAATCACAGAGAATGGTTAACAAGTGGTCGATATGGAGCGCTCAAAGAAGAAGAAGGAGAATTCTAGATAAGATTGAGCTCCTAGTCCTATCGGAGATGGACGATAAAACGTAGGTCCTGTGTTCAAGTAGAGAACATAAAAGAACCATTCTGTTCTCCTTCTTCTCTTCCACCATTTACTTCTTTATAGAAGTGTTGGGGGGGACGACGTAGTGATCTTGTGTGTGCTTGTTTTAATGCACTTTGTTGTAAGCTGATATTCATTTTCGTACTGCTGTTCTTGATGCCGTTGCTCCATCTTTTGCGTGGTCTTCCTCTTGTTTTGTACTCATTATAATTTTTCTGTGTGGCTAGCTGTAGTAGGCGATACCATTGTCAGTTCAAAATTCAGAAGAGCAGGCTGGAAAGCCGCTGCCCCGGGCACAATTCATTAAGCAGATTAAAACGTTAAATTCCTACAAAATATTTTCAGTATCTTCTAGATTACACCAGGGACCCTCGTCGGTGCTACGTATTTCGTGCACTGTCGTTGAGATCTTCCTGTGTCAGAAAGTGATCGGAAATAGATAGACAATATCAAGACTACACTACATAAACACGGATATAACACAATAAGGGCGACTCATCTGGTCATAGAACGCAAATTAAAGCTCCCATCCCTACGCTTAATGGCAAGAGTAGACAGCCAAATACATCTTCCACCTGGGAATAGACAATAGATAGATAGACTCACCGAAATGCAATGATTAGGATTCTATCAATCAATCAAGCAATCAATGAATCTATCAATCTACAGCTTGCAGTAAATATCCCGCTATATTCTTCTTGTTCTTCTGTGCGTTCGTTCTTTACGACCAATTTTAATCACTCTTTGTGATATGTTTGATCTTTGCCAAGAACGTGTATACGTTGCACATTGATTTGGTAGGCCCTAAACGCATATATTTCTACACGTTTAGGACACATGCATCCAATTTCAGCCAAACCTCCTTAGTCGCCCCTTACGACATGCGTGGCAGGTAACAGTGGTTCTATTCTTTACACCCCAAATTTGGACCCCGGTAACCACTCGGGCGTCTCATTTTATTAAAGCTTACTTGTCCTTGTTTAAGCTCCATAATATTTGGGAATGTTACAGAAAAAGTTTTTAGAACATCCTGGACAGAAAAGAGAAGAAAGAAAGACATCCTACAAGACCTGCATATCAAGGAGCATTGGCTCATAAATAACATCATGTCCTGGAAGATGCAATATTTTGATTCCGTTAAACGTCACAACGGTTTGGAGAGAATGGTAATGGAAGCAATGGTTTCTGGAGTACGAGGCGGGGAATGACCAAGACGATGGTGCTAGCAGTGCAGCAAAGAAACCTTGAATATGACGTTGGAGGAGAGTGGATTTGCTAGAGACTGAGAGTTTTTCAGGTGGGTTGGGATAAGCGACGTTACATAAGGGACATGATACTATTAGAATATTTGGAGAAGCTCTTGATTGCTCAGTGATTGATTGATTGATTGATTGATATGTCAATCATCATTGCACTTCGGTGAGTAACCGTATGTGCTCCGATCTTTTTCTTAAACTTGCTGACGTAAAACAGACCAGAAGGAAGCAGAAATAAACCCTACCATAGGCGCTACACCCATTGTCTCTGTTTCTCTCGCTCTTTTCTCTCTCTCTCTCTCTCTCTCTTCTCTCATCTCTCTTTCTTTCTCTCTTTCTCTCCCTCTCTTTACTCTCTCTTTCTCTCTATCGCTCTTTCTTTTCTACTTCGTTTTCTCTCTGTCTCTGTCTTCTCTCTCTCTTTCTCTGTCTCTCTCTACTCTTTCTCTCTCTCTTCTCTCTGTCTTTCTCTCTCTCTCTCTTCTCTCTCTTCTTTCTCTCTCTTCTCTCTTTCTCTCTCTCTTCTTCTTTCTCTCTCTCTTTCTTCTCTCTCTTCTCTCTCTCTTCTCTTCTCTCTCTTCTCTTCTCTTTCTTTCTCTCTCTTCTTCTCTCCTCTTTCTCTCTTCTCTTCTTTCTCTCTCTCTCTCGTTTTCTCTCTCTCTCTTCCCTCTCTTCTCTCTTCTCTTTTTCTTTCTCTCTCTCTCTCTCTCTCTCTCTATCTCTCTATATCTCTCTCTCTCTCTCTCTCTCTCTCTCTCTCTCGTAACAGAATACCTTCATCAGCATCCACTAATCCTTTAAATAACACACAAGCATCACACAAACACAACACACACACACACCACACAAACACAACACACACACACACACCACACAAACACAACACACACACACACCACACAAATTACACATGAACAAACACATAAACAAACACAGTGTTAATTTAACTTCTTGCAGAAGAATAAACGGAGTATACAACCGAGAACCCGTCAGTATAAGTATAAATACACTAAACAGAAAAGTGCAGACCACAATCTTCAGACTTAGAACAGGACACTGCAGTCTAAGAGCACACCTCCATAGAATGGGTTTCAGGGACTCGGCTGCCTGCACCTGTGTGTAGCGCAAAGCAGTCCCCAGAGCACATCCTGCAAGACTGCCCCAGCCTGAGCAGTGTGGGAATGGAAATCTGACCAACAGAAACAACACTCCAAAACAAACTATGGGGGACAGGTGAAGACCTCAAGCGCACCGCCCTGTTTATGACACATACCGGAGTAGTCGCATAGCAGAAGTTGATCGCAGAAGAAGAAGTAGCTTTCAAATCTCTTGCGACGAAATTCTGCCAACATTTAATATTACATTTCTAGCCATACATTTTTGATTAGCCGTCAAAGATTATCTTCTCTGCGACGCAGCTATATCGCCCCTTTCAATCCTTTCATTATTATCATAAATTGTTGGCATCAGTAGAGACAACATAGTTTGACCTCTTCAGCATCCGACTGCATGCCAACACCTCTCAACCCAATTACATTTTTACATCAGAAAATAACTCAAATAAGAGCGTTGCCGCATCGACCCAAGATTATGAAAATATGTATAATTATATTTGCCTATCGGGCAATGCACTCGACAGCAAATTCATGCCCAAAGCGATGGGCTTATGGACGTTAAGGTTGCAGGTCGCGTATTTCTTGAGGGACAGTTTATCTTTGAGCGTTAAGATCATGTCATATTTGGGAGAGTTCAATAATTGATGGGGGTATTTGGAAGAGTTTAACAATTGATGGGGATATTTGGGAGAGTTCAATAAGTGATGGGGGTATTTGGGAGAGTTCAACAACTGATGGGGTATTTGGGAGAGTTCAACAATTGATGGGGGTATTTGGGAGAGTTGACCAATTGATGGGGATATTTGGGAGAGTTCAACAACTGATGGGGTATTTGGGAGAGTTCAACAATTGATGGGGGTATTTGGGAGAGTTGACCAATTGATGGGGATATTTGGGAGAGTTCAACAACTAATGGGGGCATTTGGAAGATTTCAACAACTAATGGGGGCATTTGGAAGAGTTCAACAATTGATGGGGGCATTTGGAAGAGTTCTACTTCTACTTTCTCGAACGACCCATATTGATCACTTCTAAAAACACATTTTGTGATCAGTATGTGATCTGTGATTAAGAGCGATTGTACGTTTTGCCAGCTATGCCCCAACAAGTAGGCAAGCACAACCGATTTCTTCGATTTTATTTAATAGGCAGCTTCCTAGGTCAATACCTTAGTTGCCTCTTACGACATGCCTTGTAGTTCTCAGTGTGACTATTCTTTGCTACCATCGCGAGCCCCGGAAACACATCGGTGTGGGAGAGTTCAACAATTGATAGGGATATTTGGAAGAGTTCAACAGCTGATGGTGGTATTTGGGAGAGTTCAAACAATTGACGGGTGTGTTTGGGAGAGTTCAACAATTGATGGGGATATTTGGGAGAGTTCAAAAAGTGATTTTGGGGTATTTGTGAGAGTGATACAGATGATGGAGATATTTATGAGGATGTGAGAATCGTGTTAGTCTCTCCTCACAAACCTCGTCTTCTTATTTCTGTTGTCGTCACACTGCTACCGGGTTGTTGCCCAGTGTTGTGGTTTTCTGTTTTGTCTTGCGCTGTTCTGGTGGCTTGGGTGATTATTATTTTTGCTCTTTGACAGGATTCTGCTATGCCATCTAACCATTTTTTTCGTGGTCTTCTTCCCTGATGTTCTGTTGTAGAAGACTCTGTATACTGTGGAGTTTGGATGCATTCTTATTAAGTGGCCAAACCACTTCATTTTTTGTTTCTTAATGTAATTCAAGCAAGGTTCATGTGCCAACTTTCTTTCTTATGCTGATGTTGGTGACTCTCTATTTTCTGGTGTTGTTGGTAACTTTTCGTAAGCATCGCATTTCACATGTAGTTATTTTTGTGACTGCGTTCATATGTAGTTATTTTTGTGACTGCGCTTTGCTCATTGTCCATGTTTGACTCTGGTAACACAAAGTAGGTATGAAAATGCTGTTGATCATCTGTTGTTTAGCGATCAGTGAGATGTGTTTGTGCTTACACAATCGAGCTAGCTGGTAGGTTACAGCATTTACTTTTTGCACTCTATTTATCTAGTCTTCCATCTTCTGTGAATATGCTTTCTAAGTATTTGAATTCTTTCACTTTGTTGATTGTAGTGCTATTGACATGGATGTTTAGTTTATTAAGTTGTCTTCTTATATTTATTATTTCGGTTTTAGTGTTGTTGATTTTCATGGCATGCTTACTTCAATTTTGAATAAATGCAAGTATGGCTATACTCGGGGTTTATGTGGTGTAGAGATTAGGTGTGCGTTTCTCGTATCAAAGATACCAGGTTCGCTCCTTCATTGAAAGTAAGTAAGTAAAGGAACCCTTTCATACCTCGTGGTAAATAGGTCAATACAGTGTTAGGCCTGTATTTTTGATTGACCGTCGGCACACGATGGGTAATGTGGTCAGCATCACGCCAGCCGCCTTTACTTTCCCAGAGCATGTCTGGTACCCAGTTGAAGCTGGGTCGACCTGAGAGCCGTCGCGGTCGAGAAAAATTCCACGCCACTGCGGAGCTGAACCCAGAACACCAGCCTTGACAAGCGAGTTCACTAACAACTACGCTACAGCGGCTCTCTCCCTCGTTGAGTCATTTTGATATTTTTCCAGAGATCTTTGATCTCAGTGTAGGTGAGATCGAGTTCCTAGTCCTATCGGAGACGGACGATAAAACGTATGTCCCTTGTTCAATTTGAGCATGTAACAGACAATTGGCAGTTCAAAATCGAGTAGAGCAGGCTGAATGGTTGTTATTATCCTTAATCGCCTCTTACGACATGCCTGGCAGGTAGACATTGCTGCATATTCTCTCCTCCCCTTTCTGGCACCGACAGCACATGGGCGAAACTTTGTTACCCACCTTTTTACCTTATTCCCATATTCTTCCTTTCTTTTCTTTTCTTTTTAGAAATGTGTGTTCTTTCTGAATCTTAGTCCATACGCAATTGTGTGTCTATGCTATGGCGATGCGGTCAATACTGTTGCTTTACATTCTGAAAATCCGGGGTTCGAATCCGGGAAAGTCTCGTTTCGTTTACAAGTGCAACTCTTATAAAGATCTCTTTGATTGTTGCTGGATGATGTTCAATCAATCAATCAATCAATCAATCAATCAATCAATCAATCAATCAACCAATCAATCAATCAATCAATCAATTAATCAATCAATCAATCAATTAATCAATCAATCCGCCCGTACTTTGCCAAGGCTCGCAAAGGGAGCAAAGAATAGTAGCACTGTAACCTACAAGACATTTCGTAAGAGGCGATAACAGTAAGGGTAGCTGCCTCAGTAAATAAAAAGCGTCGAAAAATCGGATGTGTTGGTTTACTTGTAGGCGATAACTGACATGGCGTACAATCGTTCTTAGTCTTGGATCACATACACATCACATGACTAGGCTGATATTATGAATTCCCTAAGGGAGAGAGGTCGTGTACATAATTCCAGTAATAGTGTTGAGTCTACAACCCTAACCAGACTGCAAGAATTGCAAGTCAAATGTGGTGTAGCTAGACAAGAACACTATGATGGTAGCCAAATATAAATAGGAAACCAACAAACAGTGTCGTTAGCTGCCACACGCTGAGAGACACAGTGAGAAGGAGATCGGAGCACTTATGGACTAATTGGTTCGATGGGCAGTGCTGATGATCTGACAACTAAATTAGACCACACTGACAGACATACCGAGGAGGAGATCGGAGCACTTATGGACTAACTGGTTCGATGTGCATTGATGATGATCCGACGACTAAACTAAACTGAGAGACATACTGAGGAGTAGATCGGAGCACTTATGGACTAATTGATTCGACGTTCAGTAATTCCGACGACTGAACTAAACAAATCAAAAAGAGTGGTTAAAAAGTGATCGATATGGAGAGTGTGAAAAGAATAAAAAAAATCAATCAATCTATCTGTATACAGACAGATAACATAAATATTTATATATCAATTTTTTAGATTGCATTAGAAGTGTTAGCGATAGGGAAATCCTAGAACTGCCTTTTAAGCAAGATCTTGTCGTTAAGTGTTCATGAGGTCTTGACATTACAATGATATATTGACTACTGATGTTATTTGTTATCGAAGAAGCATGGAATGTTCTAGAACTGATAGAGAAAATGATATAGCTAGTCAGAAATGTAAAGTGGCCCACATTGGCTAATGCAGCAGGTCTCAAACTTTTATGAAGTCGGGGCACATTTGAAGTCCAACAAAATATCGGAGGTGGACTCTGCCCGTGTGTTGTCCGGGGCGCACAAGGGGAGCAAAGAATCGTAACAATGCAACCTACGAGGCATCTCGTAAGAGGTGACTGAGGTAGGGCCTGGGGAATATAATAATAATAATAATTTCTCTCATACCGTTATACGTTACATATCTCATAAGAGGTGACTGAGGTAGGGCCTGGGGAATATAATAATAATAATAATTTCTCTCATACCGTTATACGTTACATATCTCGTAAGAGGTGACTGAGGTAGGGCCTGGGGAATATAATAATAATAATAATTTCTCTCATACCGTTATACGTTACATATCTCGTAAGAGGTGACTGAGGTAGGGCCTGGGGAATATAATAATAATTTCTCTCATACCGTTATACGTTACATATCTCGTAAGAGGGGACTGAGGTAGGGCCTGGGGAATATAATAAAAATAATAATTTCTCTCATACCGTTATACGTTACATAGAGTCTGCAAGTAATTTCTCCATACCGCTCTATCCTGGGCAACTCGCTCAATCTCATCCATGGAACTGAAACCGATATTTCTTGCCTCTCTCAGCAAAGTTCGTTTCAGGGTCTCCTTAGGTCGACCTCTCTGGAAGACCTCTCTAGGGAAGCTAGATTTATAAATAAAATGTGTCCAAGAACTCGGATGTGCTGTTCTACTTATAGGTGCATAGCTATCACAACGTACAATCGCTCTTCGGTTTAGATCACATACAAATCACAAAGAGTGGTTAACAAGTGGTCGATATGGAGCGTTTGAAGAAGAAGAAGAAGGTGCACTATACACACAAATTTAATCAATAAGATTTTAAAAAGGCAAAAATACTGAAATAATTTTAAAATGCTACGTACTTTTATTGAAAAGCTGTCAACGTTACAAGGAGAGATAGAGTGAGAAACGAGAATATCAGAAGTATCGTTGGTACTGTACAGCTGTCAACGTTACAAGGAGAGGTAGAGTGAGAAACGAGAATATCAGAAGTATCGTCGGTACTGTACAGCTGTCAACGTTACAAGGAGAGGTAGAGTGAGAAACGAGAATATCAGAAGCATCGTTGGTACTATACCATGCATACAGTACACCGAGAAGCAAAGAATCAAGTGGTTCGGCCATCTAATGAGAATGGAACCACATTTACTAACATCACGTGCCTACAATAATCGACGCTCAGGGCGCAGAGCACGAGGCAGGCCAAGAACACGATGGATAGATAACATCTCAGAGTCCTTGCGAAAGCATGGACTGGCAACGTCAAGCGCAACACGCCTGGCACAAGATAGAAAACTAACTCTCCCACGACGCTTCACGGCAAATGTGTTTAAGATAAGATAAGATAAGACATACCTTTATTCATTATTGAATTTCTGCCTATGAGAAGCATGAGCCTGATGTGCCTTGGCGATTTTTTTACCTTTTTGATTGCTTGATTGATAGAATCATCATCAGTTCACGTCTGTGAGTAACCATGTGTGCCCCGATCTCTTTCTTACATAGGAAGATCTCAACTGCCGTGCTCGAACTCCGTAGCACCAGTGAGGGTCCCCCTAACCCTTGTTGTCTACAGGTACCGCGTTGCCGGTCCTGATTTGGGATTTCCTAGGGCGTATCTAGGAATATCCCCGGGCACACTGGTACTCCTGGGCACCCCTCTGAGAACCACTGCTCTAATGCAAAGCTTTCAACTTTTCAAATGCATGTAAAATGAACTGGATGAAAACGACAGGAGTAATTTTTTATTTCATTTTTAAGATCCGTAAAATGAATCAAGGAAATGAAAAAACAAAATTCATACAATTTTCAGAACAAAATATTTTATTCTAATACAAAGACTGCTTCTCACGAGGAAGCTTGGAAATAAAATCAAACATGTCGCTATGTAACATTTGAGATGTAGGAATTAATGTTGAATTGCATATCTGTGGTCGATCATTTGACATGTCTTTTAAACATATTTGTTCTAAATGTCATTAACGTTATTTTGTCTGGTTGATATTCTAGATATATATATGTTTGTTTGTTGATATTCTAGCTATATTATATGTTTGTTTGTTGATATTCTAGCTATATTATATGTTTGTTAATATTCTAACTATATTATATGTTTCTTGTTGATATTCTAACTATATTATATGTTTGTTGATATTCTAGCTATATTATATGTTTGTTGATGATATTCTAGCTTTATTATATGTTTGTTGATATTCTAACTATATTATATGTTTGTTGATATTCTAACTATATTATATGTTTGTTGATATTCTAACTATATTATATGTTTGTTGATATTCTAACTATATTATATGTTTGTTGATATTCTAACTATATTATATGTTTGTTGATGATATTCTAGCTTTATTATATGTTTGTTGATATTCTAGTTATATTATATATTTGTTTGTTGATATTCTAGCTATATTATATGTTTGTTGATGATCTCTCTCTTTGCCTTTTACCCGGGTTGGGGCATATGCCCTCAACCAACTCATGCCAAGTCTTCCTATCTCTAGCTATCTCCTGTAGCTCCCTCCAGCTCTTCTTTATATTGTTGATCTCCGCCTCCAAATCTCGTCTCCATGTATTTCTCGGCCTCTCCTTCTTTCGCTGTCCCTGCGGGTTCCAGGCAAGGACCCTTCTTGTTATATTTTCCTCCGGTTTTCGCAAAGTGTGTCCTATCCAGCGCCAGCGTCTTTTAACCTGTTCGTTCACTGGAATCTGTCTTGTTCTCTCCATAAGTTCCTCATTTGTTTGTTGATGATATTCTAACTATATTATATGTTTGTTTGTTGATATTCTAGCTATATTATATGTTTGTTTGTTGATATTCTAGCTATATTATATGTTTGTTTGTTGATATTCTAGCTATATTATATGTTTGTTTGTTGATATTCTAGCTATATTATATGTTTGTTTTCTTGTTGATATTCTAGCAATATTATATGTTTGTTGATATTCTAACTATATTATATGTTTGTTTTCTTGTTGATATTCTAGCTATATTATATGTTTCTTGTTGATATTCTAACTATATTATATGTTTGTTGATATTCTAGCAATATTATATGTTTGTTTGTTGATATGCTAACTATATTATATGTTTGTTTTCTTGTTGATATTCTAGCTATATTATATGTTTGTTTTCTTATTGATATTCTAGCTATATTATATGTTTGTTGATATTCTAGCAATATTATATGTTTGTTGATGATATTCTAGCTATATTATATGTTTGTGTTGATATTCTAGCTATATTTGTATTTTCTTGTTGATATTCTAGCAGTATTATATGTTTGTTTGTTGATATGCTAACTATATTATATGTTTGTTTGTTGATATTCTAGCAATATTATATGTTTGTTGATATTCTAGCAATATTATATGTTTGTTGATATTCTAGCAATATTATATGTTTGTTTGTTGATATGCTAACTATATTATATGTTTGTTTGTTGATATTCTAGCAATATTATATGTTTGTTGATATTCTAGCTATATTATGTTTGTTGTTGATATTCTAGCTATATTATATGTTTGTTGATATTCTAACTATATTATATGTTTGTTGATATTCTAACTATATTATATGTTTGTTTGTTGATATTCTAAATATATTATATGTTTGTTTGTTGATATTCTAAATATATTATATGTTTGTTTGTTGATATTCTAACTATATTATATGTTTGTTGATATTCTAGCTATATGATATGTTTGTTTGTTGATATTCTAAATATATTATATGTTTGTTGTTGATATTCTAACTATATTATATGTTTGTTGTTGATATTCTAACTATATTATATGTTTGTTGATATTCTAGCTATATGATATGTTTGTTTGTTGATATTCTAAATATATTATATGTTTGTTGTTGATATTCTAACTATATTATATGTTTGTTTGTTGATATTCTAGCTATATTATATGTTTGTTGTTGATATTCTAGCTATATTATATGTTTGTTGATATTCTAACTATATTATATGTTTGTTTGTTGATATTCTAACTATATTATATGTTTGTTGATATTCTAGCTATATTATATGTTTGTTTGTTGATATTCTAGCTATATTATATGTTTGTTTTCTTGTTGATATTCTAACTATATTATATGTTTGTTGATGATATTCTAACTATATTATATGTTTGTTGTTGATATTCTAGCTATATTATATGTTTCTTGTTGATATTCTAGCTATATTATATGTTTGTTGATATTCTAACTATATTATATGTTTCTTGTTGATATTCTAACTATATTATATGTTTCTTGTTGATATTCTAACTATATTATATGTTTCTTGTTGATATTCTAACTATATTATATGTTTCTTGTTGATATTCTAACTATATTATATGTTTCTTGTTGATATTCTAGCTATATATATGTTTGTTTCTTGTTGATATTCTAACTATATTATATGTTTGTTGATGATATTCTAACTATATTATATGTTTGTTGTTGATATTCTAGCTATATTATATGTTTGTTGATATTCTAGCTATATTATATGTTTGTTGATATTCTAACTATATTATATGTTTGTTTGTTGATATTCTAGCTATATTATATGTTTGTTTTCTTGTTGATATTCTAACTATATTATATGTTTCTTGTTGATATTCTAACTATATTATATGTTTGTTGATATTCTAACTATATTATATGTTTGTTGATGATATTCTAACTATATTATATGTTTGTTTTCTTGTTGATATTCTAACTATATTATATGTTTTTGTTTTCTTGTTGATATTCTAACTATATTATATGTTTGTTTTCTTGTTGATATTCTAGCTATATTATATGTTTGTTTGCTTGATTTTTATTTTCGGTGTTCTTTTTCAAATTCCTTTATTGACATTCCATATTTTCTGTTCCTTCCTTTGTGTTCCCGTCCTAGACTGATGAACCAATTTTTATCATGAATTTTACTGTGATTTTAAGGGACTCCGTTCCTCCGTACAGCTTTCCGCGAAGCTCTGTGTGTTGTGGCCATGACTCTTTCCTTATACCTGCTAACTGTTGACAGTCTTGCAAGACATGTTCTGCCGTCATGTCTGCCATTTTGCAGGGGCACAGGCTAGTTGTGCCAATTTTCTGTTCGTTTTTCTTTTTATTCTTTTGTCTTCTTTTGTGGGTTTTGATCTACTGGAAAAGTAGATATATTTATACATCATGATCGGATTCACAGTTTGGTAACAATTCGTTTCGTTTCGATTTCTCTGATAGTGATTAGCCTCACAGCTTCAGGATAGAAGACATTTCTAGAACGGGCTTGCTGTGCCGTTCATAAACAGTGTTTTCCATCCTCTGTTATTTTGAGGTCCTCCTTTTGCGTGAATGACTTTTGCTTTGTATCCACTGTATCGGAGTACAGTCAACTCTAGATAACTAGGCCAGACAACTGACGGGGAAACCTTGACATAGATCAGAGCGGGGGCGAAATCTATATATGCTTGATAGAACACTGCAACTTGTCAATGGTTATTTATTGGTGAAAAATATTCCTAATATTTGATATTCCTTATTGTTAAACTTAACTTGTTGCATAATATAATTTTATTTAAACTTAACTTGTTGCATAATATGATATTCCTTATTGTTAAACTTAACTTGTTGCATAATATTGATATTCCTTATTGTTAAACTTAACTTGTTGCATAATATTGATATTCCTTATTGTTAAACTTAACTTGTTGCATAATATTGATATTCCTTATTGTTAAACTTAACTTGTTATAATATTGATATTCCTTATTGTTAAACTTGTTGCATAATATTGATATTCCTTATTGTTAAACTTAACTTGTTGATAATATTGATATTCTTATTGTTAAACTTAACTTGTTGATAATATTGATATTCCTTATTGTTAAACTTAACTTGTTGCATAATATTGATATTCCTTATTGTTAAACTTAACTTGTTGCATAATATTGATATTCCTTATTGTTAAACTTAACTTGTTGCATAATATTGATATTCCTTATTGTTAAACTTAACTTGTTGCATAATATTGATATTCCTTATTGTTAAACTTAACTTGTTGCATAATATTGATATTCCTTATTGTTAAACTTAACTTGTTGCATAATATTGATATTCCTTATTGTTAAACTTAACTTGTTGCATAATATTGATATTCCTTATTGTTAAACTTAACTTGTTGCATAATATTGATATTCCTTATTGTTAAACTTAACTTGTTGCATAATATAACCTTGATTTAGTATTTTGTGTTGATTTTAAAATGAATTCGTCTATATACAACAATACTGGAATGCGAGGTCACGTGGTGTAGTTGTGGTCTGATTTACCATAATTATTACCTGAGTCCGAAGGCCCAACAATTTATAGTTGGCTCTGATCGAGCAACATTGCGCTTTGAGGCACACTGTCTGGTCTTTATGTGGCCGAACCATTTAATTTGTTGTTTCTTGATGAAGTTCAATACTGATGGTATACCCACTTGTTTCCCATAATGTCTTCATTTCTAAATCAGTTTCTTCTTGTTATCCCCAAAATTCTGCCTAAACATTTCATAAACAAATTGTTCTTTCTTTTTCTTTCTCGAATCCTGTATGCCTCACAGCGTCAGGTCAGGAAGAGATTTCTAAAACGGGCCCTAGTATGCGCTTCGTAGATAGTCTCTTTCATCGCCTCTGTTATCTCTGAGGTCCATCCTTTGCGTGGCTGGCCTCTTGCTTTGTACTCATTGTATCGGAGCAGCATTGCTCTTTGGGGTGCACTGTCTGATGGTAATCTGCTTACGTGGCGAACCATTTAATTTGTTGTTTCTTGATGAAGTCTAGTACTGATGTTGTACCCACTTTTTCCTGATGTCTTCATTTCTCAACCGGTCTCTTCTTGTTACACCCAGCATTCTGCGTAGACACTTCATCTCTGTTGTGACTAGTTTTCTTCTATCGTTTGTTGTCAGCGTCCAGGTTTGGCACTGGTAACATAATGTGGGGGCGAAATCTCTTCATAATTCTACGAGGACAAATTAGATTATACCACTGTCGGCTTGCTAGGCCTGTCCCAGTGGTTTCAGAATCCCCCAAATGGGTCACACGGTGCACTAGACTATCACATTCAGCCTAGAATACACAATTTACATCCAAAGAAAACTGAAAATCAACTTCGGTTTTACAAATTGTTAATATTATGAAATATATATATTTTGCAAGCTGAAAAATATGGGTAAAAAAGTTAATTCAACTACATTTTGTCTCTCAATGAATCAAGCATTTCGTCACGAGAAATCTGGCCAGCAATGGCGGAATGCAGGAGGACCATTCAGAATCAGGACTGTTTGATTCTGGACACGACTTTGCTAGCGCATTTTTACCATGTTTGGTCTGGTATTTTCCGGTTTCGTTTGTCGAGCTACTGAGTTAGTGCCTGAGCAACGCTGTGAGCTATGAATGTTACATGGAATGCTTTTGCTGTGTCAACCGTGCGTTTGTTGTGGTTATTCAGAAAATGGCGGACAGCGGTTATGACGAACCGACTCATCTGCCGTATACAGTTATATTTTGAGTGCAGAAAGCTGGATTTTGTCGTGATTGATGTTCCTTCGACATGAATTGCAATTCAAGTGATGAACAGTTTTGTGTTGCTACATTAGCGACGGTTATATGCATTTATGCAGTGCTGGTTCCTTTTGGTGGCGGTACGGCTGTTTCATTCTGGGATTAGTTCACACAGCAGACAGTTGTTAGAATTTCGTGTGATTTTCGTTGGCACAGGAACGGATCAATGATGGGGTGACCCATTGCAGTGAAGTTGGAACCGTACATATGAACTATGAGAAGCATTATATGCAACAGTCTTTGTCAGTTGAGTTCAGAATGCGAGTTATACAGTGCTACATAGAACCAATACTGACATACGGATGCGAGTCATGGACAATGAATACACAGATCGAAAAATCTCTGATAGCCAATGAGATGTAATTTTACAGAAGAATACTAAGAGTCCCATGGATTGCTAAAATAACTAATGTTGAGGTGTTGAATGTGATCAAGACACAGAGAAAACTTATCATCAATATAAGAAAAAGTCAGTTATCATTTTTTTGGTATCTGATGAGGAAGGGAGGCTTAGAACACAATGTGACAACTGTAAAATCGAGGGTAGACGAGACAGAGGAAGACAGAGAAAGAAAAATTTTGGATAGCCTGACTTCATGGCACGGTAGAGTGTAAACATCTGAGTTGACAACAAACATCAAAAACAGAGATATGTGGAGATCTATGATCGACTACGCCAGCTGGCACGGCACCTGATGATGATGAACGAATGTGTGATAATTAACTTGAGATGGGGAGATGACACTTGTTTTGATCTGGTCAGAATGTCACCAAGCTCTTTACAAGACTATTATCTGGTCTGAACTTGAAGCAAACAGACGCCTGTTTATTTGTTTTTTTTTCATCTGTTTACTTGTGTTAACATTTCTTCTTGGGTCAGCTTAAAGATGATGGAGGTTTTATTGATACAAATTTGCTAAAACCTTTTTGAAATCTAATCCGTATTTGTGAAACACGAAATGCCCTTTCCTCTTCTTCTGTCCCCCAAGTTGTGTTATTATTTAATCCGGCTTTAGAACCGACGGATGGAGCCAATTTAGAGCAGCGTCTCTATTTTTAGATCTTCTTCAGCGATGTTTGGTCATTCGCGTAGTTTACTTCAATATAGACACCACGTGCTGGAAATTCATGGCTCAAGATCGCCAAGTGTGACACTGCAGTAACAACACAAGAAGAGCCCGCAAACCTGAGAATCATGGTGCCGTTAAGGCATAAATACAACGAACTGCGTTAGAAGATAGAACACACAACACCCACATGTCTAATCTTGATCATGTATGCCCCTTCTGTGGTCGGGGATTGTGTTCTAGTATTGGGCTCTACAGTCACCTCCGTACACACTAGAGATGTGCAGCAGTACACGTCTGAGGCTGTTGTTATCCTCGCTTGCGATGGGCTGCTAGTATTATTACTATTATATTATATGTAATGAGAAGGGGAGATATAGAACAGATTGTAACAACTACTAAAATCGAGGGTAGACGAGACAGAGGAAGACAGAGAGAGAAATTTTGGATAGCCTGACTTCATGGCACAGTAGAGCGTCAACATCTGAATTAATAGCAAACACCAAAGATAGAGATTTGTGGAGATCCATGATCGCCTACACCAGTCGGCACGGCACCCGATGATGATGATTTTATTATTACCGTGGACCACAAACTTGGCAGTCAGCTTCAGGTCTGTCAGGTTTCCTTCTTCAACGATCTCTAGGCATGCGCTTAGTTTACCGTGGACTCTGCAGCAATGAGCCTCAATGAACAGAGATGGCAGTCAGCTTCAGGTCTATCAGGTATCCCCATGGCTATCATGGACATTAGAAAAGAACCTAAACCATCCAACGATGACTACCACACACTTGACAGACAAGGACAGACTATCATCTTCCGACTCAGGATAGGACATAACAGACTGAACAAACATCTACACAGGCTGCGATTGTCCCAACCCCTCTGTGCCCCTGTGGCTCCGCTGAACAAACCACAGAACATGTCCTGCAAGACTGCCCCCTGTATATCCTCCCAAGAAAGGAATGCTGGCCCTACAACACAACACCACAACACTACATTAAAAACTACATGGCACTAGAGATGAGCTTCAGACAACAGTCGATTTCATCATAAGAACACGTCTAACGGTATAATCATCAAAACTACATGGCACTAGAGATGAGCTCCAGACAACAATCGACTTCATCATAAGAACGCATCTAACGGTATAATCATCAAAACTACATGGCACCAGAGATGAGCTCCAGACTACAGTCGACTTCATCATAAGAACGCATCTAACGGTATAATCATCAAAACTACATGGCACCAGAGATGAGCTCCAGACTACAGTTGATTTCATCATAAGAACGCGTCTAACGGTATCATCATCAAAACTACATGGCACCAGAGATGAGCTCTAGACAACAGTCGATTTCATCATAAGAACGCGTCTAACGGTATAATCATCAAAACTACATGGCACCAGAGATGAGCTCTAGACTACAGTTGATTTCATCATAAGAACGCATCTAACGGTATAATCATCAAAACTACATGGCACCAGAGATGAGCTCCAGACAACAGTCGACTTCATCATAAGAACGCATCTAACGGTATAATCATCAAAACTACATGGCACCAGAGATGAGCTCTAGACAACAGTTGATTTCATCATAAGAACGCATCAAACGGTATAATCATCAAAACTACATGGCACCAGAGATGAGCTCCAGACTACAGTTGATTTCATCATAAGAACGCGTCTAACGGTATCATCATCAAAACTACATGGCACCAGAGATGAGCTCTAGACAACAGTCGATTTCATCATAAGAACGCGTCTAACGGTATCATCATCAAAAAAGCGATCGCAAAGAAGAAGAAGAGGTTTCCCCAAAGCTTAGTTTTTAGGTCAATTAGATGTAGTCACATGTTGTTTCTCAGCTCACCCAGGAGAGGACAGTCTTGCAGGACATGCTCCGGTGTCTGCTCCGCCTGCTGACACTGGCAGAGTGCTGTTAGTTCAAGCATAGGCTTCTAGCATTTCTTCTTGAGAATTTCTCACCTTTGTTTGCCCGCCTGTCCAGCGTGTTCGTAGCGTGTTGGACGGGTGACAAGCTCCCTATGAGCGCGAATTAAATTCCGTGGGCTGGCAGAAAAGTCACAGGTTCTCCAGATTTACGGTGTTTGTGGCACCGAACCGAAGGTTACGATGTCCATGGCACCGAACCGAAGAGCTGAAAGCTCAAGTGTTTCTGGATCGGGGAAAAAAATCATCTTTGTTTAATCCTTTCTTACAAGTTTTATTCAAAGGTAAAATAGACCTCATCGTTCAGAAAGCAATGGCAAACTACTGAACGTATAAGTGGTGCCTAGAAAATCAACGACTCGTTTACTGTGGTTGATGGCTACGTCCTTTAGGATATGCCACGATTTTCATTTCACAAGTTTTATCATCATTTCTGTTGCTATTTCTTCTGTTGCTATTTTTTCTGTTACTATTTCTTCTGTTGCTATTTCTTCTGTTACTATTTCTTCTGTTGCTGTTTCTTCTGTTACTATTTCTTCTACTATTTCTTCTGTTACTATTTCTTCTGTTGCTATTTCTTCTGTTACTATTTCTTCTGTTGCTATTTCTTCTGTTACTATTTCTTCTGTTGCTATTTCTTCTGTTTTTGCAACTTTCATCATTTACCTTTTTGCTTCTTCTTCTTCTTCTTCATCTTCTTCATCTTCATCTTCTTCTTCTTCTTCTTCTTCTTCTTCTTCTTTATCTTCTTCTTCTTCTTCTTCTTCTTCTTCTACTTCTACTTCTTCTTCTTCTACTTCTTCTACTTCTTCTTCTACTTCTTCTTCTACTTCTTCTTCTTCTTCTTCTTCATCTTCTTCTTCTTCTTCTTTATCTTCTTCTTCTTCTTCTTCTTCTTCTATCTTCTTCTTTTCTTCTTCTTCTTCTACTTCTACTTCTTCTTCTTCTACTTCTTCTTCTTCTTCTTCTACTTCTTCTTCTACTTCTTCTTCTTCTTCTTCTTCTTCTTCTTCTTCTTCTTCTTCTTCTTCTTCTTCTTCTTCTTTATCTTCTTCTTCTTCTTCTTCTTCGAACGCACCATATCGACGACTTGTTAAACCACTCATTGTGATTTGTATGTGATCTGAGCCTAAGAGTTATTGTACGTTGTGCAAGGTATGCGCCTACAAGTAGGCCAACACACCCAATTTCTGCGACGCTTGTTATTTACTAGTGTAGCTTCCCTAGTCCCCTACCACAGTCGCCTCTTACGACATGCCTTGTAGATCGCAGTGGTACTATTCTTTGCTCCCCTTGCAAGTCCCGGCAACACAGGGGTGAAAGTATGTTGCGAAAGGATTCAACTGGTTAAGAAGACAGAAGCAAACAAAGAAAGAAACACATATCATATCTGTTCCTGCAGCTTTCAGGATGTCTGTACTTGCTCGTGTGTAATCTTTTATCTCTCTCTCTCTCTCTTTGCCTTTTTACCCCGGATTGGGGCACAGGCCCTCAACCAACTCATGCCAAGCCTTCCTATCTCTAGCTATCTCCTGCAGCTCCCTCCAGCTCTTCTTTATATTGTTGATCTCCGCCTCCAAATCTCGTCTCCATGTATTTCTCGGCCTCCCTTCTTTCGCTGTCCCTGGGGGTTCCAGACAAGGACCGTTCTTGTTATATTCCCCTCCGGTTTTCGCAAAGTGTGTCCTATCCAGCGCCAGCGTCTTTTTAACCTGTTCGTTCACTGGAATCTGTCTTGTTCTCTCCATAAGTTCCTCATTGGTGACCCTATCATACCATCTTATTCCTTCTATTCTGCGCAGACACCAGTTGAATGTTTGCAATTTATACGCTATTGTTTTAGTTATTCTCCATGTTTAATCAATCAATCAATCGTTTATCTAGCACATTAAATCTGAAACTTTAGAACCAAATCTGGTATTTCATAATTTGTCTGATTAGTTGACATTGTTGTTGTAACTTTCTGTTTTTCATTTCAACCAGTAGTTCACAACATGGGAGACGGGTCTCCTCAGTGAGGCTTGAGTCTGTATAAGGGAGGTGTGAGTCAGTATCAGGGAGGTATGAGTCAGTATAAGGGAGGTGTTAGTCAGTATAAGGAGGTGTGAGTCTGTATTACTGAGACTTTAGTCAGTATCAGGGAGGTATGAGTCAGTATCAGGGCGGTATGAGTCAGTATCAGGGAGGTATGAGTCATTATCAAGGAGGCGTGAGTCAGTACCAGGGCGGTATGAGTCAGTACCAGGGAGGTATGAGTCAGTATCAGGGACGTATGAGTCATATCAAGGAGGTATGAGTCAGTACCAGGGAGGTGAGAAGCGTTATGACAATTTAGTGAATTTGTTAAAAATGTGGTTATATATGAGATCAAGGAGTTTTTTTGTAAGAACCGAGGGGAAGCAAGGGAAACAATAAATCTTCTTCTCTTCCACCATTTACTTCTTTATAGAAGTATTGGGGGTGAACCGTAGTGATCTTGTGTGTGCTTGTTCTTCTCTTCCACCATTTACTTCTTTATAGAAGTGTTGGGGGTGAAACGTAGTGATCTTGTGTGTGCCTGTTCTTCTCTTCCACCATTTACTTCTTTATAGAAGTGTTGGGGGTAAAACGTAGTGATCTTGTGTATGCTTGTTCTTCTCTTCCACCATTGACTTCTTTATAGAAGTGTTGGGGTGAAACGTAGTGATCTTGTGTGTGCTTGTTCTTCTCTTCCACCATTTACTTCTTTATAGAAGTGTTGGGGTGAAACGTAGTGATCTTGTGTGTGCCTGTTCTTCTCTTCCACCATTTACTTCTTTATAGAAGTGTTGGGGGTAAAACGTAGTGATCTTGTGTATGCTTGTTCTTCTCTTCCACCATTGACTTCTTTATAGAAGTGTTGGGTGTGAAAGGTAGTGATCTTGTGTGTGCTTGTTTTTCTCTTCCACCATTTACTTCTTTATTGAAGTGTTGGGGGTGAAACGTAGTAATCTTTATGTGTGCTTGTTTTAAGGCACCTTGTAAGCTGATATTCATGTTCATATTCATGTTAGTATCTTTTTCGTGGTCTTCCTCTGGCTTTGTACTCATTATACTTTTTCTGTGTGGCTCTCTGTGGTAGGCGATACCAGGACATTCTGGTCAGGTGTCCAAACCATTTAATCTGTTACATTTAATCTAAACAATGAATATGATCAATAAATAAACAGTGTGCAGGTATTAGGAACTTTCGAGAATAATCAAGAATTACCAAACACAGGATTCGAACCAATTACCCTTATTTCTGACAGCACTAACTGCCTAGCTTATCAATACGAGCGTTCCTACAGCACTAACTGCCTAACCTAGCAATACGAGCGTTCCTACAGCACTAACTGCATAGCCTAGCAATACGAGCGTTCCTACAGCACTAACTGCCTAGCCTAGCAATACGAGCGATCTTACAGCACTAACTGCCTAGCCTAGCAATACGAGCGATCTTACAGCACTAACTGCCTAGCTTATCAATACGAGCGATCTTACAGCACTAACTGCCTAGCCTAGCAATACGAGCGATCTTACAGCACTAACTGCCTAGCCTAGCAATACGAGCGTTCTGCAGCACTAACTGCCTAGCTTAGCAATACGAGCGTTCTGCAGCACTAACTGCCTAGCCTAGCAATACGAGCGATCTTACAGCACTAACTGCCTAGCCTAGCAATACGAGCGATCTTACAGCACTAACTGCCTAGCTTATCAATACGAGCGATCTTACAGCACTAACTGCCTAGCCTAGCAATACGAGCGTTCCTACAGCACTAACTGCCTAGCCTAGCAATACGAGCGTTCTGCAGCACTAACTGCCTAGCTTAGCAATACGAGCGTTCTGCAGCACTAACTGCCTAGCCTAGCAATACGAGCGATCTTACAGCACTAACTGCCTAGCCTAGCAATACGAGCGTTCTGCAGCACTAACTGCCTAGCCTAGCAATACGAGCGTTCTGCAGCACTAACTGCCTAGCTTAGCAATACGAGCGTTCTTATAGCACCAACTACCTAGCTTAGCAATACGAGCGTTCTGACAGCACTAACTGCCTAGCCTAGCAATGCGAGCGTTCTTATAGCACTAACTGCCTAGCTTAGCAATACGAGCGATCTTACGAACACAACCAGCGAGTCATTTTTAAAAATGGCTTTACTGAAGAGTGTCTTTCACAAACGCTTCGTTATAGCTAGACACAGAATAATCAGGTAAGGCTCGATCGAACAGTGTTTGCACAAACACATGCTATAAGCTTATTGTGCATGTATATATTTGAGACGAGACAATATCATACATACACACATGTATACACATATAACAAACATGTATACATCATTCAAAGTAGCTTCAAATTTATTGTAATATTAGAATAGGAGTTTTTTGTAAGAACCCCAGGGGAAGAGAGTCAGTATTAGGGAGGAGTGAAGCGTTATCAAATTTATGCATTTTATCTCCCGTTTGGTACCGGTACCCCCAAGGGAAGCAACGAATAGTACCACTGCGATCTACAAGACCTACAAGATGAGACCTGCATGCCATGAGAGGCGAAATATATAGGACCTAGAGAAGCTACCCTAGCAGATAATAAGCATCGCAGATATTGGATGTGCTGGCGTATAACTTTCACAACGTACAATCGCTCTTAGGCTCAGATCACATACAAATCACACAGAACGGTTAACAAGCGGTAGATACAGAGAGTGCGAAGAAGAAGAAGTGAATTTTGTGTTTTGTTTTTATATTAATCTGGTTTTTTTCCAGTTAAAATTCACTTCATCTTTAAAAGTATGCTCAAAATTTTTATAAAAATCAACCAAAAAATCATTGATTTTGACGTATGTTGATATTTTTCTACATTTCATGTCAAAATTAGTCTCTTTTTCTGCTATTATTTTTGTTACTGCCAATGTGATTTTATTTAGGGGACATCGCTGTTATAACGCTCAGAGTGATATATATATATATATATATATATATATATGTTGTAGTTTGCACTTTAGAAATTACAGTTTATTCTGCGTGGTAATGTGAGGAAACGGATAGGTGGGGTGTAGGAGTCCTTCCTCATCTTCAAGGAGGTTTTATGTTTATGGGGAGTGATATCTGCAGCAGTGAGCCTCAAAGAACAGAGATGAATGGAAACTGGTGAAATCTGCAGTAATGAGCCTCAAAGAACAGAGATGAATGGAAGCTGGTGAAATCTGCAGTAATGAGCCTCGCAGAACAGAGATGAAGGAAGGCGGGTGATATCAGCAGTAATGAACTTCAAATAACAGAGATAAATAGAGGTAGGTGATACCTGCAGCAATGAGCCTCAAAGAACAGAGATAAATGGAGGTAGGTTAAATCTGCAGTAATGAGCCTCAAAGAGCAGAGATGAAGGAAGGCGGATGCTATCTGCAGCAATGAACATCAATTGCTCGGAGAGATGAAGGAAGGCGGGTGATATCTATAGCAATGAACATCAATTGCTCGGAGAGATGAAGAAAAAGAAGAATCAGTCAGAAGAGAATAAAGGTTGTAGTTGATATTGTTGTAGGAAGCATGCGCCAAAGCTTGTGTTCATTCTGAAATTGGTGACTTATGCAGATATTCTTCTTCCTTCTTTTCTCCAATCCACGAGGTATGAAAGAGTTCCTTTACTTTTACTTACTATAATAACAGTGTCCAGGTTTGGCAATGATAGCATAATATTGGAAGAAAGTGTGTATTGTATAATGTACTTTCAGTGTTTATCATGAAATGTTTGCATTTATTGGTTCAATTTGCTATATGATTTGATTTGCTTTATTGTATCTATGTTGGATTTCATTAGTTATTCTTCCGTTTGCTGAACAAACATGCTCCCTAGGTATATACAGTCTTTGATTTGCTTCAATGGGCGTTTGTCGATGGAGATATTCCTATTGTTTTCCTCCCTAGAGAATGTCATTACTTCGATTTTGCTGATATTTATTCTCATATTGTATTCATTGTATGTTAACTGGAGTCTCTTAATATGTTGTTGTAGCTGTTCTTCTGTTGATGATATGATTGCCTGATCGTCGACAAAAAGAAATTCGTTGAAGAGCTCCCCAGATACTTAATGTAGAACACACGCATATTCCCAGTGGCAACGTTAAAAGTAAAAGTAAAGGAACCCTTTCATACCTCGTGGTATATAGGGCAATACCGTGTTAGGCCTGTATTTTTTATTGACCGTCGGCACACGATGGGGTGTGTGGTCAGCATCACGCCAGCCGCCTTTACTTTCTCAGAGCATGTCTGGTACCCAATTGAGAGCCGTCGCGGTCGGGAAAATTCCACGCCCACTGCGGGAGTTGAACCCGACCACCAGCCTTGAGAAGCGAGTTCACTAACAACTACGCTACCGCGGCTTGTGGCAACGTATGGGTGTGAAACATGGACATTTAATAAGGTAGTTGGAAAAAAAATGTTATTTTTAATTTAAACGTCACAGAAGAGTCCTCCGTATATAATAGACAGAGAAAAGAACAATTATACCTATTCGGAAAAAAACTCAAAATCACAGAAAAATGACTGATGCTAAAAAAAATAAACAAGAAAATTGAAGTATTTCAGACTCAGAACGGGACACTGCGGTCTCAGAGCACACCTCCATTAAATAGGTCTCAGGGACTCGCCTGCATGCACATGTGGAGCACTAAAGCAGTCTCCAGAGCACATCCTTCAAGACTGTCCCAGCCTGAGCAGTGTGAGAATGGAAATCTGACCAACAGAAACAACACTACAAAACAAACTATGGGGGACCGATGAAGACCTCAAGCGCACCACCCTGTTTATGACAAATTCCGGAGTAGTTGCATAGCAGAAGTTGATCGCAGAGGAAGGAAAGAAATATTTTGAACATATAAAAAACACAAAGGGTTGGAGAAGAACATTATGGAAAGAAACATCCCGGCAAAGAGGAGAAGAGAAAGACCATGGAGAAGATTAGGGATGAGACTGACGATTTGAGCATGCCGGTTGCTAAAACGGAACATTCTCTCTCCGCCCAGACCGCCCAGACTGATGTACCAGATTTCCCTATAAATTCTATTCATGTAGAAATCTGATTTATGCAGCCTTAGCATTGGTGTGTTTTACGTCATATCTTCAGCACCGATTCTTATCCAACTCTGGTGCTTATCCTTCGGCGATATGTCCAGTTTCAGCCAGCGTTTACTCGGTTCATTATCCGTTCTGTAGCCATCTAGTGTTTTTTACAGTGTGAGGTAGCTAGCCCCACGACCCACCTCCTTAGTCGTCTCTAGCGACAGGCGTGGCAGGTAAAAGTGGTTCTATTCTTTACACCCCAATTTGGGCCCAGGTAACCACTCGGGCGAGTGGGAAATATGACCTATTAGAAAGAGTAATTCCGAAGGAATATTAGGATAGACAAGTTCTTCTCAGTACAAGCTACTGGATGATGATGATGATGATGTTTATGATGATGATGATGTTTATGATGATGATGATGTTTATGATGATGATATGTAGACGAACACAAATTACTTTTTTGTTATAGTTGCTATTTAAGACGAGTATGCTGTGGTAAATGCTGGTAAAGCAAATGCTGTAACCTACCAGCTAGCCCCATCATTAAGGCACCCACAAATTTCACTGACAGCTAAACAACAGATGATCAACAGCATTTTTATAGCTACTTTGTGTTACCAGAGCCAAACATGGACAATGAGCAAAGTGCAGTCACAAAAATAACTACATGTGAAATGCACTGCCTGTGAAAAGTTACCAACAACACAAGAAAAGACAGTCACCAACATCAGTATAAGAAAGAAAGTTGCCACAGAACCTTGTTTGAATTACATTGAGAAACAAAGAATGAAGTGGTTTGACCACAAAATAAGAATGCATCCAAACTCCACAGTATACAGAGTCTTCTACAACAGAACATCAGGAAAGAAGGCGAGAGGAAGACCACAAAAAGATTGTTAGATGGCATAGCAGAATCCTGTCAAAGAGCAAAAATAACAATCACCCAAGCCACCAGAAAAGCGCAAGACAAAAACAGAAAACCACAACACTGTGCAACAACCCGGTAGCAGTGTGACGACAAAAGAAAAAGAATCATGTGGTAGACATGGCTTTTAATCAGAGGCTTTGTCATTAAAAACTTTAATAAAATTCACATTTTTTTGTTTAATTCTTTTATTTCTATATTGCTCTTTTATTTTTCCTTAACTCATTGTGAACCAAACACCACACTACAGGGCTTTGAGATGGGCACCTTTTTACCAGAAGCCACACTAAAGGGAGTTATTTGTTCTATAAACAAATTGCTTGTAAAAACATGGTTTTTATCCTGGTCCACTCAGAGTTAATCATTTTATTTCTATATTACTGTTTTATTTTCCTTAAGCATTTTAAAATTTGTGTACTCTTTTCCGTTAGTTATTATGTTTTTGTTGTTTTTTCTTCCTTCGTTATCTGCTCTTCTTTTATTAATCTGTTATTCCTAGTTGAAATTTTTCAATAATTTTACACTTTTGGAATATTATTTTTTTCATTTTTCGAGTTTTTGAAATGAAAATGGTGGCATATCCTTTGCAGAACATATGCCATCAACCACAGTAAACGAGTCGTTATTTTCTAGGCACTACCTATACGTTCGAGCCGCTGTAGCTTAGTTGTTAGTGAACTCGCTTCGCAAAGCTGGTGGTCTGGGTTCAGCTCCGCAATGCGCGTGGAATTTTTCCCGACCGCGACGGCTCTCAGGTCGACCCAGCCTCAACTGGTACCAGACATGCTCTGGGAAAGTAAAGGCGGCCGGCGTGATGCTGACCACATCACCCATCGTGTGCCGACGGTCAATGAAAAATACAGGTCTAACACTGTATTGACCTATATACCACGAGGTATGAAAGGGTTCCTTTACTTTTACTTTTTTTTCCTTACCTATACGTTCGGTAGTTTGTCGTTGCTTTCTGAACGGTGAGGTCTATTTTTACCTTTGTAAAAATCCAACGGAAACGAATTTCCTTCCAAACTTGTTCACCGTGGGGTTTGAACCAGGTACGCTTGGGTTTGGGATCGAGCTCACTACCGCTTGAGCTACAGAGGTTCATGTTTTTACATTTTTAATATTCTTTCTTTAGTTTTATTCGTATTTTTTAAAAATCCTTTATCAGCTGAGAATTTAGGCATCGTCATGGGGCCTAAAGTGGCGCCTCCGATTGATATTTGCGTGAAGTGTTGTTTTTCTTTTCATCTGTGTTATTCGCCATTCTTCTTCTCTCTTCGAACGCTCCATATCGACCACTTGTTAAACCACTCTTTTGATTTGTATGTGATCTGAGCCTAAGAGCGATTGTACGTTGTGTCATTTATGCGCCTAAAAGCAGGCCAGCACATCCGATTTCTGAAGCGTTTTTATTTATTAGAATAGCTTCCTAGGACCTACATCAGTCGCCTCTTACGACATGCCTTGTAGGTCACAGTGGTTCTATTCTTTGCTTCCCCTGTGAGTCCCAGCAACACATGGGTGATTCGCCATTCAGGAAAACCTCACTCGAACAAAAGATACCTTAGGGTTTCTGCGGCTAACTGGTTAAGCGCTTTTGCCTTGCGTTCTGAAGATCGCTGGTTCGAATCCAGAAGCGCTTGTTCGATTCACGAGTCATTTTTCCAGATGGCCATAGAATTGATTCCGGAGCTACGTAGTTCATTCTTTGTGCAATACTCTCGGTAGGTGGCGTGTCATTTCTGCGGAGAGAGACAGAGCTGTGCGGATAAAACCCGGTAAATGAAGTCAATTCTTCGACCCATTTATACCAGTGTTTCAAAGTGGGCGGTACGCCCCCAGTGGCGATGAAGCGTTGGGGGTGCGATTGTGGGTTCAGAAGAATTTGGGGAGTGTTCAGGCGATTAGGGATCGGTGGCTCCTTGAAGAAGAAATTAATAATAAATATTTTAAAATAAATAATTTTGCGATTTTGCGATTGAATAATCATTTAAAATTTGAATTCTGCTTTTAAACTCATCTTATGCCCATCTTACACGATCCATTTTTTCACCAATTTTCTATTTCATGTATATAATCATTAAAAATTGACCATGTATGACATAAATATATATCAATTTTCTATGTCAAAGTGAAAATAGAGCATGTAAATCTGTGGGAGGGGGGCGTTGGCAAACTGTTATAATGTCGTGAGGGGCGTTACAAAGTTTATGTTGTGCAAAGTGGGCGGTGGGCTGAAAAGGTTTGGAATCTATGTTTATACCCTCTTCTTCATTAGGAGCAAGCTTGCTGAGTCAGCGACGTCTGAGATGGCTGGGACACGTGTGCCGTATGAGCGATGATAGAATCCCAAAGAACATTCCATATGGTCAACTCGCATCTGGTGCTAGACAGCATGGGCGCCCATTATATACGCTTCATTGACACCTGCAAGCGTGATCTAACTTCATGCGACATAGACGAAGAACACTGGGAGCGGCTGTCTAAAGACAGGCAAGCATGGCGAGCGGCAGTGAGGGGCGGCTCAAAAAGAAAAGAAAGAAATACAACATCACATGTGGAGGCAAAAGAGAGCTCAGAGAGAACATCCTATGTATCAGCTCCAGTCTTCAGTTTTACCTGCAACAACTGTGACAAGAATTGTCACTCCAGAATAGCCATTACAGCCACAAGAAACGTTGTGATTCAGCGCAGAACATCAGTTATCAGTTATCAGTTATATGAGGACTATCTCATAGCACTCGGTCATGTCCATAGGTGCTCCGATCTCCCCCCTCAGCAAATCCATCAGCGTCCAGCGACCCAACACGCCAGTTCGATGTTGATTAATCAATCTCTTTGCATATTTAGTATGTCGTTCTTTTCGGGCTGCACCAATATTGACACCCATCTCTTTCAATCTGGTCAGCGAGTGGGATTCACAGCCCTGAAACTCCTCTGTTCGGAAAGACTCTCTCAACGCAGAACATACTACGTGATTCAAGACCTACTGTCTCCTGAGACAAAAGGCCAATGATGATGATGATATTAGAAGCAAGGATCACTGGAAAATAGCACCTCTCTTGTCGTGTGGAAAATGAACCGAGTAATACTGGGGATAGATGCAGGAATTGTACCTTCATATTTACCATCCTAGTGTGAAGGTTGTTATTTCATAGTAAATGCCAAGTTTAGGAATTGTCACGTGTTTTGTTACTTTGTAGTTGTGCTTTGTAGAGTGGTGTTGTGAGCCGGGGTGTTGTGTATCCAGGAGCTGTGTAGTGTGTTGTTGTGTAGCACTGTGTTGCGTAGCGTGGTGTTGTGTAGCAATGTGTTGCGTAGCGTGTGTAGAGCTGTGTTGTGTAGCACTGTGTTGTGTATCGCGATGTTGTGTAACGTGGTGTTGTGTATCGCGATGCTGTGCAACGTGCTGTTGTGTATCGCAATGCTGTGTAACGTGGTGTTGTGTATCGCGATGCTGTGTAACGGGGTGTTGTGTATCGCGATGCTGTGTAACGTGGTGTTGTGTATCGCGATGCTGTGTAACGTGGTGTTGTGTATCGCGATGCTGTGTAACGTGGTGTTGTGTATCGCAATGCTGTGTAACGTGGTTTTGTGTATCGCAATGTTGTGTAACGTGGTTTTGTATATCGAGATGTTGTGTAACGTGCTGTTGTATATCGAGATGTTGTGTAACGTGCTGTTGTATATCGCGATGCTGTGTAACGTGGTTTTGTATATCGAGATGCTGTGTAACGTGGTGTTGTGTATCGCGATGCTGTGTAACGTGCTGTTGTGTATCGCAATGCTTTGTAACGTGGTGTTGTGTATCGCGATGCTGTGTAACGTGGTGTTGTGTATCGCAATGTTGTGTAACGTGGTTTTGTATATCGAGATGTTGTGTAACGTGCTGTTGTGTATCGCAATGCTGTGTAACGTGCTGTTGTGTATCGCAATGTTGTGTAACGTGGTTTTGTATATCGCGATGTTGTGTAACGTGGTGTTGTGTATCGCGATGCTGTGCAACGTGCTGTTGTGTATCGCAATGCTGTGTAACGTGGTGTTGTGTATCGCGATGCTGTGTAACGGGGTGTTGTGTATCGCGATGCTGTGTAACGTGGTGTTGTGTATCGCGATGCTGTGTAACGTGGTGTTGTGTATCGCGATGCTGTGTAACGTGGTGTTGTGTATCGCAATGCTGTGTAACGTGGTTTTGTGTATCGCAATGTTGTGTAACGTGGTTTTGTATATCGAGATGTTGTGTAACGTGCTGTTGTATATCGAGATGTTGTGTAACGTGCTGTTGTATATCGCGATGCTGTGTAACGTGGTTTTGTATATCGAGATGCTGTGTAACGTGGTGTTGTGTATCGCGATGCTGTGTAACGTGCTGTTGTGTATCGCAATGCTTTGTAACGTGGTGTTGTGTATCGCGATGCTGTGTAACGTGGTGTTGTGTATCGCAATGTTGTGTAACGTGGTTTTGTATATCGAGATGTTGTGTAACGTGCTGTTGTGTATCGCAATGCTGTGTAACGTGCTGTTGTGTATCGCAATGTTGTGTAACGTGGTTTTGTATATCGCGATGTTGTGTAACGTGCTGTTGTGTATCGCGATGCTGTGTAACGTGCTGTTGTGTATCGCGATGCTGTGTAACGTGCTGTTGTGTATCGCAATGCTGTGTAACGTGCTGTTGTGTATCGCAATGTTGTGTAACGTGGTTTTGTATATCGAGATGTTGTGTAACGTGGTGCTGTGCATCATCGTGTTCTGTAGAGCGGTGTTCTGTAGAGCGGTGTTCTGTAACGCGGTGCTGTGTAGCATTGACGCAATTATTAGTTGAAAAAGGATCTAGCGAATCAACACTATCATCTACGTCATACACTATGAGAATGTAAACGAACAACGCATTCATTACTTGTCTCAATAGAATACACGCCCAATTAACCCAAATTGGTTCTCATAAATGATTTGTCCCGTTAACATGTTCGCTGAGTCTAGTGAGCCATCTTTTTAAGTTGAACAATTATTCTTTACCTTTTACGTCCTAATTTGCTAATATTATTATTTTGTTTGGACACGCCTGGTCTACCCTTTTGGCTATATGTATGTAGATTGTCCTATATATTGTCTAATGTCTTTTACCAAGTGGATGATGGAATTGGCTGTGCACTCTTGCCGTTAAACGTTGAATCGTATGAAATCAGTAGTCTATGAAATTGTTCTGGACTTATTGTTCTATGCTCTGGTTGGTTTGCTGATTAGTTGAATACGTGTCCCTAGTTTTGTTAGAAAAATTAGATACTTTGGTCACATTAAGCGTCACGATGGCCTGGAAAGAACAATATTAGAGGGCAGGGTCCCAGGACGCAGAGGCAGACCACGAGGAAGATGGCTACAAGATATTAAAGAAACCATGAATATGACCATCGACGAAGTGGGTGAACTGGCTAGAGACAGAGTGAATTTCAGATGCACTGCAAAAAGAGCAACGTCCTATAAAGGATACGTAACTTGATGATCTTCTTCTTTGCGTTTGTTCTTTACGACCAATTTTAATCACTCTTTGTGATATGTTTGATCTTTGCCAAGAACGTGTATACGTTGCAATTGGTTTGGTAGGCCCTAAACGCAAAGACTTCTACACGTTTAGGACATGTGCATCCGATTTCAGCCAAACCTCCTTAATAACTTCTTTGCCAGCGTGCCCAGCGTGTTCGTAGCGCGTTGGACTACGGGTGACTAGTCCTCTGTAAGTTCGAGTTCAACTCCGCGGACTGGCAGAAAAGCTACAGGTTCCCCAGATTTACGGTGTTCGTGGCACCGAGCCGAAGGGTTACGATGTCCATGACACCGAGACGAAGAGCTTTCAGCTCAAGTGCTTCTGGATTGGGAAAAAAAAAGCTTCTTACGACATGCGTGGCAAGTAACAATGGTTCTATTTTTACACCCCAAATTTGGGCTCCGGTAACCACTCGGGCAACCTTGATGATGAGTTTTGCTAGTCTGTCTGTATTAGTTGACTACGTGTCCCTAGTTTTGTTAGTCTGGCTGTGTATCTGTTTCTTGGTGTGTCCATCCAGAGCCAACTATAAACTACTGGGCCTTCGGGCTCAGGTAAGAATTGTGGGAAATCAGACCCCAACTACACCACGTGACCTCGCATTCCAGTATTGGTGTATATAGACGAATTCATTTTAAAATCAACACAAAATGCTAAATCGGAGTTATATTATGCAACAAGTTAAGTTTAACAATAATGAATATCAATATTATAAATATTTTCACCAATAAATAACCATAGACTCACAGAATTGAGTAAAATTGCAAAAAAGCTTGCAGTGTTCTATCAAACATCTGTAATTTTCAGATGCCTTTTCTTATCTAGATCAGGGAATACCGGGCCAGTTGTCTGGCCTGTGCTAGAGCCTGGCTGTGGTCCATCGTATGACATTATCTAAATCAGCGGTTTTCAACATTTTTTCAGTTGGCGCTCCCTTGAAGATACGGCAAGACTCATAAGACCCCCCTTTCCCGCTAACTTTCCTCTTAGCGGAGCGTCTTGTCGAACGGATTACAGCGCGGGCTCTCATTCGGGAGACCAGGGTTTAATCCCGATACGGCCAAGGCTATTTTTTTTATAGGGCTTGAAGAAAAAAATATAACCTGAATATTTTTCACGGTGACTGCATTAATCATTCTTCTTCACACTTCTCGCCCCTACGGAAGCATAAGTCCGCAACCAAGCCCGTCTATCCAATGCCATCTTTTCCAGATCTCTCCACTTTCTCCCTATTTTTTTCCTTTTCGTCTTCAACTTTGGTCTTCAGATGTTTCTGAGTGTTCCCTTACCTCTATTTCCCTGGGAATTTCATCGGAGAGACAGCCTCGTGATGCTATCAGTGGGTTTCCTCAGTGTGTTTCCTTCCTGGAATTCCATCGAGAGACTGCCTGGTGATGCTGTCAGTGGGTTTCCTCAGTGTGTTTCCTTCCCTGGGAATTCCATCGGAGAGACTGCCTGGTGATGCTGTCAGTGGGTTTCCTCAGTGTGTTTCCTATCCATAGCCACCTTCTGCCCCTTATCTCATGTTTCACTTGCCGTTGTTACGCTACAGTTCTCTGTTTGTAGTCCTGTCATACTATCGCAGACTTGCCGTTGTTACGCTACAGTTCTCTGTTTGTAGTCCTGTCATACTATCGCAGATGGAGTTTCCTTCGCAAGCATCTATTTGTGAATGTCTGCAACTTTTGATGTTCCTTAGTTGTTCTCCATGTCTCCGCTCCATATAGAATGACCATCAACATTGGGTGCAGCCGGCTGGCATAGGCGATCATGGATCTCCACAAATATATGTCGTTGGTGTTTGCTATCAACTCAGATGCTCACGCTCTACTGTGCCATGAAGTCAGCCTATCCCAAATTTTCTCTCTCTGTCTTCCTCTATCTCGTCTACCCTCGATTTTACAAATTGTCACAATGTGTTATAAACCTCCCCTCCTCATGACATGCCCGAAAAATGATGACTGCCTCTTTCTTATATTGATGATAAGCTTTCTCTGTCTCTTGATCTCATTTTTTTTTCGATCCAGAAGCACTTGAGCTGAAAGCTCTTCGGCTCGGTGTCATGGACATCGTAACCCTTCGGTTCGGTGCCACGAACACCGTAAATCTGGGGAATCTGTGGCTTTTCTGCCATCCCGCGGAATTGAACCCGCACACAGAGGGATAGTCACCCGTAGTCCAACGCGCTACGAACACGCTGGGCAGACGGGCCTTGATCTCATTAAACACCTCAACATTAGTCATTATATAAGGACAGCCTTGACATTTGAGTTAAATATCATTATCTAGGGACACATATTCAACTAATCAGAGCAAGAAGATGATGGTTACAAGATATTAAAGAAACCATGAATATGACCATTGACTATGTAAGTGAACTGTCTAGAGACAGAGTGAATTTCAGATGCGCTGTAAAGAGAGCAACGTTCTATAAAGGATACGCACCTTGATGATGAACATTATCTTACTTTTATTTCTGATCATTCTTGAACTCTATATGTTCTGAACTAGTTATCATCATCATCAGGTGCCGTCTCCACATTGAAGGCTGGCTGCAATGAATCTCCAGCATCCTCTGTCTTTCGCCTTGGTGTTGCACACTGCCAGACTGTAACCTGTCCATTTCTTAAAGTTTCCCTCCCACTTATCTCTCGGTCTTCCTCTTGCTCTTCTCCCCTCAACTTTCCCTCTAGTAAATGTTTTATCATGGTGTCATGTCTTTTATGTGTCCAAAATACTTTACTTGTCTGAATTTTATTTCTCTTAATAATTGTTTCTTTATGCCTAGTTTTCCTAAAACTTGTTTATTTGTCTGTTTTTCTGTTCATGAAACTCTGCCTATTCTTCTATATATCCACATCTCAAATGCATCAATTCTGTCTTCTAACTGCTTGTTCATTGTCCATGTTTCGAGCCATACATTAATATAGGATATATATAGCATTTGATCATTCTCATTTTTAGCCTGTTTGTAATTTGTTTGGATGTCAGTAACTTTCTCATACTATTGAAATTATCCTTGATCATTCCTATTCTCTTTTTAATTTCTGTTATACATCTGCCATCATCTGTTATCATCTGACCAAGATATAAGAAGCATTTTACTTGATGTAGTAATTCTCCATGTATTTTTATATTCATTTAGGTTTTTCCATTTCCTTGTTGATTACCATAGTTTTTGTTTTCTGTATGTTAATGTCTAATCCATATTCCTTGCTAGTTCTGTCGTGATAAGATTACGAATGAGGAACTCAAAGAAAGAACAAAGCCGATACCAGTGGAGAAAGAGCTAAGGAAGAGACGCTGGCGATGGATAGGACACACACTGAGAAGACCGAAAGGAAGCACTGCAAGACAGGCACTGTTTTGGAACACGCAGGGAAAGAGGAGTTGAGGAAGACCAAGACATACCTGGAGAAGAGAGCTGGATGCTGATATTAAAAGGATAGGTAAAACATGGAAAGAATTAGAATGGATGGCAGGAGAGAGGAAGAAGTTTGTTGAAGATCTGTGCTCCGTTAGTATTTTAAAAGTGAAGAAGAAGAAGAAGAAGAAATAGCAGCATGTCCCGTGTTCGCCCTTCTTTCTTCTTTTGTCGTCACACTGCTACCAGGTTGTTGCACAGTGTCGTGGTTTTCTGTTTTTGTCTTGCGCTGTTCTGGTGGCTTGTGTGATTGTTATCTTTGCTCTGGCTTGTGTGATTGTTATCTTTGCTCTTTCACAGGATTCTGCTATTCCGCGTTCGCCATTACAACTTCAATACAACTACATACCATTCATCGCCCGTGAGGTGCCGAGTCCCACTAGGGAAGCAAAGAATAGTACCACTCTGACCTAAAAGGCATGTTGAAAGAGGCGACTGATATAAGGGCCTAGGTAACCTACCTAGTAAATAAAAGCGTCGCAGAAATCAGATATTTTGGCCTACTTGTAGGCGCATAACTGGCCCCACCTACAATCACTTTTAGGCGCAGATCCATTACACATCATATAGAATGGTTAACAAGAGGTCGATATGGACCGTTCTTCTTCTTCTTCTTCAGCGATCTCTTGTCATCTGCTTAATTTACTGTGGATCAAAAGCTGGGCGGTCAGCTTCAGGTCTGTCAGGTTTCCCCAAAGCTTAGTTTTCAGTTCGATGGGTGGGGCCACATGTTGTTTCTCAGCGCACCCAGGAGAGGACAGTCTTGAGGATATGCTCTGGTGCCTGTTCCGCCTGCTGACACTGGCAGAGAGCTGCTTAACTTATTCCTAATCTATATAAGTGTTTGTTGAGTCTGCAAGTGTCCGGTGCGTAGTCGAAATATAACGACCTGTTCTGTTCTGCTTAGGTCTTTGAAGGAGTATTTTCCATAATCATATCCAGTGTTTGTCTTCTAGTCTACCTCAGAATTTCTCTGTTGGAACATGCTCAAAACGTTCTCATCTTTTACTCCCATGGACAGTCAACAAAAAAGTATAGAATTTCGACAGTCTTGCAGGATATGCTCCGGTGCATGTTCCGCCTGCTGACACTGGCAGAGAGCTGCTTAACTTATTTCTAATCTATATAAGTGTTTGTTGAGTCTGCAAGTGTCCGGTTGCTGACACTGGCAGAGAGCTGCTTAACTTATTTCTAATCTATATAAGTGTTTGTTGAGTCTGCAAGTGTCCGGTACGTAGTCGAAATATAAAAGAAGAAGTTAAAGATACCCTACATTCTACAAATCCTATGAGAGCATTCGTATTTCGTTACACTAAATTCAAGATAGGAACCAACGACCTGTGCCCTGTGGCTTGGCGAGTATGACAACAGAACACATCCTACAGAACTGCCCCAGTATGCAGACCTGAGAAAAATAGGTAGTCCACTACACAGCACCCAAGACAAACTGTTTGACGTGGCTGATAATCTGAGGCAGACGGCTGCCTTTATTCGAGAATCCGAAATCCCAATCTAGTGAGAACGCAGAGGACAAACTGTATGACGTGGCTGATAATCTGAGGCAGACGGCTGCCTTTATTCGAGAATCCAAAATCCCAATCTAGTGAGAACGCAGAAGACAAACTGTATGGCGTGGCTGATAATCTGAGGCAGACGGCTGCCTTTATTAGAGAATCCGAAATCCCAATCTAGTGAGAACGCAGAGGACAAACTGTATGGCGTGTCTGATAATCTGAGACAGACGGCTGCCTTTATTGAGAATCCGAAATCCCAATCTAGTGAGAACGCAGAAGACAAACTGTATGGCGTGGCTGATCATCTGAGGCGGACGGCTGCCTTTATTAGAGAATCCGAAATCCCAATCTAGTGAGAACGCAGAAGACAAACTGTATGATGTGGCTGATAATCTGAGGCAGACGGCTGCCTTTATTAGAGAATCCAAAATCCCAATCTAGTGAGAACGCAGAAGACAAACTGTATGGCGTTGCTGATAATCTGAGGCAGACGACTGCCTTTACTAGAGAATCCGAAATTCCAATCTAGTGAGAATGCAGAAGACAAACTGTATGACGTGGCTGATAATCTGAGACAGACGGCTGCCTTTATTAGAGAATCCGAAATCCCAATCTAGTGAGAACGCAGAAGACAAACTGTATGACGTGGCTGATAATCTGAGACAGACGGCTGCCTTTATTAGAGAATCCGAAATCCCAATCTAGTGAGAATGCAGAAGACAAACTGTATGGCGTGGCTGATAATCTGAGGCAGACGGCTGCCTTTATTAGAGAAACCAAAATCCCAATCTAGTGAGAACGCAGAAGACAAACTGTATGGCGTGGCTGATAATCTGAGGCAGACGGCTGCCTTTATTAGAAAATCCAAAATCCCAATCTAGTGAGAATGCAGAAGACAAACTGTATGGTGTGGCTGATAATATGAGACACACGGCTGCCTTTATTAGAGAATCCAAAATCCCAATCTAGTGAGAATGCAGAAGACAAACTGTATGGTGTGGCTGATAATCTGAGGCAGACGACTGCCTTTACTAGAGAATCCGAAATTCCAATCTAGTGAGAATGCAGAAGACAAACTGTATGATGTGGCTGATAATCTGAGGCAGACGGCTGCCTTTATTAAAGAATCCGAAATCCCAATCTAGTGAGAACGCAGAAGACAAACTGTATGGCGTGGCTGATAATCTGAGGCAGACGGCTGCCTTTATTAGAGAATCCGAAATCCCAATCTAGTGAGAACGCAGAAGACAAACTGTATGGCGTGGCTGATAATCTGAGGCAGACGGCTGCCTTTATTAGAGAATCCGAAATCCCAATCTAGTGAGAATGCAGAAGACAAACTGTATGATGTGTGGCTGATAATCTGAGGCAGACGGCTGCCTTTATTAAAGAATCCGAAATCCCAATCTAGTGAGAATGCAGAAGACAAACTGTATGGCGTGGCTGATAATCTGAGTCAGACGGCTGCCTTTATTAGAGAATCCGAAATCCCAATCTAGTGAGAACTCAGAAGACAAACTGTATGGCATGGCTGATAATCTGAGGCAGACGGCTGCCTTTATTAGAGAATCCGAAATCCAAATCTAGTGAGAACCAGAAGAAGAAGAAGAAGTACGAGGGCGCATTGAAAAGTAATGCCTCCAAGTCCATAACTTTGTTAATATACATAATTTACAAATGAAACATACATTTTCAGAAAGCTTGAGATGTCCACTACACAATAGAGTCATTATTTTTCGACATAGTCACCTCCACGTTCCACACACACACGCCAACATCGAACTAGTTGTTGCATCCCGTCGAAGAAAAATCTGATGACATCAGGCGTGTCAGGAACACCTGATGCGATATGAACGAGAAGGCGATGACTTTATCTGCCGAATTGTCACTGGCGATGAGTCATGGGTGCATCATTACGACCCTGAAAACAAGCGCCAGTCTATGGAATACAGGCACAAAACTCACCACCCCAAAAAATTCAAAACTGTCGCGTCAGCGGAAAAGGTTTTGATGACCATTTTTTGGGACTGCCAGGGCGTAATTCACGCAGATTTTTGAAACGCGGCAATACTGTCAATTCTGATCGGTATGTGGAAACGATGAAGAAACTACGGCAAGACTGCTACGTGTTCGTCCTGGAAACACGCAGTCCTTCAACATGACAATGCTCGTCCACACCCAGTAGACAAACAGCGGCAGCATTAGAGCGTCTCAATTTTGACGACATTTTAGCGCACCCACCATATAGCCCCGATTTGACACCTTGTGACTTTTTCCTGTTCCCAAAGCTCAAGGAACATCTCAAAGGAAACAGATATGCTTCTGACGAGGATGTGGCAGCAGATGTGCGTACCTGGCTTCGTGAAAAATCATCAGATTTTTTCTTCGACGGGATGCAACAACTAGTTCGACGTTGGGTGTGTGTGGGAACGTGGAGGTGACTATGTCGAAAAATAATAACTCTATTGTGTAGTGGACATCTCAAGCTTTCTGAAAATGTATGTTTCATTTGTAAATTATGTATATTAACAAAGTTATGGACTTGGAGGCATTACTTTTCAATGCACCCTCGTATTTCCCTTCCAGGCTGAAATGTCAACAAATTAAGCAAATAACAAATATTAAAGGCTGCACAAACTACCATTAACTATTCTTTGAACGAGCTAGATTGAGTGTTGGTTCTTTGACCGATTAGTTGGCTTGTCGGACAAAGTTGAATGATATCGATTGATGTTTTAATCTCTACACAAACGAACCCTTTAAGCTGGGAAAACATTTCAATCATGTTTTTTTTTCATTCTTTCTATCTTTATTTGAGTTATTGTAGATCAGCGTTTCCCAAAGTGGGCGCTACCGCCCTCAGTGGGCGCTGAAGCGTTCTGGCAGGGGGCGATAGTGTGTTCAGAAGAATTGGGGAGGGGTGTTCAGGCGATTAAGGGTCTGTGGCTCCTTAAAGAAGAAATTAATAATAAATATTTTAAAATAAATTATTTTATGATTTTGCGATTGAATAATCATTTAAAATTTGAATTCTGCATTTTAATTCATCTTATGTCCGTCTTACATGATCCATTTTTTCATAAATTTTCTATTTTATGCATATAATCAGGTGAATATTGATCATGAATTACATAAATATATATCAATTTTCTATGTCAAGAGAAAATAGAGCATGTATATATGTGGGAGGGGGGCGTTGGCAAACTGTTATAATGTGGAGGGGTGCGTTACAAAGTTTATGTTGTGCAAAGTGTGTGGTGGGAGGTTACAAAGTTTATGTTGTGCAAAGTGTGTGGTGGGCCGACAAAGTTTATGTTGTGCAAAGTGTGTGGTAAGGGCGACAAAGTTTATGTTGTGCAAAGTGTGTGGTGGGCCGAAAAAGTTTGGGAATCCATGATGTACAGTGTTGCATAACGCTTTACTTGAATTCTAATTCAGTCTCTATATCTATTTCTCTCTATCTTTCGCTCAAAGGCACAGATACAGACAATCAAATATACACATAAACACATATTTAATAATGGATTGGTAATGCATTCGTGCAAGTTTTACTGTAGATATATTTTATTATCTCAGTAAACGTTTGTTGCTTGTTATGTGAGGCAATCTCGCATGTGTTTTCGAGTATGTGTGTATGTGACTTTCTGTGTGTTTCTGTGTGTGTGTGTGTGTGTGTGCGCGTGTGAGATGCGTGTGCGTGCGAGATCTGTTTGTATGTGAGGTATGTGAGGTATGTGATTATGTGAGGTATGTATGTGTATGCGAGGTCTGTGTGTGTGTGAGGTATGTGTTTATGTGAGGTATGTATGTGTATGCGAGATCTGTGTGTATGAGGTATGTGTGTATGTGAGGTATGTGTGTATATGAGGTATGTGTGTATGTGAGGTATGTGTGTATATGAGGTATGTGTGTATGTGAGGTATGTGTGTATGTGAGGTATGTGTGTATGTGAGGTATGTGTGTATGTGAGGTATGTGTGTATGTGAGGTATGTGTGTGTATGGAGATCTTTGTGTATGTGAGGTATGTGTGTGTATGTGGAGAGGTATGTGTGTATGTGAGGTAGTGTGTGTATATGAGGTATGTGTGTATGTGAGGTAGTGTGTATAGTGAGGGTATGTGTGTGTATAGAGGATGTGTATATGTGAGGTATGTGTGTGTATTGAGGTTGTGTGTATGTGAGGTAAGTGTGTATTAGAGGTATAGTGTGTATGTGAGGGTAATGTGTATGTGGGTAAGTGTGTATGTGAGGTTTGTTGTATGTGGGTATGTGTGTAGTGAGGTTGTTATGAGGTATGTGATGTAGGTGTGATGTGAGGTATGTGTGTATGATGTTGTATGTGAGATGATGTTTTAGTGTGTATGTAGGTATGGTGTATAGCCTGTAAGTAGTGTATGTGTGTTGTGTGTTGCAGGTCTTGTGTATGTGAGGTAAGTGTGTATGTGAGATTTGTGTGTATGTGTGTATGTGTCACGTGAGGTTGTGTATATGTGAGGTATGTGTGTATGTGTGTATGCATGGTCTGTGTGAATGCCACTTTCTATGTGTATGTAAGGTATGCGTATATACCTTAGTACGTGTGTGTGTTTGTGTGCCAGATCTATGTGTATGTGAGGTTTGTGTGTATTTTAGTTTCTGTGTGTGTAAGATTTGTGTGCATGTCAGGTATGTGTGCATGCCACTTTATGAGTGTATGTGTGTCCAATATGTGAGTATATGAGGTATTTGTGTATGCCACCTTCTGGAAGGGAGGGAGGGGGCAGGATTCACATTTCGAGTCTGATAAACGAATTCTAAAGCTGAGTATTGGTGAGCTTGGTGGGACAAACAATGTTGTGGACTGAAGAGCTGATGTATGCGAGCTTGGTGGAGACAAACAAGTGGTTGGTGGACTGAAAAGCTGATGTATATGACGAGCTTGTGGGACAAACGAGTGCTTGGTGGGGACAAACAAGTGGTTGGTGGACTGAAAAGCTGATGTATATGACGAGCTTGATGGGGACAAACTAGTGGTTGGTGGACAAACAGTGGTTGGTGACTAAACTGAGCGAGCTTGATGGGGACAAACTAGTGGTTGGTGGACTGAAAAGCTGATGTATGACGGCTTGTGGGGACAAACGAGTGCTTGGTGGGGACAAACAAGTGGTTGGTGGACTGAAAAGCTGATGTATATGACGAGCTTGATGGGGACAAACAGTGGTTGGTGGACTGAAAGCTGATGTATGACGAGCTTGATGGGGACAAACGAGTGCTTGGTGGGGACAAACAAGTGCTTGGTGGACTGAAGAGCTGATGTATATGCAAACTTGGTGGGGCAAACGAGTGCTTGGTGGGGACAAACAAGTGCTTGGTGGACTGAAAAGCTGATGTATATGACGAGCTTGGTGGGGACAAATGACTGCTTGGTGGGACAAACGAGTGGTTGGTGGACTGAAAAGCTGATGTATATGACGAGCTTGGTGGGGACAAATGAGTGGTTGGTGGGGACAAACAGTGGTTGGTGGACAAACGAGGTGGTTGGTGGGGACAAACGAGGTGGTTGGTGGGGACAAACGAGTGGTTGGTGGACTGAAGATCTGATGTATATGACGAGCTTGATGGGGACAAACGAGTGGTTGGTGGGGACAAACGAGTGGTTGGTGGGACAAACGAGTGGTTGGTGGGACAAACAGTGGTTGGTGGGGACAAACGAGTGGTTGGTGGGGACAAGCGAGTGGTTGGTGGGCTGAAAAGACGATTCAAAGACATTCCTCAAGTGTCTCTCTACTTCTTCTTCTGCGATTGCCCGATGTGAACTCTGGCGTAAGCCATTACGCCTGGTGTGACGCTTCTGACTGAATTTTGCTTGAATCCTGTTTATAACATTTGACTGGTATCCCTCCACCATACAGGCGAGCTTTCGCTGTCTTCAGAGGTACTTGAAGATTAGATTCTTCAGATATTCAGGAAGCGTGTAGTCCGAACCACTTGCCGTGATGCCAGTGACCAGTGGCGGCTCGTCATTAAGAGCCAGAAGGCCAGGCCCACCAAAGATAATATGTAACGTGTATTTATTATTTAATAAATTAAATATAACCTAACCCAAAGCCATGATTTTCCCGAAAATTTGTGTCTGGCCCCACCAACAAAAATAATCACGAGCCGCCACTGCCAATGACAATTAATGAAGTTCGACTTCTCTATCGGATTTCCCGCCGTTTTGTACCTGTGGTGATGTTGTACCTTTGCATCGTAAGATAAACGCTCTTTAATGATCATTTTAATGGCGGGAAGGGTCTCTAACAGGCTTCGATATAGGCACCAAAAACTACTTTTACTTAACAAGGTAATATCATCTTTTTTATTTTTTATTTTTTATCCAGAAGCACTTGAGCTGAAAGCTCTTCGGTGTTATGGACATCGTAACCCTTCGGTTCGGTGCCACGAACACCGTAAATCTTGGGAATCTGTGGCTTTTCTGCCAGTCCGCGGAGTTGAACCCGCACTCACAGAGGACTTGTCACCCGTAGTCCAACGCGCTGCGAACACGCTGGGCAGACGGGCTAATATCATCTTTAAAATCCAAACTTTTCAGTTGACTACATAAGAGATTACAATCTATTGTGTCTATCGTTTTTTCCCAGGTGGATGGTGGAATTAGTTCTCTACTCTTGCCGTTAAGCGTAGGGGTGGGAGCTTTAATTTGCGTTCCAGGGAGAGATGAGTCGTCCTTGTTGAGTTATATCCTCGTTTATTTAGTGTGGTCTTCAGATTATCTGTCCATCTTTTTCTTGGTCTTCCCTTAGCTCTAGTACCTGATCTATTTTTTATTGTATGCTGTTATTGGTGGTTGGTTGTATTCCATTCGCATTAAATGTCCAAACCACTGCATTCTTCTTCTTCTTCTTCTTCGATCGTTCTAGGCCTGTTTTAATCATTCTCATTGTGATATATAAACAGCCAAACGTCCGAACGTAATGTACGTGCACCAGCCTTCAGCACCTATTGGAGCCCAGTTGCTTATCCTTCGGTGGGGTGTTCGTTTTCAGCCAGCTTTGATTTACTAGGTGAGCTTTCCTAGGGTACGATCAGCTTTGCCGTATTTTTGGGCTTTGTGATCTACGCCTGGACAGTGAGTTACGCTGTTCATGCCCGTTCTGACTGAGAAATATTTATCGGGGCTTGTAAGCTTATCCTCGGACGGCGTCTTACTCGTATAAGACACCGTGTAAGTATCGGCCTTCGCCAATGTTCAGACCCGGACTTTCCTGTCAGGTCCGTACATTGTCGGCCTTGCTTTACCGTACATTTTGAGTCTGATCCGGAGAAGGAACATTCTCAGCCTTTCTAGACGCGCATTGGTACGTGGCAATTTGCAATTTACGTCGAAAGCACTGGCATGGGGCCTGATACAAACAATGTGAGGTCGTTTCCGTCGGCGCTATCAGCGTAACTGTGAGGTTTTTCGCTCCCGCCATCCACCGCCTCAGTTATTCCGAGGATGTTCAGTTTAGACTGCAGTCGAACATTGCCCGTTGCCTGCCATGGCTGGCAGTCCCGTTAGGAATCCAACCTCAGTTCTTCCGGGATGTTAATTTTTATCCAAACAACCTTGCACGGTTTTCCCAGGCAGGTAATTTCGTTTGGCCACTAAACGCAACTTGTTCTTTTGCGCTCGGCAAACTTCGCCTTAGTACTGTGTTGCACCAGGCTACCAATGCTAGGTCAGCTGCAATCTTCTCTCGCACCAACACGAGGGTAGACTTTTATTCGTTACGGTCTGTCTTATTTATTCTTCCGACGGGCTGGCAATGTTGCCCTCCTCAGGGCTTCGAGGCTTCCCCTACGCGGCTACGTTTGGTCACTGGATGCACCTCATCCATGTCTGAGACTTCTGTTGCTGTTTCTTGCGTTCAGGACTCAGGGCAACTATCTGTTGGACATCGTCAGGAGATTAGTGCATTTGTTTGTATGTATCTTTATCAGTGTATTCTAAGGCATTCGCTACCTACTACCAGTAGTTTTTCTCCCGATCCTGCCCCTCTTAGCCAGACCGGAACCATAGTCGTTCCAGGGTTACCTGCGTGAGGTTGGGGCAGGTCTTAGTTGCATCGCCCCTCGCTATACCCTGGCTCTATGTTACCACCATGACCTCATGGGCCTTGTGATCCCCAAACCACTGCATTCGTTGTCTTTCAGAAATAGAGTCTTATCTTATCTGAACCACATTTGCCGTGAAGCGTCGTAGGGAGAGTTAGTTTCTATCTTGTGTCAGGTGTGTTGCGCTTGACGTTGTCAGTCCATGCTTTTGCAAGGACTCTGAGATGTTATCTATCCATCGTGTTCTTTGTCTGCCTCGTGCTCTGCGCCCTGAGTGTCGATTATTAAAGGCACGTGATGTTAGTAAATATGGTTCCATTCTCATTAGATGGCCGAACCACTTGATTCTTTGCTTCTCAATGTACTGTATGCATGGTATAGTACCAACGATGCTTCTGATATTCTCGTTTCTCACTCTATCTTCTCACTTGTAACGTTGACAGCTTTTCGTAGACATCTCATTTCACATGTTGTAATCTTTCTTTCTTGTGTCTTAGTCAGGGCCATGTTTGGCACTGATATCAGAGAGTTGGAATAGAGTACGGTTAATAAATAAAAAGCTAGACTCTAAACGAGCAATGTCCAACAGGGCACTCAGGGAACCATTGTAACCCCCAAACCCCATTGTGTCAAACATTCATGTCTCCCTATTTTACTCTGTCTGCAAGTAAGCACAATTTTTCTGAATTTTCGCGACACTCTCATGAACACGATCTTCAAGATTTTACCAAACTTGTTTTATTTTGTAGCTATTCTACTGCCTTCTAAACTCACCCTTTGGTTTTATTACTGGATATATTTTTGGCATTTCAACAATATATCATATTTCTACTGTTATTATTATTATTAGTAGTAGTAGTAGTAGTAGTAGTAGTCTTAGTAGTAGTAGTAGTAGTAGTAGTACTATTAGTAGTAGTAGTAGTAGTAGTAATAGTATTAGTAGTAGTAGTATGTAGTAGTAGTCTAGTATAGTAGTAGTAGTAGTAGTAGTAGTAGAAGTAGTAATAGTAGTAGTAAGTAGAGTAGTAGTAATAGTATGAGTATAGGTAGTAGTAGTAATAGGTAGTACTAGTAAGTAGTATAGTAGTAGTAATAGTAGTAGTAATAGTAGTAGTATTAGTAGTAGTAATAGTAGTAGTATTAGTAGTAATAGTAGTAGTATTAGTAGTAGTAGTAATAGTAGTAGCCGTACTTGTAGTAGTAGTAGTAGTAGTAGTAGTAGTAGTAATAGTAGTAGTAATATAGTATAGTCCGTTCAACAACTTATGCCCACAGTCAATGCGAATTGTAACAAAATCATCAATTCTACAGAGCGAAACTTTGCACCCAATCTTAGAATTATACCGACGCAAATTTCTGATGAAAGAAATTGCTATAGGAAACCTGGATTTTGTAATATAACGGTTTCCTTTGATGTTGGCGAGTCTGATATAGAATTTTAGTTTTTACAGTAAACACACCAATATGACATTTGATGACAATTCTCATGCAATTCTCATTAAAAATAATTAGGTTTCGTTGAAATCGGATGCACGTGTCCTAAACATGTAGAAGTCTATGCGTTTAGGGCCTATCAAACCAATGTGCAACGTATACACGTTCTTGGCAAAAGATCAAACATATAACAAAGAGGGATTAAAATTGGTCGTAAAGAACGAACGCAAAGAAGAAGAAGAAGATGCGCAGCAATATATATATAAAAAAATGGTGCAAAGCACTGCTCTAAACCAACAACCTTTTTTGTCTCTACAATCCGCTGAATTTGTGCTGGAATTCAAACGCTAATGATAACAGGAAGTGTCATAGAACTTGAACTCTGCAAAGGTGACATGAATATTAATGTGACCCACCTTCTGAATCAAGAAATCACTCAATTATGGTGGCAGAGCCAATGTGCGTCTATGATCTTCTGCTTCGAACGAAGCATATCTACAACTTGCTAAACCACTCTTTGTGATTTCTATGTGATCCAAGCCTAAGAGCGATTGTACGTTGTGCCAGTTATGCGCCTACAATTAGGCCAGCACATCCGATTTCTGCGACGCGTTTTCTTTACTAGGGTAGCTTCCCTAGGACACTACCTAAGTCGCATCTTACGACATGTCTTGTAGGTAACAGTGTTACTATTCTTTGCTCCACATGCGGGGGAATGGCAAAAACATGGGAGGTAAATTCCGTTAAAATCAGATTACTAAGTTCATGTGACCTTTCCATTCAATTTTTCTTAAATGAAGAGGAATTAATTTTAAAAACAAAACAGCTTAAACAGCATAAACAGCATGAACAGCTTTCTGTCTTTCTTCTTACTGTTCTCAATCCTGTTTGCCTCACAGCGTCAGGTCAAGAAGAGATTTCTAAAACGGGCACTTGTATGCGCTTCGTAGATAGTCTCTTTCGTCGCCTCTGTTATCTCTGAACTCCATTTTTTGCGTGGCCGACCTTTTGTTTTGTACCCATTATATCGGAGCAGCATTACTCTTTGAGGTGCACTGTCTGATGGTAATCTGCTTACGTGGCCGAACCATTTAATTTGTTGTTTCTTGATGAAGTCTAGTACTGATGTTGTACCCACTTTTTCCTGATGTCTTCATTTCTCAACCGGTCTCTTCTTGTTACCACCAGCATTCTGTGTAGACACTTCATCTCTGTTGTGACTAGTTTTCTTCTATCATTTGTTGTCAGCGTCCAGGTTTGGCACTGGTAACATAATGTGGGGGGAAATATTGTGTTGAACATTGCTCTTTTTGTGTTCATGGTGACATGTTTGAATTTTAAAATTGGCGTCATTTGTCCTATCATTTAATTTGCTTTGTTGCACCTGTGTTGAATTTCATTAGTTATTCTTCCGTTTGCTGAAAAAATGCTCCACAGGTATGTGAAATCCTTTACTTGATTTAGTAGGTGATTGTCGATGGAGATATTAGTAGTGCTTTCCTCTCTGGCGAATGTCATTACTTCGGTTTTGTCGATGTTTACAGCATGAACACCAAGGTTATATTATGACACAAATTAAACGTCCATTTCTTGTCTCTCTCTCTAATCCTGTTTTGCCTCACAACGTCAGGATAAAAAGGGAATTTTAGAACGGACGTTTGTGTGCGCTTCATAAATAGTGCTTTTCACTGTCTCTGTTATTTCTGTCATCTACCTTTTGCGTGGAGGACCTCTCGCTTTGCAACTATGCGAATTAAAGAAATCAACAAGATCTGAAGAAAACCGTGGGTAGACTGCGGTGATACTAAGTAAATTGGTGTTTTAGGACAAAGACATGTGATTATAGTATCCCAGAAGTAAGCAAGTATTTAATTAAATATATTTTTTTTGGAATCTAAGCTCTTCGGTTTGGTGCCATGGACATCGTAACCCTTCGGCTCGGTGCCATGTACATTGTAACCTCTTCTCTGCTCGGCGCCATGGACATCGTAACCCTTCGGTTTGGTGCCATGGACATTGTAACCCTTCGGTTCGGTGCCATGGACATCGTAACCCTTCGGTTTGGTGCCATGGACATTGTAACCCTTCGGTTCGGTGCCATGGACATTGTAACCCTTCGGCTCGGTGCCATGGACATTGTAACTCTTCGGCTCGGCGCCATGGACATTGTAACCCTTCGGCTCGGCGCCATGGACATTGTAATCCTTCGGTTCGGTGCCACGAACACCGTGAATCTAGGGAACCTGTGTTAATTAAATATAAAAACTAACGACACTCCCACGTTTCGACCGTAGGTCTCTATCAAGGAGACACATTAAAATAAAAGGAACATACAGAGAAGACGAAATATAGAAAACAGACAGAGAGAAAAGAAAAGAGAGAAAGAAAGAAAGAGAGAGAAAGAGAAAGAGAGAGAGAGAGAAAAGAGAGAGAGAGAAAGAGAAAGAGAGAGGAGAAAAGAGAGAGAAAAAGAAAGAGAGAGAAAGAGAGAGAGAGAGAGAGAGAGAAAGAGAGAGAGAAAGAGAAGAGAGAGAAAAGAGAGAAGAGAGAGAGAGAGAGAGAGAAAGAGAGAGAAAGAGAGAGAAAGAGAGAGAAAGAGAGAGAGAGAGAGAAAGAAAGAGAGAGAGAGAATCTCTGAAAGTCTAGCTTCATGAAGCAGAGGAATGTCAAAAACCAAAGTTTGTGAACTTCCAAGATCGCCTCCATCAGCTGCTTTGGCACATGATGATGATAATGTTGTGTCGGCACACACATACAAACACACACACACACAAATGAGTCTCTGTGGCGTACAGGTTAGGTGCTCGTCTCTAGTGCCAAAGGTACCAGGTTTGCTCCCTCGTGGAGCCATCTAGATATTTTTCCAGAAATCCCTGATCTCAGTGTAGGTGAGATCAAGTTCCTAGTCGTATCGGAGACGGACCATAAAACTCTGCTCCCGTGTTCAATTTGAGAACATAAAAGAACCCTTGGGAGTTCAAAATCGAGAAGAGCAGGCTGGAAAGCAGCTGCCCGAGCAAAAGTTATTAGAAAAGATTAAAAATAAAATTCCTACAAAAATATCTTCAAAGTTACATCAGACGCCATCACCGGTGCTACAGAGTTCGTGCACTGCCGCTGAGATCTTCCTGTGTAAGAAAGAGATCGGAGAACACATGGTTACTCACCGAAGTGCAATGATGATGGTTCTATCAATCAATAAAATTAATCACACGCATTTAAATACACAAAAATGTTAATTGCATATCCTTTACAGGACTTTTGCGAATCAACCCCAGCTTTTTAACGTTGTTTGTAATTTTTCTAGGCATTATTACGTTCAGTAGATTGCATTTTCCCAGTTGCTCCTTATGGTTGTGAATCATGGACTATTCACAGAAATTAAGAACGAAAATCCAGTCCTTCAAAACTAAATGCTACAGAAAGATCCTACGAATACCATGGACAGAAAAAGAAAGAACACTGATGTCCTGAAAGAACTAAATGTTAAAGAGAATTGGCTGATAAACAATATACTATACAGAAAAATTACATACTTTGGTACATAAGCGTCACGTTGGCCTGGAAAGAACAATACTAGAAGGCAGGGCCCAGGACGCAGAGGCAGACACAAGAAGAAGATGGCTACAAGATATTAAAGAAACCATGAACATGACCATCGACGAAGTGGGTGAACTGGCTAGAGACAGAGTGAATTTCAGATGTGCTGCAAAGAGAGCAACGTCCTATAAAGGATACGCACCTTGATGATGAGATTGCCATTGCTTTCTGAACGGGTGGTGTCATCGTCCTTTTGTAAAAATCCACGTGAAACAATTTACAACCAAATCTTCCGTATCGTGATTCGAACTCAGAACGTCGGGGTTAATAGACAGAATCACTATCCTCTAGGCCACAAACGCCATCATATAAATACACAACACAGACAAAAAAGATATAATAAATGGTAGAAAGATAACACAGGGTTGACAATTGAAATTGGTATCTCAATAAGAATCCATCATTTCCCCACAGAAATATCATGAAATCCCGACAATCGTGCACAAAGCATGAACTCCGTAGCTACGGCAAAAAATCCTAGAGATCATCGAGGGAAAAATGCGTATGAAAGCTGGACGACGCTATCTGGATTCGAGCTCATAACTTAAAAACGCAAGGGAAACGCTCTAATCACTTTGCCACACAAACAAATACACAATATATATATACAACACATTCAAACAAACACACAACACACACCCATCATTTACACACAACACATACACACCGCACACACATACAACACACACAACACATTTAAACACACACGCAACACATTCAAACAAACACATAAGACATATACGCACACAACACATTTAAACACGCACACACATAAACACACACACACACACACAACAAACACACACACAACATATTTAAACACACACACAAACACATATAAACCGACATAAAAGCACACACAAACACACACTCAAACCCACACAAAAACATACACAAACACACACAAACACAAACACTCGCACACACAACACATACACATTCTAAACACACACTAAACAGCACACACAAACACACAATTTCTCAACGAGAAAACAGCTATTTCAACAAACAAGAAAACATACACACAAAACCCCACATAAAGATATCTTTGTATTGCTAATAGCAAAACGAGATACCCAAGTACAAACTGATGTACAGAAGGGACTACTACGACTTCAATAACTACTTGAATAGTATTGCTTTTCATCCATTTCAATGTGAGACAAATAGAATTACTTGAGGACCCGATTTCCAGAAAATGTGATTCATTATCGGCGCTATACTTGTAACCAATGCTGAAAGGGTTAATCCGTATCTAAACTTTAGAATATTTTTCTGAAATTCAAGCACCGACTCCGTCTTAAAATGGATATTTCTTGTATTCTTGTTTTGAGAATATTCATGTTTTAGACATAAGTACATTTTTAAATGTAGAAGCCCAGTCGGCAGTACTTAAGGAAATTAGAGGTCGGATCAAAGAAATACAGAGAAGATGCGAAGTGCTATTTTAAATGAAATCTTTCATCGCTAACAGCTAGAGAAATGTGGTGCGATATTTTACTATTAAACATCATAAAGCTTTTATTGTGATTTCTCTTCTCTCTTTCTCTTTCTCTTTCTTTCACTCTCTCTCTCTCTCTTCTATCTTTCTCTTCTCTTCTCTTTCTTTCTTTCTCATTTATTTCTCTATCTTTCGCCTCTCTCTTTCTCTCTTCTCTCTCTCCTCTCTCGCTTCTCTCTCTCGTTCTCTCTCTCTTTCCTCTCTTTTCTCTCTCTCTCTCTCTCCTCTTCTTCTTCTTTTTTTCTCTCTTTCTCTCTCTCTCTTTCTCTCTTCTCTCTCTCATCTTCCTCTCTCTGCTCTCTTTTCTCTCTCTCTCTCTCTCTCTCTCTTTCTCTCTCTCTTTCTCTCTCTCTTTCTCTCTCTCCTTCTCGTTCTCTCTCTCTTCTTTCCTCATTCTCTCTCTCTCTTTCTCTCTCTCTTTCTCTCTCTCTCCTTCGTTCTCTCTCTCTCTTCTCTCTCTTTTTTCTCATCTCTCTCTCTCTCTCTCTTTCTCTCTCTTTCTCTCTCTCCTTCTCTCTCTCTCTCTTTCTCTCTCTTTTCTCATCTCTCTCTCTCTCTCTCTCTCTCTCTCTTTCTCTCTCTCCTTCTCTCTCTTTCTCTCTATCATTCTCTCTCTCTCTTTCTCTCTCTCTCTTTCTCTCTCTCCTTCTCTCTCTCTTTCTCTCGTCTGCCTTTAAACCCTGATTGGGTCATAATCCCTCAATCAACTCATACTGCTTTCCTATCTTTAGCTATCTCCTGCATCTTTCTTCAGCTTTTCTGTACAACATTAATTTGAGCCTATCTTCTTCTTCTTCTTTGAGAGTGAGAGAGAGGAGGATCTCTGTGACGTAGAGGTTAGGTGCTCATCTTCTTCTTCTTTTCTTTGAGAGTGAGAGAGAGAGAGAGAGAGAGAGATCTCTGTGCTAGAGGTTAGGTGCTCCTCTTCTTCTTCTTTTCTTTGAGAGTGAGAGAGAGAGAGGGATCTCTGTGACGTAGAGGTTAGGTGCTCATCTTCTTCTTCTTTTCTTTGAGAGTGAGAGAGAGAGAGA